>CM061914.1:96297155-96606521 GCA_031002005.1 Vandiemenella viatica
TAAAAAGATAATAGTTTGTGTGTACAGTCTCTGGATGGAAATTTTGACTTATTCATACAAAGATTAGTATCACTCTTAAAAAATATTAGCAAGCAAAATCTTGATTTAATAATATGTGGAGATTTCAATGTGGACTATCTAAAAAGCAACAAAAATAGAGACTTGTTGTTAACACAGCTCCTTAATTCATATGGTTTAAATCACACAGTAAATAATCCGACAATGTTCAGAGAATTCAGTAAGACAGCCCTTGATCAAATTTTCATAAACAAAGTTTCTTAGTTGAATTACATAACCCAGGTTTCAGTGATCACTAGGCTCAGATACTAACTATGTATGAAAAAGAAAAAAATATACACAATGCCACAAAGAAAATAAAAACCAGATCATTTAGTGAAGAAAACATTGCAAACTTCAATTATTTATTAAGTAAGGAATCATGGGCAGATATTTTTAAATTAGTGATTTAAATGAGAAGTTCAATATGTTTATTAAGCTATTAAAATATTATTTTGACATAGCATTTCCTCTAAAAATAATAATAAACAGTGCATCTCATAACACCTTGATAACAGCAGGAATAAAAAATTCATGTCAAGAAAAGATACTGCTTCACAAAGTATACAAACATAACCACACTACACCTGAATTTGAGGCCTACAATAAAAATACTCAGTTATATAAACAAAGTTATAAAAGAAGCAAAAAAATTGCAAAATGATAGATTTATTTATAACTCCACTAACAAAAACAAAGCTATGTGGAATGTAATAAGAAAGGAACAGGTAAAACTAAAAAATTGGGCCAAAATATTTCATTAAACTGTAGTAACAATGGAATTAGTGACCCAACTGTGGTAACAAATCTTTTCAATGGTTATTTTACTGGTATTCCTGAAGAACTATTTAAAAAATTTAAATATAATTCAAAGTGGATAATAAGATAAGAACATGTGATGGACCACTTTTTATTGATAATGTTCAAGAGGAAGAAATTGCCATTACCTTAAAAAAACTGAAGAATAAATATTGTGCAGGATTTGATGGAATTCCTGATACAATCATAAAGAAATGTGTTAGATACATAGTTCAACCACTAACACATTTATGTAATAGTTCATTACAATCTTGTACTTTCCCAGAAATACTAAAGATAGCAAAAGCTATTCCATTAGATTAGAAGGGAGAAACAGATAAACTAGATAACTATCGGCCTATTACCATCCCATCTGCTATCTCAAAAATACTAGAGAAAAATATGTATAAACTATTAATAAGCTTCATTAACAAGAGTAATATATTATGTGATTCACAACATGGATTTAGATCAGGGAAATCAATCCAGACAGCTGTTTATGCTTGCATTAACAGTTTATTAAAAATAATTGTTAAAAAAGAAAAAGTAACTGGCATATTTCTTGATTTGTCGAAAGCTTTTGATGTGGTAGATAATAAAATCATCTTGTCTAAGCTTTATCATTATGGTATCAGGAGTATAGCATACAAATGGTTCAAGTCATACCTTGATGGAAGGAAACAGGTTGTCACCTTAAAATGTAAGGACACAGAAAGTGAAATAATCAGAGAGCATGTATCAGACATTAGAAGTATTAAACATGGTATTCCACAGGGTTCGGTTCTTGGACACCTCTTGTTTCTTTTGTATCTCATTAATGACATTAATGAAAATTTTGAATCACATGATAATATTCTCTTTGCAGATGACACAATACTTATAATGAAAGGTGAAACCGAAGAAGTTCTTCAGCATACCCTAGTATTAATAAAGCCACTAAACAGCCATCTGAATGGTCCAAAAACAATCATTTCATAATAAATTGTGAAAAAACCATTGCAGTAAATTTCCATACTGATCAAAACAGGAACCCTGCTAATCCCAAATATTATTTTTAACAATCAGACTTTAGCAAACAAATTAGATTCAAAATTTCTAGGTTTATGGATTCAATCTGATCTTAAATGGAATAGACATATTCAATATTTGCACTCTAAATTAAATCAAGTCTGTTATGCATTACGTATCTTAAAATGAACTACTAGTAAACAAACTTTGAAAAATGCGTACCTTGTCCATTTTCACTCACAAATAAAGTGTGGAATTATATTCTGGGGTTTATCATCAGATGCACTAAGTACTTTCAAAATTCAGAAGAGAGCAATAAGAATAATGACAAATCACAAATCATGGGTATTTGTAGACCCTTATTTAAATATATGAATATTCTTCCACTACCAAGCATTTACATCTTTGAAACCGTTATGTTTTTTTTTTTTTTTTAAAATAATGTCATAAGTTAAGATGCAGCAGCTCTTAAAACAAATAACGAGGTACATGGTCATTTCACAAGGAAACAATCAGATTTGCATATTATGCATACAAATCAAAAAAGTATCAAAATGGAACATTTCACATAGGGACAGTGGCGGCCCTAGCAAATTTTTCAGGTGGTGCGAGATCTAATTGTGGCGCCCCAAATGTGCAATCGCTTATTCATGAGTACTGTTTACGTTGAAACGGCTGAAAGGCTTAAGATAAAATTTGGAATAATGTTATTGGCTACCTACTTCTATCCCAATCGAAAAAGTAGTTCCCGTGGAATTCAAATACGAAGACATGTATGAATGGTTTATGAATTCCTGACGAGCAAAGCGGCGGGCAGAAGATAGTCTTTATATACTAATAATAATTCAAATCTCAGAAAGATTAATATAGGATAGCAGTGGTTTGAATGAGAAACAACAGCAAATATGGAACACACTATGTATGAAAATATTTATTTAAGCTACTATGTCGTACACAATGCTCATGTCACGTATACGTCAAATTTACATAATTTTAATTTTTTTTTTTTCAACAAACAAATGAGGAAATAAAATCGTAACTAAAAGACCTAAGATTACTATCTTCGTCGCTTTTGTCCATTGGCAATATTATTTTCTATAGATAAAATTGCAATATCCGACATTATATCTAGAGTCTGAGTTTACCGTAAATAAATTTTGATAAGTTTTAATTTACGGAAACTTTGTTCTCCTTTAGCGAAACTTACAAGTATGGTTAACAAAATTCGAAGTGCTGTCCACACATTCGGAAATATATCCTGCCAACCACTTTGTTTCATTAGTTGAACTTTCTTTGGTTCTGCTGATTCTAACTGAAACTGTTGTTGATGAGGCTTGAAAGTTTCTAACCAACTCATAACCAGATATGTCACATTTTTCTCCATCAGTTAAACTTATTTCCAAATCTGCACAGGATGATTCAAATTCGGACTTTTCAGAATTTTTTTGATAGTATTTATCATTAAATTTGGATAGTTGTGTAAACTGAGTGACCAACTCATTCTCAATTGTATCGATGATAGGCTAAAACACGTTGATTGTAAACAATTCTTCTGGATCTATTGCTATCTCATCTACGACCTCGTACTAAAAAAAAAATCTCTACTTTCTTTCAGATCTGACTGGCTTAATAATAGGATATGGCCCAGTCTGAAAAGCAATTTTTTTGGCAGTTATCAGAGCAGACGAATAACCAGGGTACTTTTTCTCAACTTCCGAGCTGTTTCCCGCAAATGTGAAGCGTTTCATAAATCCTCTTTCAGTCTACATAGACTTGCTTACAATATTTACTTGAAACAACTGAATTATTTGTTTCCAGAATGGCGTCACGAACTGATGATTAGTGACAGCGAACTCCAGCGAGACTAGAAACTCTATTCTCCAAACGAGATTCGCAAAATTTTTGGCGATAATGTAAGTGCTTGGATACCACTTCCCATCACTTTGGTGATTGAAATAATAGAAAAAATATTCTTTAAACAAATTCAGATAAGGAAACTGATTTAATTGATGTTTTGGCGGCACCTGCTATCACCTAATTTACTGACATGGAGGAAAAAATGTTGTAAGATATTCGTTCAGAATTCTGTTTTGGACACCTTTGTTTCCTCCTGATTTATTGGATCCATTGACATACCTTTGGCCTCGACATTCTTCCATATCCAAATCGATCTTTTGCAAAGTATTATCGATAAACAGGCCAGTGAGACCAGCTCCCAGGTCCAGAAGGGTCACTGAACAGTTTGTAAACAACGGAATACTTACGCACTTTGACTTCATTAGTGTCAACAAAAGCAACAATAAAGATAATTGTTCGACCTGGCTGACATCATGTTATTCGGTATGATGGAAAAGTATTTAGATAACTTATCCACATTCAAAATTTTATTACGAACTTCATTGTCAAAATAACAGATATTAGTCTCCTTATTGGCGGAGATGCTCCATCGTTGCAGGGACATATTTTCCTAGTATTTTCAATAAACCCAGGAAGTTTCTATTATTAGAAGTATTTTGTGTTTCAGATCCAAAACTTCCTCTAAATAAGAAATTATTGCATGTTAAAAAAATATTTTGGACATCATTCATTCGAGGATAGCAACCCACCATGATTTTTCGTCTTCAATATGTGTTTACAAATGCTTGTCAATTAACCGACGCGACGTTCTTTAAAAGAATCAACACTTCTATCAAATCGAGCATGGTGTACTGGTGAATTGTGCAAAATTTCGTGAGTTTTAAGACGCTGTGATAAGTAGTTCCAGTCATCAAATCCTTCTTTTCCCAAATAAGAGTTTTTGCTGTTGAATAAACAACAATATACAAACATCAATATACAAAACAATATACTTCATCCGCAGATTTAGAGTGAACCAGTCATCTTTTAAAAGTTTCTCGATTTGGCATTACTCTTTGAAAATACATATTTGAAAAATGACGTCCATGTTTTTTTTCTTTAATTTTTTCATTACTCGAATAATTATTTCATCTGTGGCTGCAGAGTCAATGAGTGACCATTTTGAAGTAACGTCATAATTTGTATTTTGATTAGGCGGCGGTGGAGGTTTGTCTGGTGCACCTCATTCTGTGATATTTTGAACTGCGGACGACGTTCCAGCTATAGCTAAATCTTCTCGTACATGCTGCTGCTCTTTATCATCACGAGCCTCGTCTGAAGGACTTCTATTAAATAAGTTTTCTCCTGTTGCGGGTGGATCTAGTTCTTGTGACGACGATTCAGATGACTTCTCAACTCTTAAAAATTTTGCAAGCAATTTTGAAGCCTTCTCAGATTCGCCTTTTTTTCAGGTAGCTCATGTCTTGTCTTGTCTGTAAAAGGAAAATATTTACAATATCAACGGTAATTGCAATCAACCGAAGGTCTAACACTGTAGAAATAGTTAAGTAGGTTGAATCTACGCCCCATGCACATGCACCCGCATGCGAATGAACTCCAAGACGACAGCTGAAAAGACAGGAAACAAGTGAGGGATGAGTTGTGATTTTTTTGATTCGAGTAAGTCGAGCTGACTCGAGTCGCAACTCGAGTTGACTCGATTCTATGAGGACATACGACTACGCACTAACCTGTAGCTCTTACATGTATAAACTATTCTGGATAATTAGTGTGCTAAAATCATATGCGAACAGCAAGCTGGGTTACTACAGAATTTATTTTTTGCACACACGATCTCTCGTTGCATTTTCGGCGCCCCCAGTATGACGGCGCCCGGTGCGGTCGCACCGCTCGCACCGGCCTAGGGCCGCCCCTGCATAGGGATTAAGATTTCAACAAATTACCACATAATTGTTGATGTCATACCTTCAATACCACTCCTGTTACACTGTAGAAGAATATTTGAATTGTATGAATTTGGGTGCACGGTAGTGCACCCGCCAAGTCGAATCAACGGCGGCACTGCCTACCCTTTCTCGAAGCGATTCCGGCCATTTTTGAACCTCAATTTCTTCGGTCGTATTTATGCTACATGTCTCAAATTTCTGTTATGCATAGATATCACCAATCTTAGCAATCATAAGTAATTTTATTATGTTACTGTTCTTAGTTCGTATGTTATTCGGATGCAAACTTCAGAGATTTTGTCACTCACTCACTCACTGCTGACTGATGACCATCAAAATTCTAAGGCACTTCCAGTAGCCGTAGAAAGTTGAAATTTGGTACACAGATAAAATTTTATCCACATATTATAAGAAAAGTCTGAAACTTGTAAATTTTCATATACCTACCCCCAACGTGAAATCGCTTTCTACCCTAATTACTTTATAAAGCTCAGATTTTCACTGTAGAGTGAGCTTAACATGTTTAACTAAAGTGTTTAATTATACTTCTTTCCTTTTCTTACTTTTGAAGTTATTGAAATTCAAAATTTTATTTCGGCACAACACCCCGACATCAAAATTCCACTGTATTTCCAGCAATCCTAGAAACAAGTAATTTCGTACACATATATGGTTTCATCCCTAAATCATAAGAAAAATCTGATATTGGAGTTTTTACGGTATTTATCTATATATAAAAAGATGAATATTTGTTTTTTATTCTTCATACAAATCCACAGTTTTCATCCAATCTCGATGTAACTTTGCACACCTTTCATTTGAAACATGGAGAAAAATGCTGTCTATATTTGGTTGAACAATTTCTCGTCATATTGTCACGTAAATTTGAAAAATTACCGAAACGAACATAGACCGACGTTTAGGATGTGAAGACTCTGTAGTTCCATACACTATCGTGTGCTGGTGAGCCGTTGGTTAACGCACTTGCCTACTAATGTTTGTATCGCCGGATCAAATCCCAATGGAGGCAAGATTTTTAAACATTATTTTTGATCGTAAGAGTGACGTCTGGTCCGTCGGTTATTCGGATTGGATGTTAAACTGTAGATATCACAAATTTAGGGGTGCAATGCGAGGAAAATCGTAAGTAGTCTTGCAATGCTATAAGTGTACACTTTTTTACGTTATATTGACCGCTCAGGGGTGATTCGCAGTCAGTGTGTGTGTGATTTGCAGTATCTTATCTTATATATATATAAAAATAGACGTGTATTTTCCTATATTTCACTTTTCAGCCACCACTACCTAGCACAGATCACTGATGTTTGTAGGTAGAAGTAGCATGGAGTTTCCTGTCGTGCACAACGTTGGCCGAATGCCGATAGCTATGGGAATGTGGGAGATATAATGATTAAAGTTGGTCAGTGCAGGGCATTTTCATATTTCGACCGAAAATTCGTATCTCCGTATACTTCTCTTTCCTGCCACAACTACATAGCATAGAGCCTTTGGTGTTTGTGTGTGGTAGTAGAATCGTCTTTCCTGTCGTGCACTATGGTTGTTAAGATGTCGGTAGCTATGGGGATGTGGGAGATAATGGGGTTGAAAGAGGTCGACGTGTGGCAATTTCATACTTCTGCCAAAGACAAAAGTGTCATGGTGTATTCACTTTCAAGCGAAAACTATAGATCACAGATAACTGGCGTTTGGTGTAGTAGTAGCACAGAGTCACCTTTCGATCACAACATCGGCCGAATTTCAGAAACTGTGGTACTGAGGTAGATATGGTGGTTGTAAGTGGCCGACCAAGGATATTTTCGTATTTCGACTGTCTCCGCATATGTCACTTTTCTGCCACAACTACATAGCATAGAGCATTGGTGTTTGTGTTGGTAGTAGAATCGTATCTCATGTAGTGCACTATGGTTGTTAGATGTCGGTAGCTATGGGGGTGTGGGAGAAATAGGGGTTGAAAGTGGTCGACGTGTGGCAATTTCATACTTCTGCCAAAGACAAAAGTGTCATGGTGTATCACTATTCAGCGAAAACTATAGATCACAGATAACTGGCGTTTGTGTGTAGTAGTAGCACAGAGCCACCTTTCGATCACAACAGCGGCCGAATTTCAGAAACTGTGGTACTGTGGTAGATATGGTGGTTGTAAGTGGCCGACCAAGGATATTTTCGTATTTCGACTGTCTCCGCATATGTCACTTTTCTGCCACAACTACATAGCATAGAGCATTGGTGTTTGTGTTTGGTAGTAGAATCGTATCTTATGTAGTGCACTATGGTTGTTAGATGTCGGTAGCTATGGGGGTGTGGGAGAAATGGGGGTTAAAAGTGGTCGACGTGTGGCAATTTCATACTTCTGCCAAAGACAAAAGTGTCATGGTGTATCGCTTTAAGTGAACACTATCAATCGCAGATCACTGGCGTTTGTGTGTGGTAGTAACACAGAGTCTCCCACAACGTTGGCCGAAATTCGGTAACTGTGGGAGTGTGTCAGATATGGTGTTTGAAATTGATCGATCATGAATATTTTCGTATTTCATCCAAAGACTTGTGTGTATCCGTAAATTTTACTTTGCTGCCGGAACTACATAGCGCAGAAGACTGGGATTTGTGTGTGGTAATAGATCGAGTCTCCCATCGTGCACTATGGTGGTTAGATGTCTATAGCTGTCAATATGAATTCTATACAATCACGAACGAAGTCGTGGGTACCAGCTAGTATATATATAAAAATAGACGTGTTTTTTCCTATATTTCAGTTTTCAGCCACCACTACCTAGCACAGATCACTGATGTTTGTGGGTGGAAGTAGCATGGAGTTTCCTGTCGTGCACAACGTTGGCCGAATGCCGTTAGCTGTGGGGATGTGGGAGATATAATGATTAAAGTTGGTCAGTGCAGGGCGTTTTCACATTTCGAACAAAAATTCGTATCTACTTATACTTCTCTTTCCTGCCACAACTACATAACATAGACCTTTGGTGTTTGTTTGTGGTAGTAGAATCGTCTTTCCCGTCGTGCACTATGGTTGTTAGATGTCGGTAGGTATGGGGGTGTGGGAGATATGGGGGTTGAAAGTGGTCGACCTGTGGCAATTTCATACTTCTGCAAAAGACAAAAGTGTCATGGTGTATCACTTTTCAGCGAAAACTATAGATCACAGATAACTGGCGTTTGTGTGTAATAGTAGCACAGCGTCACCTTTCGATCACAACAGCGGCCGAATTTCAGAAACTGTGGTACTGTGGCAGATATGGTGGTTGTAAGTGACCGACCAAGGATTTTTCGTATTTCGACTGTCTCCGCATATGTCACTTTTCTGCCACAACTACATAGCATAGAGCATTGGTGTTTGTGTTTGGTAGTAGAATCGTATCTCATGTAGTGCACTATGGTTGCTGGGGGTGTGGGAGAAATAGGGGTTGAAAGTGGTCGACCTGTGGCAATTCCATACTTCTGCCAAAGACAAAAATGTCATGGTTGTAACACTTTTCAGCGAAAACTGTAGATCACAGATAACTGGCGTTTGTGTGTAGTAGTAGCACAGAGTCACCTTTCGATCACAACAGCGGCCGAATTTCAGAAACTGTGATACTGTGGTAGATATGGTGGTTGTAAGTGGCCGACCAAGGATATTTTCTTATTTCGACTGTCTCCGCATATGTCACTTTTCTGCTACAACTACATGGCATAGAGCATTGGTGTTTGTGTTTGGTAGTAGAATCGTATCTCATGTAGTGCACTATGGTTGTTAGATGTCGGTAGCTATGGGGGTGTGGGAGAAATGGGGGGTTGAAAGTGGTCGACCTGTGGCAATTTCATACTTCTGCCAAAGACAAAAGTGTCATGGTGTATCAGTTTTCAGCGAAAACTACAGATCACAGATAACTGGCGTTTGTGTGTAGTAGTAGCACAGAGTCACCTTTCGATCACAACAGCGGCCGAATTTCAGAAACTGTGGTACTGTGGTAGATATGGGTGTTGTAAGTGGCCGACCAAGGATATTTTCGTATTTCGACTGTCTCCGCATATGTCACTTTTCCGCCACAACTACATAGCATAGAGCATTGGTGTTTGTGTTTGGTAGTAGAATCGTATCTCATTTAGTGCACTGTGGTTGTTAGATGTCGGCAGCTATGGGGGTGTGATAGAAATGGGGGTTGAAAGTGGTCTACATGTGGCAATTTCATACTTCTGCAAAAGACAAAAGTGTCATGATGTATCACTTTTCAGCGAAAACTATAGATCACAGATAACTGGCGTTTGTGTGTAGTAGTAGCACAGAGTCACCTTTCGATCACAACAGCGGCCGAATTTCAGAAACTGTGGTACTGTGGTTGATATGGTGGTTGTAAGTGACCGACCAAGGATATTTTCGTATTTCGACTGTCTCCGCATATGTCACTTTTCTGCCACAACTACATAGCATAGAGCATTGGTGTTTGGTAGTAGAATCGTATCTCATGTAGTGCACTTTGGTTGTTAGATTTCGGTAGCTATGGGGGTGTGGGAGATATGGGGGTTGAAAGTGGTCGTCCTGTGGCAATTTCATATTTCTGCCAAAGACAAAAGTGTCATGGTGTATCACTTTTCAGCGAAAACTATCTATCACAGATCTCTGGCGTTTGTGTGTGGTAGTAACACAGAGTCACCTTTCGATCACAACAGCGGCCGAATTTCAGAAACTGTGGTTGTGTGGGAAATATGGTGGTTGTAAGTGGCCGACCAAGGATATTTTCGTATTTCGACGAAAGGCATGTGTCTCCGCAGATTTCACTTTTCTGTCACGACTACATAGCATAGAGCATTGGTGTTTATGCGTGATAGTAGAATCGTGTCTGTTGTCGTGCACTATGGTTGTTAGATGTCTGTAGCTATGGGGGTGTGGAAGATATGGAGGATGAAAATGGTCGACCTGCGGCAATTTCATATTTCTGCCAAAGACGCATGTGTCATGGTGTATCACTTTTCAGCGAAAACTATCAATCGAGATTACTGGCGTTTGTGTGTGGTAGTAACACAGAGTCTCCCATCGATCACAGCGTTGGCCGAAATTCGGTAACTGTGGGAGTGTGTGAGATATGGTGTTTGAAATTGGTCGATCATGAATATTTTCGTATTTCATCCAAAGACTTGTGTGTATCCATAAATTTTACTTTGCTGCCGGAAGTACATAGGACAGAAGACTGGTATTTGTGTGTGGTAATAGTATCGAGTCTTCCATCGTGCACTATGGTGGTTAGATGTCTATAGCTGTCAATATGAATTCTTTACAATCACGAACGAAGTCGTGGGTACCAGCTAGTATTTCATAATTGTCGCTCATTGACTCTGCTGGCACAGATGAAATAATTATTTGAGCAACGAATAAATCCAAGGAAAAAAAAACATGGACTTCATTTTTCAAATACGTATTTTCAAAGAGTAACACCGAATGAAGAAACTTATAAAAGCACATAGCTTGTTTATTATAAATTTTCAGATAAAGTATATTGTTTATATATTATTTATTCAACAGAAGGTCTCATTTTTATTTGGAAAAGAAGGATTTGATGCCTGGATTTACTTATCAGAGCGTCTCAAAACTCACGAAACTTCCTCAGATCACATTCACTCCATGCTCAGTTGGATAGAAGCGTTGATTCCGTTAAATAACTTCAATGTACTAGACAAGCATTTGTAAATACAGACTGAAGACGAAAAATCACAGTGGGCTGCTATCCTCTAATGAATGATGTCTTGTTCAGAGGAAGCTTTGAATCTGAAATACTAAATACTTCTAATGAGGGTAACTTCCTGGGTATATTGCAACTGCTAGGAAAATATGATCCTGTGATGACGGAGCATCTCCGCCGTATTGCTAATAACGAGACTAATGTCTTATTATATTGTCAAATGTATTCAAAACGAATGAAGTCCGCAATAAAATTTTGACTATAGTTGGGTCATCTAAATATTTTTCCAACATATAGAATTTAACCCCTGATGTAATTCAAGCCGAACAATTATCTTTGACATTGCTGTTTTTGACACTAATGAAGACGAAATCTATGTGCGTGAGTATTTCGCTGTGCTTACAATCAGGGAAGTGACTCTTTGGGACCTGGAAGCTGGACTCGTTGCTCTGTTTATTATTGATACTTTGTAAAAGTTCGATTTGGATATGTACGATTGTTGAGGCCAAAGATATGACAGTGGATTCAATTTGGTAGGAGGAAATAAATGTGTCCAAGGCAAAATTCTGAACCAGTATCTTCAAGTATTTTTTAATCCATGTAACTGTCATTAAATTTGGTAATAGCTAGTACCACCAAAACATCAGTTTCCTTGTCCGGATATCTTTGAAGAATATTTGTTTTATTCTCTAGATCAAAATGCGATGGGAAGTGGAATTCAATCACTTAGAAGTACTATCGCCAAAAAATTTGCGAAACTCGTTTTGGGAATAGAGTTTCTAGCATCGCTTACTCTTTAGTTCATGACGCCCTCCTGAAACGAATTATTCAGTTGCTGCAACAGACGACTTGTCACTTAGCCAGATCATGGAGCAAATTCAATTAATAATTACAGTGGTTACTTGGTATAATACATTGTTTCAAGTAAACATTGTAAATAAAGGCTATGCAGGCTGAAAGTGGATTTATGAAACTCTTCACAGTTGTTGAAAAACAGCTCGGAATTTGAGAAAGCGTACCTGCTCTGAAAACAGACAGCTAGAGAAGTTGATTTTCAGACTGGAACATTTCCTATTATTAACCCAGTCAGATGTCGAAGAAAGTAAAGGCTTTTTTAGTATGAGCTGTAAATGACATAGCAACAGATCCAGAAGAACTGTTTACAATAGCACACTCATGATCGATACAACTGAGAATGCATGGGTCACTCTATTAGCACAACTTTCCAAGGTCATAGCCAGGATTAGCTACAGAGTGGGACAAAAACAATGAAAATACTTGTTGAAAATGGTTTTACCTGGGGAAAAAAATACGTTCATTTAACCTGTTTAAGCATTAGTCTATAAAGGTTCTGGAAAAAATGTTGGCAAAGTTTATTTTTCGGTATTAAAAGTAGGAATTTTTATTTCCATATATTTTCTATTTTTATTTATTTAAAAAAAAAAAAATTGAAAACTGTGTTTACGTGTAAGTGAAATGAGCATTGTGTGCGCCACAGTAGCTTAAATAAACCTTTTCACAGTTGTTTCTCATTCATACCGCTGCAATCATAATCTTTCCGAGGTTTGAGTTATTATTATTATATAAAGACTATCTTTTACTAAAGCATTCATATACATATTCGTATCCAAATCCCACGGGAACTGCTATTTGGGGTAAAAGTAGATAGCCAATGCATTATTCCAAATTTATCCTAAGCAGTTCAGTCGTTTCGACGTGAAACAGTAAAACATCCAAGTAAACAAACTTTTACATTAATGACATTAATAGGATGTAAAACCTGTATGTTATCTTCAGTCTATCTATATGGACACCTTAATCACCAATAAGCAATAGCACATTTGGGGCGCCACAATGAGATCTCGCACCACCTGAAAAACTTGGAAGGGCCGCCTCTGAATGGGACAAACACATTAATTCATTAATAGGTAGAGCAAATTCTAGGCTGTGATTCATAGGTTGAATCTTGAAAAATTGTAATGAACAAAAAAGGAGATAGCGTACAAATCTCTTGTGTGTCCACATTTGGATTATTGTTGTGCCATTTGGGACCCGTTTCGTAAGGGGCTGATCGAAAGTATAGAGAAAGTACATAGAAGAGCCGCTCGATTCGTGACCGCTTGCTACAGTCCTTATGAAAGTGTCACAGAACTGATTAGTAGACTAGGCTGGGAGTCTCTGGTAGATAGACGACAGACGTTTCGTTTAAACTTATTGGTAAACATGCGTACTCGCACTTTCACTTTTGAGTGTAGTGAAATACTTCTTCCACCAACCTATTTGAGTCGGAAGGACAGGAAAGATAAAATTAGGGAAATAAGGTGCCGGACTGATTCCTATATGAATTCTTTTTTCCCTCGTACCATTAGGGATTGGAATGCACAGCAAAGAGATTAGCTTTGGTGCTGAGCACCCTCTGCCACCCACAATTTTGTGAATTGCAAAGTATATATGTACATGTAGATTATTACACTCACCATCCAATTCCACATCAGCTGACCAGGCGTGGTAATGAACAAGCCTCCTCTATAATCTCGTCTTGCCATCACTTCTCTTCCAGCATCTTCTCCCAATCTCGACGGTGACTTTTTGTTTATTTAGCCAGTTATCTTATGATCTGCATGGTGGTCTTTTTCTAATTATTGTTTCTTCAAAATATGTGTTGGATAATCTATATGGTGCCATCTTCATCATATAACAAAATTATTTCAGCCTGGAATTGTCTAAGATGTCTAGAATGCTTATTTGTATCCCTAGTCTTAGTTGAACTGATAGTGTTTTTTCTGGTCTTGTGGATACTTGAGCTGAGGAATTTCTTTTAAGTAACCTTGATGCAGCTGTTGCCCTTTACAGTTAGCATGACAGCTTGTAATTCATATGTTAGGATTGGGAGCAGATATTTTGTGTTAAGATACTACTGCTGCCTGCAGAAAGCTTAGGTTCCATAGTAATTGTAAAAGTAAGTTTAATGATTGGTTTTATTTTTCCAAATAAAAATATTTTAGTATTTATTAATCTATCACTGATTTAGGAAGCTCTCTCTGTGTTTACACTAGTATTAAATAAGTGTAAAAATAAATCATCACTGGTAGCTGTTTTCATGCACGCTGAAAAAAAAAAAAAATTAATAAAAAATATTTTGTCGTTATGGTGGACATGTTCTGAGTGACAAGATGTGAAAGAAAGTATCTGCAAATTTCAGATGAACTATGAAATTTCAGATATTATGGTCGACACTAATTTAAATCTTCTAACAGTTAAGGATAATTTAAAAAAAAAAAAACGATTAAATATTTTAGGGAAAACCTAAAGCAGAATATAATTTTTCTTTAGTTACAAAGGTACACTTCTCTGGCCTTAATAGTACAAAATGTTTTGCCATTTTCAGTAATAATAGAAACAATAGCTGGATGTCTTTATCTCAGTACAGACAAATTTCTGGTAGTGGTTGTGGAATAATGACTCCTGGAGATGACGCTTTTTGGGAGAACTGAAGTTCAGAGCTGAACGTAGAATGGACATTATTGATAAGGGCTTAAATTTACCAGGTGATGACTGGGAAAGAAACAGGATAAAAACACAAATTGAGCAGTAATGCTTGGGCCTGGTATTCATGTAAAAAGTTAAATAATGAGAAAATAGTTTTGCAGGTAAATTACCACCTAGGCTTATGCTCCTTTACAGATAGAATAAATTATATTCAAGCATCAATTTTTCTAAATTTAGAAAAAACTTGTATACTTAACTCTTTTTGTATCAGCACGTATTGTTCAAATTGATTATCTTTTCCTATTCTTTTTTAAGTGCTAGGGGCTTTGGAAGCTTGTATTTCTTTAGTTCAAGTATTCAACTTTTGGTTCAGAACCCATTTCATTGTTGCAGAATGTGCATTCTGAAGAGAGACGGAGGGATTGCAGCTTATGTGGTAAAGTACTATGGAGTAAACGGGCATATGCTATTCATTTTCGAATGAGCACAGTGCTCAATCTAAAGTTGGATTCCGCTGCCGCATATGCCAGCAACGCTTTGACTCCAAAGATGAAAGGTAATTTTATCTCTTTTTAATTTATCTTTGTATATAGCAATTTCTTTTTTGGCATAGTAATGTGTGTTGAGGAAAATATTTTTAACAACAGAGTAGACTTACAGGAAGAAAAATGAAATTTAACACAAAATATTCATGATCTACAAACGGAGTACTCTGCTTTCCTTCAGGCTTAAAGGAAAGTTAAAAGCGGTTTGAAGATAAATGTGTTCCTACTTGACGTTTATCCACCAATTTGATCATATGAATTAAAGTGTAAACATACTGAAGACAAATGTGATGGTCACCAGATGTTTAAGCTACTATTTTGGTTGTTTGCATTAAAGTGCAATCGTACTCAACACAGGTGGAGACAACAGGTTCAAAATTCATGTGAGATGTGCTAGTAATTTTAAATGCAGTATTTAGGCAGATTTTCATGTAGGTGAATAAGGATGGTCCTCACAATTTCTTCCTCAAAAACAAAAATTTTCATAAACTATTTAAAATATGACATGCAAAAGGTTTACAAAATACAAAGAGATGTTAACACTAACACTCAGTCCTTAATTAATGTAAATTACAACAGGACTGGCAATGCAGCAGTTGATTAAATCCTGCTCTAAGAAACAGAATAAGTCTAGATACACCTAGAGTTGACAGAACGGCATTATTTGTCAAGCTGTTTAATAGACGGTATAGATGTGGTTAATTTTATACCCCAAAAAAATATTTTATCTGTTTAGAAGATACTTTTGGTAGTAAGGAAATAGAGAATATAGTAGGGTAAAAATTATTTTGTTTGTCGATTTGTGATTTTACTTATTTATTTATTAGTTCTTTAATTGTGGCATATTCATATTTTCTGTATTATCACTTGAAGAATATCATTTTTGGCTTTTACAACAATGGAAATGAAGATGTTTTGGGGTAATAAATAAAAGAACAGGTAAAGTAAACTGATCACTTGCCATAGATAAAGGCAGGAGGGCAGCAAATGAACACAATCAAATATAGCAATTCATATAGCAATATTTGAGTGGTAGACATTAATTATGGGAGAAGACATGTGGCAAGAGAAACAAATGTGCACACACTGATGCCAGCCACGTGAATTGTGTACTGCATTTACACTATCCTCCTGAGGTTATTTTCCTTATTATTTTTGTTACTGTGTTATGAACCTGCTGGAAACATCCTTGTGTCTTGTTTGTTTCAAAGCATTTGAAAGCAGAGTGGCATTCACTTGAAAGCAAGGTAACGCTTGGCCATTACTTTTATTGGTAGATGTCAGCTCTTCCTTTAGTACATAAATATGGCACCCTTGTCTGTAGGCATTAACAAGGAAGTGTCCTCTCACCACTACTCTTTATTGTAATCATGGATGATACATTGCAGAAGGTGGTAGTGAGGATGGGAGAGGAAAACATGAAGGTGATGGCTTTTGCAGACGCTCTGATGATCTGGGGAGATAATGAAGAGCAAGTGCAGTGTCAGTTGGATGTATGGACAGACAGTGTGGAGGAATATGACCTGAAATTTAATGTAAAGAAGTGTGAGTACATGGTAACAACCAGAAAGAAGAATAGGATAACCCAGGGAATTGGTGGTGGCAGGTGAATAACTAAAGAAGGTAAGCAGGTTCAAATACTTGGAGAGTGTATTAGAGGAATGTGGGGGAAATAATGGTGAGATAAGTGAAAGAGGAAGACAAGCAGAGGCGTTTCTAAGGAGCATTAGAAGTCTGATATGGAATAGATGTGCCACAGAGAAGAAAGAGAGTAATTTATCTTGACATATGCTGCTGAAACATGGACAATGAAGAATCGGGACATCTGCAGGGTACAAGCAAGCAAAATGAAGTTTTTAAGAGGTAGAATGGGACCTACTAAAATGGACGGAATAAGGAATGAAGTGATTAGATGCTCCATAAAAGAGGAAAACCCCCACAGAAAAGGGTAGAGACGACCAGACTGAGATGGTATGGATGTGTAAAGAGAATGGAGGTTCAGAGAATCCCAAGAAAAATCCACGAAGATGCATGGTAAACAACCGAGAGGAATACCAAGAGATGGACGGCTGAAAAGAGTGTGTGCGGAAGAAAGGAGAGGACTGGAACAAGGTGGTGACAGAGAGGTGGTGGGAAGACTGAAAGAAATGGAGAGGCTTTTGCATGAAGCAGACCCGGCCATTGGCTGGAAACTGTTGAGCATGATGATGATGATGATGTCTGTAGATATTCTGTATGTAAAATAATACCACCTTTGGACCTCACTCCAATGTCAGGTGTAACCACCATTTTACACTCATGTCTATAAAATATGGGATTCTTGAAATCTGTGGAAAAATGTAAGATACGATGATAGAAAGGCCTCTGCCTACAATTTCCCTTATGGCACAGTGCTACTGATATAAAGTATGCAGGAAAAAAAGAGATGGACATTGGGTGGCACAGACTGTTTGTTGTGTTCTTCCACTGGTGGTATACAAAAGGTAATAAGGAGTGTGATACAGTATGCATGATGTCATTCCATACTGTGGATCAGGCTCTCCAGTCCCTCTGTGGGTGGACTTTATCATTCATCAGATAAAATCCATATCCAAATGCATCATGAAAAAACCACATATACTGTTGCAGCATGTCATCTCTGTAAACAGCAGCTGTCTAGTACCTGTAAGAAAAATGCAGTCAGGTGCATTTTTCTAACATAATGTGTAATGAGAACACTGGCATCACCGTACCATGTCCCAGGAGTGTGTCACATGAGAAGTTAGTGAGTCACTTTCCAGGTTCAACCACAACTGTGAACACAACATTACTCCACTCTTCTTGGGTCCAATCACAGTGAGCAAGACACCACATCGACTAGTACATGGTGCCTTTGTGTGAAGGGGGTGCATTTGGCAGGTCACCAAGCATGTGGAGCAATATCTTGAAGTCAATGGTACATTCTGACAGGAGATGTATGACCTAGAGGCTGTTATGAGGTATCTAACCAGTAAAGGAGCTGTGAGGGTTGAACGTCTTCAGGCATTTAAGGCAAGATAATGATCCTGAAGCTTGGTTGAATGTGGTCAACCTTTTCCAAACTGTCATTGAATGTTTTCTTCCTCTTGAGGATAAAATGCATTGTAGTGGATGAAAAGTGACTTGAGTTGAGGATTTCTTGTGAGGTAAAAAGCAAAGATTTAGAAAAATGACTGTGAAAATGGGAATGCCACAGGATATTGTATTGGTACCATTACTATTCATTTGTCTGATGAATGATTGTATTAATGATTTTAGCTCGATGGTAGTTTGTTTGCTCGTAATTTGATATATAATATGATCAAAATGGAAGGGGTACAAATTCAGAGAAAAACCTCTTTCAACATCTTTAACAAAACTTTCTATTGAAATGAATTTAATTATGATGCAGTTCCATTGGAAATTTCAATAGTAATCTATTTACACCTCATTATTATTATTATCATCTTATAAACTTTGAGTGTAAATTCCCCAACCTGTCTACTTTCGCCATTTATGAATTTTAAATTCCTTCAATTTTTTTGGGTAGATTATTCATTATATACCTTGGTAATTTATTCCAATTCCGGACACCCTTACTCGCAAAAAATGATTACCACTCCCGTATGCATGCAATCATGTGCCAGCTTCCACCTACGTTATAATTTCCCTTCTATGCTTTAATCCTAATTCTTTTGACCAATATCTTTTCAAGCCTCATCGCCAACATACACCCTGTTTACTCCCAGCACTTTCTTTGCCCTTCTGTTGTCTTCCAATGACTCCCAATCCAGCTTCTTTATCATATCAGTTACTGACTGGGTCCTGAGATAATTTCCACAAACAAATCTAGCTGCTCCAACTCCTATATTTGATACCCAAAATGTGGATCCCAAACCACACCATATTCAAGCAACAATTTCACCAAAGTTTTGCAACCCAATTCCCTCACTTCTCTGGTGCATTCTCTCATTGCTCTATCCAGAAAATGATTTATTCACAATGATTGGATGGCAGATTTGGCTAAAAAAAAAATTATTCTTACTGCCAGCCTTAAATTCGGCATGTCATCTTTAATTTGTGATACAGCAAGACATAATAACTGTTTAACTTTGCTGCAACTTTCTCTCTGTTTGGCACACAATATTCTTCTTAATTCTTGTTCAATATCACTTAATGTTGTCTCTAATAACCAGTACATGATAACTATCGAAACTTGCCAAAACCTCCAATGTATTCTAACTGCCTGAAAAGTTTATTGTTCAAGCCACACCTGCATGACATGTGGATAGTACAGTTCCTCGTTTGAGGAAAATTAACTGCAAAATTTTCGGATTCTGGTTTTTGTTTATGTGTACCCTTTCCATGGAATTCTCATCATAAGTTCATCAAGGTCACAATTCTTTCAGTAGATACTGTCTGTCATCTCCTCCAAACAATGAGCTGACCGTATATTTAACCACTGTCTCATTCATGGTGCAACAACATTCCTGAAAGTTCTATATTCTAAATAATGTATATTAACAATGCTATGCATTTGTGGCATTATATCCTCCACCCTGCCCTCCTCCCCCTTTGCAGAAATTTTTAATAACTTGAACCAAATGAAATGCATTAAAATTAAGTTTATTTTGATTCCTTCATATTTACAAAATTTCTTACAGCAGAAATACTTCCCAGGTGATGGCACTTAGTCCAATACTATTCTTCACCTTGAAAACATTTTATGGTTATTTATTCAGCATGATCCGATTCTTACATGATTAAAGTTTTTTACTGAAATATTGTAGTATGTGTTCATCCTGACCCTCCTGCTTTCATCTGTGATAAGTGACAGGTTGTTTCCCCTGTCCTCCTCTGTTTTCATTGCCTAACAGTAATTTCAGTGTTGTTATTATCAGATTCTAAATATTTTACTATTACAACACATTTGAAAAGTACCTACTTGTTACTAATTGGGAAGTTGTTGCATTAAATTCAACTTCTTTGCTTGTCAAACATCCCAAGAAAAGGTTCTTTGAAACAATAAATTTAACATTGAACCTAAACTTCAATGTCCCTCTTTAGGATCCATTATAACTGTTCTGTCATTGATCACCAACCCCTTAAAAATTTCCACTCCACAGCCACATTCTCAGCTGTTAGCCACCATACAGAGATGGAGGCCTCAATCTGGTTGAAATGGCATTACCCTTTTGGGGAATTCTCTCTTTTATTCATCAATAATTCAATACTTTGTTTGTCCAAATACCTCCTATCAAAATTTGGAGTGCCTATCCTGTTTTCCCAGTTTACTGATTCAAATACCACCTATCAAAAGTCTGTCTATCTTCCTAAATTCCATATCCAAATGCATTTGACCAAGCTTAACTGAAGATAAACAGCTTCTTCTTTTAGATCTCCACTGATTATGAATTTCCAACTCCCCTGTAATATATTTCAAATTTACATTACTCTTTTATTTCACTTAATTCTCATTAATAACCATGTCTGTAATTATCATCAATAATTCTGATTTAGAACTGACTAACTGCTCTTCAAGTCAATTGTCATCAGACGGTGTGCCCAATCGCAGTTAAATTAAGAATAATTTTTTGGTAATTCGGTATCCCATTTTGCTTGACTTTGCTATTATAAGTTATCCCACCTCACTTGTCTTTTCTTTTAAAAATATATTTTCCCATTTTGTTTGTCCTTCCTTAAAAGGTGATTTCAATACTCCAAATTCTGACTTCAATCTTAATATGTACTTACTTCAATCGGAGCATTTGTAGCATTTCCGGTTGTAAATTCCCTGATTTTTTGCAATTTGATTCGTAGATTCTATATTTTTATTTATTCTATATTTTTTATCTTTCTTCCCCTTAAAGTTTGCTGTAAACTATTTAATTTCAGCTGTCAGCTCCCTAAATATATCCTCCATACTTGTTTCCTTGTTTCTATTTAGTTTCTATTAGTACTACGACACTGATTAAATCAAATAGTGAAATACAAATGCTTTAAAAAAGATTCTTCTTGAAATAAAACAGAAGACAGGTCTTGTTTGCACTTAAATACCTGTTTCTGTTCTCACTAGATGTCATCTTGCACTGTTTGTAAATATAGGTCAGATCACTCAAACAGCTGTTTACCAGCCTGCTACTGCTGCTGCTTGCTGTTGCTTTTTGTTTATTCCTGTCTGGCATGATATCCTACCACCAGCTCATAGCGCTCTTGCAGAGGCTGTTTTCTTCATCCGGTCTCCTTGTTATTGTGTTTGTCTTACCTTTCAGTGAACCGATTGATGAGTGCTGTCATATCGGTTGCTGCATTAGAGAATAACAGGAGAAATTTGTTGTTGTGGCACTACATTGGTTGCCATCCCAGCCACGCTCTGTTACACTACAAAAATTTAGGTTACCCATTTCACTCAAAAGACCATGTTCTTTCTCAGCCGTTACTGTGTGAGGTGGTCACCAACAGTACACACCCTCTACTGATGAAAGGCCATTAATTACAAAGTCTTTTACGTTTGTGTCCATTATGTGTGTGCACACTGCTCTGCGGTTGTTAATTTCTCTATCCCAATTTGTAATTCTTACTATTGTCTTTGATGATGCTTGCATGGCGTGAACACACAAAAAAGACGAGCACGAATGACATTAAATATTTCGGGTCTTGGCCCTTTGTCAACCTGGAGGGGCGGTGCTGTAGAGATCCGGAATATTCAGTGTTATTCGTGTTCTTGTCTTTTTATATCTTCATGCCATGCAGCCATCATGTAACGTAAGTGGTGGTTCATTTCACCATTCTATTTTGTAATTCCTGTTAGCCGCTTAGCACCTAGTATTTCCTGGTTGCTTTACTATTAACTTGTCAGATTTATTGCCCGTTATTCAAAAATGAGAATTTCATGCCAGTGCGTTTGAGATAGCTAGAGTTCTCATGATGTTAATATAACTAGAGTTTAAATCACAGTATCATTGAGATTTATTATTACAGACTTTTTCAGCTAGTATAAAAACACGTTTTAAACCAGTATTCTGTGTGTTCAAATTTTGTTACATTGAATTTGAGAAAGTATGACCAGTGCAATGAGCTGTAGATGTATTCACCATACTGATTAATGTGTTTAGGTGATTTTCCAAACAAACAAAAAAAAACTTGGAGAATTAAGATAAGATCTGCCAATTGTAACTCCAAAATATGCAAAGGAAATAACAGACATAAATTTACAGGTTAGGAGGTTTGAAAAATGATAGTAATATTTACTTCCCTCAATTAACATCTATTTATCTTTTGTAACCTGAACTGTTAACAGTACATTAAAGGCGGGACAGGTGACAAAAATTTGGGATGGCATGAAATATGCATACATTTTCTGTTAATGGCATCAAAATTAATATTTTTAATATTTGCTTTTATTTCTCTGATTTAATTTCCTTACTGACTTTAGTGCATTCTCACTACCCTTGCCTGCCCATCTTTAGTATAATTATGCTCATATTTCCTTTCAGGAAATCCATGACTGATGCTGGGATCTGTCTGTTAGTTCACATATTGTTATCCTGTAATTCTTAGCTGACAAATTATTCTGAAATAAAATTTGTGCTCGCTTCAAGTATCTGTTGTCTTGTTTTTATGTTTGATGTGCATGTTTTTGTATCATCAAAATCTAATGAAAAGAATTGCAACACATTTAAAAATGAATTTTTTTTCTGCTAACACATTTGCTCCACGGCTTCTCCTTTACCTTAACTTGCAGATTATTTGATCTCCTTCCCCTTTCTGAAATTCCATCTTCTGTTATTACTAACAACAGTAAATTGCTTCTTTTTCTGCCCTTACTGACTACTGCCAGTCAGCATCTTTGTTTATCATTATTTTCAAATCAGAACTGGGATTTTTATTTTAATTCTAACTTTCATTATCTTTGTACAGGAAACTTCATTACCAGATTGACCACTCTGGTGAAAGTCCATACCATTGTGCAGAGTGTGGCAAGGGATTTGCCTCAAAGTCTGGCATGTATGGACACCGTCAACTTCACACTGGCTCGGGTATATCAAAATGTGAATATTGTGGGAAAGAGTTCACGGTAAGTATCTTCGTGTTACAGCTGTATTGTGTGAATTAAAAATTTACTGAATTGTACAGAATCAACAAAGTATAGGAATAAGTTTAAATTAATGTATGTTAGTGAAAACAGTGTATGCATGCGTTGCATATTCTTAGTTCGGTGAGTTATTCCATTTTTGAATTTTCTAAAATGATTGCATGTTTCACTTCTGAAGAAATGAAGAATCTTGTTATAATACTCCTTCTTTTGCTGTATTTTTTTGTATGCACTCTCTTTGCATACAGGCAGACAATATTAATTGTTCTTGCCTGCACGTAGTTTTCACCATCTTGGATCTGAAATAAAACTTAGTTTTTGGGAGGACCAAAAAAGGGGGGGAATGGTTTCATCGGTGGTTTTTTCTCCGTATAAATACTAATGAAATTTACGTAACAGCATTACTTCTCACAAACTTTTCTATTTACAGTAGTACATAAACACTCATTAATACTTACTGTTCATCAAAATACTTATTTGCTATAAATGTTTTTTCCATCTCTCCAAATCAGTTGTTCCATAACTTGTGGCGAGGCAGCACTATCCGTCCTAGCTACCTTTGAAAAACTCAATTCACGTACTAGCTCGTAAAAACTAAAGCATACACAGATATATTTTAAAGGGTAGGAAATTTGTTTCCTCACAATTTGTGCAATCTATATCTATAAAACGAAAACCGTGTATATTTGTTCCAGAAAAACTCGAAATCTACTTTCACTCTTTAAAGCTTAGAATCTCAACTCAATTGTTTGGTATGTCTTATGCTTCTACGTTACATAATGCTGGAACATTAAATGAAATTCTGAACGTATGGTGAGGAATACCACAGATGGAACCACTAGATGCAGCATGCTTCGCACTAAACACACAATTACTATGTCTCCGACCATATCCTTTAATGAAAACAGTAAGATAACTTTACAATAATAATTATTTTGCACATTAAACTAAACTTGAAGTATTCTTTCATTTAATTTGGGATATTCAATTTTTAAACACCATAGATAGTCATAACTTGAAGTATTCTTTCCTTTAATTCGGGATATTCAATTTTTAAATGTCTTAGCTAGCCATAAAAAAAATAGAGATTTTCTTTAATCACAATCTCTTGCAGTAGGCCTACAACTACATTATCTCTGGCCATCAGCATTAGTCTTCTGTTTGAATAAAATCATTTATTTACGATAATATTATTCTGAATTCACTTTTGATATTTGGGTAAAACGCTGAATCTGTGAAGTTAAAGTATCTGGCATTTCGAGCAAAAAGTATATCCATTCACTTCGCAATTGAATCAAATGTGAGTTTCTAACGTAATCTAGTGTTGTTTAGCAATATAGTAATGCAATTTCTTAAATAAATTAATAAAGCTTGATACAGATGAATCTATTTGGATGGATGAAAATAGTGTATGTACAAATAAACTTCAACCCAACCATTTCTAGGTAGGGGGTGTGTGAATCTAGGTTTGCTTTAATTAGTTGGTGCGAATTTTATGAATCTTAGTACAAATGTTTCTCATTGCGGGAATAAAAATAGCGTATGGGTAAATCTACGCCAACTATAACGGTCAATGCCAGAAACTCCGCTATTTAATTAACCCTTTGACTGCTGATGGCGGATCGTGTACCTACCGCGCTGTGGCCTGCTACCTGCGCTAAGTGATTATCCCTGGGGACGGAGCCGTCCGAGCGGCTCCACCCGCCCTGTGCTGAATGTTTCTGGCGAAGCACTGTGACCTCTCACGACTGATACAGAATAAATGCTCTCACTACATAGTTTCTCTGCAAATAAATTACTACAGAATAAAACTGAATCATTAACCCTATTTTTCATAACTAATAATTATTTCTTGCTTGCATTTTTCTCTCGATTTTTACAGCTTTTGTCGAAAGCGTGGTGATTCTTAAATTTACGTCAAGATTACAGTTCTTTCTTGGCAGTTTCTGTAGGTCCCTTACTGTATTAGAGTGTTATTGTTGATTCGAAAAAAATGCTAGAAATATTGTATTCCACACTTACATACCGCATTCATACCACGACTGTAAAATTAGAGATATTCGAACTCATACAGAGAGTTAAAGCCATCAGATTTTTCCTCGCGCTATTCAAGAATATAGAAAGAGACCTTAAAATGATAATTGTTCAAGCAGCCTCCCCCACACACCGAAATTTCATTTCCGGAATATCTTTGTAGATGTAGACACCCAAAATATCTGGATGTTGACTGAATATTTGCTGCGCTTTGTAATTACCCGATTATACGTAATTTTGTTTCTTTGATGAAATTTGTTCCACGTAAGTACTCAACAGATTTTTCATTTCTAAGCTATGAAGTGTCTATCCATTAATTACGTTATGTGAAATAGAGGGGGGGGGGGGGCGGGTTGCGGCGAAATCGCACGAAACCTCACTAGAGTAACAAAGAGCGGTATCTGGACATAAGTTCACTAAAAATTGGAGTATTTAGAAGGACATCTCTAGTCCAATATTCCCTAATTTTCAATTTTTTTCACGCTAGGCATCAGAAGACAAGTAGCTCTGAAACAATACATTTCATCATATCCAGTATCTTTCCACTTTGATATTCGAGAAAGCTCTGATTCTGGAGTATTCTTCATAGTGGTTATACAAAACCGATTCTTTTCATCAGCTATATATTTCGTCAGTTCTTTTGTAAGAAATAACATGAAAACTGACAGAATACTTGACACATTCCCTATTTGACACGCATTTCCCAATAGTGTAACATCAAATGCGTGACTAACTGGACGAAAATGATTTTCTAGTTAGATTTATCTCCAAGACGTAATTTCTTCGTAGCCGTTTCACTATCACTTTCTGATTCTTCAGAACAACTAACTTGTTGAAACATGAGACTGCATTGTCACCCCTCCTGACGAGTATGTTTTAAGAATACAGCTTTCCGATTTTGTGGAAAAGCTATCACTTCCATCAAAATGAAGTAGTTCATCCTCAGTGTCGCTCATCGTAAGAATCTCCATGATTTATTCCTCAATGCACCCACGACGTCTTTCAATCTTCTTTATAAAATACAGGACACAAAGAACACTGATGTAATTTCCGTTGAACAGTGAACTGTAGAGCGAAGCCTAGGCTCCCAACAGACAAACATTCGGACGATAAGCTAGCGACCAAAACTGCGAAAGGCTATTGAGAAATGTGGAGAGTAGTCCGCTGTCTGACTCGGGTAGCGGCGCGTCTATATTCGTCATCAGCACACAGGTAGCGGCAGGCGGGTGCGGCTTATCTCGTCATCAGCACTCAGGGGAAATCCGGCGGCTGCGGCTATACCCGTCATCAGCACTCGGGGACAGCAGGCAGGATGGCGTGTATAGATGTCAACAGCAGTCAAAGGGTTAATATTGTTGGTGCAAAAAGAAAAATGAGAGAATGATAGTTTTATATAATTTAGCTTCATTAAAAAACAAGTAACATACAAATGTTCCCCTGTGAATTATGCTGTATACTGGCAGGTTAGTCCATATTCCTGGAGATGTGAAAATTGTTCCTTGTTTTTCCCATTCCATCTTTTTCAACATGTTTTGAGTTCCTATTTTTCAAAAATATAGTAACTTTAGGGACTGTAGTTGCTGTGTGCAGATGCAGACTGAGGTGGCTGAGCTGTGCAGCCTTGTTATAAAAGTTACTCAGATGTAAGCTGTCATGAGATGTTTCAGCAGATGGGGTGATCCTGATGTAGCTATGTTTTGCATAGGTTCCTCCCATCAACCATTGTACCATCACATATAGGATGTGCAACGGTTGCTTGTTGGTGACTGGTGTTTGGTTTATGATCTCGAAACTGCAATCGGGAACAGTTGAACAAGCTTAGATGCAAGGATCTTGTGGCACTCTGCAACTGGTTTGATATGTTGGCAAGAGGTTCAGTTATACAATTGTTATCTTGAGCATTGAGCAAGGAGATTCTGGAGGACAGGAGCTCAGATGTTAGATGTTTTATTGAGCCACTTAGGAGAATGGCAGATTGTTTGAGGAGTAAACCCAATGACAGCTCGATATTTGTTCCACATTGTCAGGTCAGAGATGTGGAGCAGATCTTCCCAGCTGCCATTAGGTGTATAGGGTGTAACCAACTGCAGATCATGGTGCATGCTGGTAGCAACATGCCACTTTGAGTCAGAGGTTCTTCTGGTGACTGTATAGACGGGTGAATTCTGTGGTCAGTGACCACAAGATATCAGCAGAACTAACTGTCTGCAACATTGTTGACAGAACTGATTGTTGATCTTTGTACAGAGCCATGTTACTGGACTGAATAAGAGGTTATGGCATTTCTGTGGTGGTATTGGTTGCAGAATCACCAATCTCGTCAAAGGTTAGGGCTCCCTTCAGTAAGTTATGAGTGCACCACACATGTGAATCAGATACTTGGGTGGCACGGACTGTGTGGAGTCAAATACAGTTATGGGCAACCCAGATAACTCAAAACACATCATGTTAAGAGCAGCTTAAGAGAATCGCAACAGATCACTGTTAACTCTAGAAGTATTTATAACAAACACCTTGTACTAGAATCTGTTTTTATGAGCATTGAAGCATATATCGTAATCGGCACAGAAAGCTGGTTAAAACCGTATACAAGTTCTGCAGAAATTTTAATAATGGCATGAACATTTTCTGTAAGGTGTAAGGGGACCAAATAAACCCCCGTAATATTCAGTAATAACTGAGTGAATATAGCTGGCTTCTAAGATGCACAGCCGGCGAGGTAACACGAGTCACTATGTGCTGATATCAGCAGGCACGCTTGCTTGCAGTGAGTCGCAGGCAGTCGGCCTCAGACAGTCTAACTTAGTGTACAGATGTAATACGTAGTCCGCAATTTACTACCAACAGTACCACTTTGTTCCCCATTTTGGCAACTGGAGTCTAATACATCTTTACAGACTAGCTGTTTCAACAGCTATTTGTGCATGCAGTCTGGCAAACACTGCGTCATCAACAACTGCCTGGTGTCAAGACAGAAGACCATCACCCTGATAAGAAGAAACATCAAGAAGTAGATACTATCGGACAAGTTAGTGATCGCACACCTGATAGACAATCGATCAGTATCCTTTCGGCCACCCAAACGATCTCTGGCGTCATCTGTGGGACTCAAACCCTGCACCACACGAACTAACAGCGTCCTTTTACAAAGGATATACAGTAGAACTCCAATTATCCGAACCCCAACTATCTGAATCACTTTTTTAATTAAGACGGAAATGTACTGCAATTCAAAAAATTATTATTCTGCCTACACACCAAATGCAACTTCTCACTGTCAAGCGGATGTGCAACTTTGCTGCCCGAAAACAGATGAATACAGTCAAACAGCTATGGTACGTACATAATGTACTAATGCATAGCACTTGAAACTATGCTTAACATGTAAGTGTGTTGCCTTTTCATTTAATTAATTAAAAGTTCTTTTTCTTTAAAAATAGTTTTTTCTCCCATTTTCAACATACATACAGTAATTAATTAAAATAGACCCTTTTTCAGAAAAAAAACAATTGTCCAAATTTTGATTATCTGAATGGGGTCTGATCCCAATTGATTCGGATAATTGGAGTTCTACTGTGTTGCATTCTGTTGGAGAGGGTGTATTTATAGCTGTCTGTAAATACCTCTTGTTAATGAAATGGACGTTGATACAGTTTATGAAATCATATGGATTTATCTAATATAGCCAGTACTTATGGTAGGCAATTTCTACCATCCACCTGTTGACGAATGATGTAAGAAATGTAGCTAAACGATTTCAGAGTCATTCCGTTGTGTGGCATGGGAGCTAAGCAGTGGTTTTAAGCGGAACACAATATTTTGGGTTCGTTTCGATGTTCACCAGGCAGTCAGTATGACTACTGCTGAGAAATTAGGTTAACTACTTCTTATTAAGGGGAATTTTGAGCAGTAAATTTTATCTGCTGTTAGTATTGTGACAAATAGACTGAAAACTTGGCATATTTTATATAATTAGTCTCAAATATTATTTAGTGATCAGGATGCTTGAAGGAAAAAAGAATGTAAACAATATTGTTTATTTATCAATATAAACACTTACAAAAGAAATCATACACTTGTAGAAACATTTTATATAAACAAAGTGTGCGAGGCACTTACATTAGTGCTGATATTAACATAAGTGGATTGTGTAATAAAAGCAGTAGGCTTTAAGTTGAATTGATCCTTGTAATTCTGCTGTGGGAATAATGACTGTTTAAGATGGAATAAATCATAAGTTAGTGTAAAAGGAAGTGTAATAGAACCATTTATTTTCTCATGGAGAGAATGGTAATAATAGTTTGAGATTGCTTGGTGATGTTGCAGTGCTCTTTATGGAAGTAATTCGATTGATTGCGTAATAATCTGGAAATTATTTCAGCAGTGTGCCATCAATGGCAGCTTTTTATATTGAAATCTTGGTAATCTACACAACCAAAACAAATACATGGTATGTTTTTTTACTGGCTCCTAAGCTGAAGATTTCAAATGTATTTAGAAAAACCTATTTTATGCAAATAATTTATCTTAACACATGTGTGACTAAGATTCTCAACCCTTCAATTAACAAAAGAATAATTACTTTTTTGCACATGCTTGTAATAATTTTGGAAAGTATCCATATTATTATTATTATTATTATTATTATTTACAAATTCATATTTTTTAATTTTTGCAAAAAATCTACTTATGACTTTTGTTTAGTTATCTTTTGGATTAAAAGTTGTTGTAAATTTGGTCTTTGGACTACTCAAAATGTGAATGATAAAAACATGGGGTTTGAAATTGTTCATTAAAGAAATATCACCCTTTTTTTTTATCTATATGTCATTCCTATTTCATTACACTCATAACTTTGTTTCACTCCTTAAAGGAATGTGTTACCAGTGTAATGTTAGCTGCACAGAAAAGGTCTGTGGTCAGTCATTCTACTCTGTTAATGAACTAAACAACTCAAACACTATTTTTCATTCAAATCTCAACTTTTGTTTTGTTAGTAACATTGATGAGGTGTAGAGCTGTAAAGGGAAAAAAATGAATGTGACAATTTTCAAATATATTTTGTCATAGTTAGATAGGCAAATATGGCCATTTACAGAAACCACCACAATCACCCATCCTAACACAGGGGCCCAGTGAAACATATCATGTACACCCAAAAAGTTTAAAACATCAGTAAAACGGGAGCAAAAAATTGAAGATGGCATGTGTGGTTTTTCACAAATTACTTGGATCTAGATTTGACCCTTGAGCTAAAAAGACAGTGTTATCATTGTATTAGACTGTGGTGGGTATTTTGAACAATTAATGATGAACTTTCAAGAGTTTTGGAAATACTTGTACACTTTTTAATAAATTTTGTATTATTGTAAATTTAGAGTTTAATTTTATCTTTATATCACCTTATGAAGTTACATGCAGAGAACCCAGTGTTGCCCAGTCTGGTTGGGATTGATTTACCCATTCACTGTTTTTATTCATTCAGTGAGAATCATGTGAACCAAGGTTAATTATTTTAGTACCAGCAATTACTGGAGTTAAGCCAAACATCAATTTACCTGCACAGTTCCCAGAGCAGGGTGGGTTGAATGCTGTGATACGAAACATCAGTTTTTTGGTCCAGGCTTCATTTCACTCTAATTACATCTGCTAATGTTGCTGCTTGAAAATCAAAACATGTGCTGTATTCAGATTAATATATACCACATACATAAATCTGTTGTTTTGGCATCATGCAGAAAATAGATTTTTGAAAGGGGTTTTCACAATTTGAAATCTGATAGATGTCTTAAGATGTTACAACACATTTATTTTATCAATAGTTTGGCATATCCTGAAAACTGCTGAATAAATTTTGACAGGGTTATCACAATGTCAAATGTTAGCTATGTCTCATTATGCTGCCTCATTTGCCACTGGAGCTAAAAATTGCCTCATTATGATGCTTTGTCTGGCACTAAAGTTCAAAATTAAAATATGTTCTGCACCTTTACAGTTGAATATCAAGTATTCAGAATTATTTTCCAAAATTGCTTTTATTGGTAAAAAACACTCCATTGGCAATTTCCCTACACACACCCCCCCCCCCAAATCGGCACCCTGCTACATTTCCCCTCCACAAATTTCAACTTTAAATTCTTTCAACATTTTTGGTAAATTATTCCTCATTTCTCTTGATAACTTATTCCAATCCCTGATACCCTTACCAAAAAAAAAGATAATTTTCCTACACCCTTGTGCCTGAAATCAAGTTCAGCTTGTGGTCACAAACATAATTTCCTTTCCATGCATTACTTTTCATTCTTACACCAATATTTTTCCACGCCTCATCACCAATATATGCATTGTACACTCCCATGACCCTCTTCACCCTCCTCCTGTCTTCCGGTGAATCCCATTCCAGCTCTTTTTATCATATCTGTTACTGATTGCGTTCTGCGGTAATTTCCAGTAACAAATCTAGCAGCTCTCTTTTTGTACCCTCTCCAACTCCTGTATTTGACATTCAAAATTTGGGTCCAATACTACACTACCATGTTCATACAATGGTCTGGCCAAAGTTTTGTAACCTAATTCCTTTACTTCTCTCATACGTCCCCTCATAAGTCTCCGGCAAGTACAGAATTTTGAAACCATTTCCTCTACTACTTGTCCAATGTGTTCTGCTCAATTAATCCTGTTATCAAATATAACTCCAAGATATATTGAACATTGGATAGGATAAAAAACCACCGCTTACCAAAGAAGGGGATTCCAGCAGCGTTGGTACAAGAAAAAAACGCGAACACACAAAGAATAAAATTTTCGAGCATGGCTCTTCCTCAGTAGAAGTGAGATGGCTGCATGCAAGCGCTGCCCGCAGCCAACTGCGTGAGCCACAATTTCGGTGACTAATGGTGGGGGAAATACATCATGGCAGGAAGTGAGGGGTAGAGGAGTACAGGCTGGAAAACGGAGATGAATGGCAAGTATAAAGCAAAACTGTGCAAGGTCCTGATGCGGAAGGGTAGTATACCTCAGTTAATCAAGTAATGGACTTTAATGGGGGGGGGGGAATTAAAATTTTTAGTTGAAACTAAAACTAAAATTCGAAAACACAATCTATGAAGATAGGCTCTGGTGAGTGGTGGTTCTGAAAGGGAACGTGGAAGTGAGGGGGATGGGTGGGAGGAAAATTGGTGCTATCTTAAATTTAGACCTGGAGATTGTCTGGTCCCCAGTTGGTACTGATAGGCCAGTTGCCACCTTCTAAGTTCTGAAATACTTCTTTTATCTGGGAGGACTCTGATGGCACGGACCGAGAAACCGGTATTAAAATCGTTGGTGCCATGTATAGTGGCATGATGAGATACAGGGTGGTCAGGGTTCTTAGTATGTACTGATTGTCGGTGTCCATTCATTCTGATGGCTAGTGGATTGGTTGTGAGTCCAATGTAGGAGGCTGGGCAATGGTTACAAGTGAGTTGGTATATGAGGTGGGAGGATGTGCAAGTGGCAAATCTTGTGATGGGAAAGCTTTCCCCAGTTACGGGGTTGGTAAAGGTGGTCGAAGGCGGGTGCATACTGCATAATTTGCAACGGGATCTGTTGCAAGGAAATGAACCTTGAGGCTGTCTTGCAGGCTGGGGGACCCCGTGCTTATGGACCAAGAGTTGGTTGAGGTTTGGAGGTCTGCTGAAGCAGGCTCTGGGTGGGTGAGGGAGGATTTTAGGAAGGAGGTTTCTCATCTCAGGGCAGGCTCGAAGGAAGTTGTAACCTTGTCTCAAGACTAGGTTAACGGATTCCAAGCCTGGGAAGTAACGGGTGATCAAAACATGGCTATGGTGGGTTTTAGAGGATTGTGGATTGTTGATAGGTTGTGATGTGGCACGAGAAACCTGTTTGTGAACTAAAATTGGCGGGTAATTGTGGGAAATCAGGGCTTCAGAGATATTGCTGGCATATTGTTGAAGGGCTTGTTGATTGGAACAAATATGACTGCCTCGAATGCCTAGGCTGTAGGGGAGGGAACGTTTGATGTGATGAGGGTGGCAGCTGTCATAATGAAGGTACTGTTGTAGGTTGGTGGGTTTGATATGGACAGCTGTGTGTATATAGCCATTTGTGAGGGAAAGATCGACATCCAGGAAAGTGGCCTGTGTATGGGAGTAGGTCCATGTAAATTTCAAGGAGCTGACAGTGTTAAGTTTGTTGAGGAAACTGAGTAGGTTGTCTTCTCCGTGGGTCCAGATTATGAAAATATCCTCAATGAATCTGACCCACAAGAGGGGTTTCAGATGGGCTGAAGTTATGAATGATTCTTCTAGGCGGCCTAGATAGAGGTAAGCGTATGAGGGAGCCATACGAGTGCCCATGGCAGTGCCACTCACTTGGTGATAGATTTTCCCCTCAAATGAGAAAAAGTTGTTGTTTAGTATTAGTTCCGCCAAGGTGAGCAGGAAAGATCTGGTGGGGAGGCTATTGGGCGGACGCTGGTCTAGAAAATGTTCCAAGGCACTGAGCCCATGGCAATGGGGAATATTTGTGTATAAGGAAGTCACATCTACCGTCACTAGAAGGGAAGAGGTGTGGGTACTGTAGCCAGTCGAGAGAGGAAGTGCCGGGTGTCCTTGATGTGGGAGGGAAGCCCCCCCCCCATTTGTGTCCATTACTTGATTAACTGAGGTATACTACCCTTCCGCGTCAGGACCTTGCACAGTTTTGCTTTATACTTGCCATTCATCTCCATTTTCCAGCCTGTACTCCTCTACCCCTCACTTCCTGCCATGATGTATTTCCCCCACCATTAGTCACCGAAATTGTGGCTCACGCAGTTGGCTGCGGGCAGCGCTTGCATGCAGCCATCTCACTTCTACTGAGGAAGAGCCATGCTCGAAAATTTTATTCTTTGTGTGTTCGTGTTTTTTTCTTGTACCAACGCCGCTGGAATCCCCTTCTTTGGTAAGCGGTGGTTTTTTATCCTATCCAATGTTCAATATATCCGCTTTTAGCGCCTTTGTTTCCTAACAATCCATAACTCCAAGATATTTATATATCAAGTCTTCAACAAGCAATTCTTTCCCCGCCTTATAATCATAATCAACCTTTAGTTTTTTTTTTTTTTTTTTTTTTTTTTTTTTTTTTTTTTTATCTGTGTATCTAATAAGTGACTCCTTTTTGCATTTATCTTCATCCCATGTTTACCAACCCAACTAGATATCCTGTCCAGATCACCCTGCAGCTGTTTACAGTCCTCTACCATATTGATTCTTTCATATAGCATTATGTCATCTGCAAAGAATCTAATTTCTGGTAGTAAATGGTCAACACTGTTATTCATTAGAATAATGAATAGCAATGATCCCAATATGCTACCCTGTGGCCCTCCCATTTTTACTTCCACTTCTTTTAATACTGCATTTACTAGCCTAACTTTTTGTTTTCTACCTTTTAAAAATTCTTCTACCCAGCAAAACACTTTCTCATCCATTTACCTATTTACTACCATTTTATGGCTCACTCTGTCAAAAGCCTTTGAAAGATCTAGTGATATGCTATCAATTTGGCCTCCCCTTTCCATTTCATCTGAAATATCTTGCATATATCCCACTAACAGAGATTCACATGAATATCTTTGCCTAAAGCCATGTTTCCTACTTTGAAACCACTTACACTGATCACATATGTTTCTGATGTGGATGCATATCAATCCATTCATTTACTAATCACTGATGTCAAACTGATTGGTCTATAATTTTCGACTCTATTTCTCACCCCCCCCCCCCTCACCCCTTTTATGTACTAGCACTAGTGTCGCACTTTTCCTGTCATCTGGTAAGCAGCAAGTATCCAGACTCAATTTAAATAATAATTCAATATAAGGATGAATTTCAAATTTTTTGTTCATCTCATTTCAAAGTGTGTTGTTAAGCTCATTATCCGATTTAGACCCTCCCTTTTTGATTCATTGAACCCTAATGCTCTGACTAAACCAATTACTTTAAATCTCTGCCTTTTTCAAATCCTCAGTAACTTTTTCTCCATCCTTATCTATAAGCATCCCAACATCCTCCATCTGCGTCAGTTTTCTTACATACACATAAAAATTTCTCGTTGCATCAGTCAATGGTCCCCCTGTGTAAGGGAAAAACATTTACGAGGGTTAGATAATCAGTTTATCACCTTGACTCCAACCGTGGTACTCGTGTGTCATTTTGATTATCGATTGTTCTAAAATTTTTGCGGTCGCCACTAGCTTGATTAAACCCCAAACTGGGAAAGGTAAGGTTCACATAGAAATAAAAGTCACTATTAGTATGTTAAAATTCAAAGCATCACTATATTCTCAGAAAAATTGTACAAGTCCAAACAATGGATGGCTATCGGAAAATCTTCACCAAGTTCTTAGACTGCAAGTTATGGAAAACAATCAGACCAGACCAAACCCTGCTGTAAAAATTTTAAATTCACATTGAAATAAACTGAAACTGTTCTGCTGTACTACAAAATTCTAAGATGGCTGCCCCCCAACAATGCACCGTCACACCGGAATTCAACCGTTTTGCGCCAAGCACGGCACGACCCAACAATGTTCCTTCTCTAGTGGTAACCAGCCAAAAGATGCCAGGAAGCGCCCGTTGACCATATATATAGACTTGCTGTTTTCTTGACAAATCACTCCACATTAAAAGGTCAATTGGTGTAAAAGCTGTGTATTCATGTGCCAGTTTTACAAAATAGTTCTACATTTTTGGCACTCACTCTTCCTATCGTTCTGAAATTTTATTAGGATCTGAGGTAAAAGTAAATTTTGATCCTTATGAAAATTTCTGTATCCTTAACTGTTTAGCTGTAAAAAATTATTTTCTGTGAATCTGAAATTTACTCATAACTTCTACAACTTTACAGCTACAAGGCACAAACAACAATTATTCGAGTTCTAATGGAATTCTTTTTCATTTGATACTAAACAAATCATGTTTATTCTTCTACAGAAAAATATGAATTATGATGCAATAGCTTATTTTTGACCCCACTAATAACTTTATTATTACTTTGAAACCTACTTTAAATGATTCTACGTGTTCTCAAAAGTCTATGATGCGTTTTTGGAGTCGTTACCTGTTTTCTCCGATTTATTATTAATTTCTGAAATATCATTCCCTTGAAAGCTATCTTGGCTGGCCATTATATCAAAGTATCATGGCCGGCAAAATTTACTTTCTTTTATCTTGACCCAATGAGTTCGTTAATTTAAATTAAACTTACTGGAAACTCTTTGTATTTGATCAAGCTTTATTTCCTTTAATTTACGTGTTTTATTAAACTGATTAATTTTTCTTTGTTCCATGTGTTTGCAGTTACTATATATTACTTGAAAAACAACCTTTAACCCTTTGACTGCTGTAGACGCGTTAACGCGCGTGGCTACTACTGCGCCCAGGTGCTCCAGACGTGTATACGCGCGCCGCCTTGCCGCTCTGTCTCTGCTCCAGACGTGTATACACGCGCCGCCTCGCCGCCCTGTCTGTACTCCAGACGTGTTAACACGCTAGCCTCTTAGCGGCCTGGCTATGAAGCCATATTTCCACCCAGGGTGGTTAGTTGTTTTCCTCATTCGGCCCTTGAGGATTGGCAGCTGCGTTCTAATTTGTGTTGCTCTTTTCCTTTTAGTTTTCGCTGAGAAAATGGCATACAGTCATTATTTTTTTTAACTGCTTAACGTCTCTTAACAGCGAGGACTTTAGAGATGGTAAAGATTGGATGGCAAGGAATGGGAAGGAATTCGGCTATGGCCTTTTGAAGTAAACATTCCGGCATTCACCTGGAGTGATTTGGGGAAACCATGGAAAACCCAAATCTGGATGCCTGGACGGGGATTCGAACCATCGTCCTCCCGAATACGCCGTCGTGTTTGTACCGCGGAAGAAATCATGGAGATTCTTACTAGAAGCGACAGTGAATATGATCACTTTGATATGGATGACAGTGATAACCCTTCGACAGGATCTCGATGTAATTTTCCTATGCTGTGTACATCAGCTAGTGGAAAATGACCATTTTTCAGAGTTTGAAGCTACAGATTGTGCGAGCGAAATGTGTTGAAAAAGAGAATGCTTTAGTGACGCGTTTGACAGTATGTGCTTGTCGATTAAGCTGCAGGACACAAGTGTGGATTACGTTAACATTCCAGCAGTTTGTCATTTTTCCTGATATTTCTAACGGAATATCATATGATATCTATTGCTGATGAGACCAACAGACACGCGAGAATCAATTCACACTATATTTTCACTATGAAGTGGTTTAAAAAGTTCTTTTTCCACATTCTTGAACACTGCATTTTAAATGCTCACGCTCTTCACCGCGTAGTAACCGGACGAGAAATGCCAGTTGCAGAGTTTCGTCTGTTGCATCCATAAATTTAAATTTCGTGAGGTATTTTTCAGGATTTCCTGACACCCCCCCCCCTCCCCGTCTTGTAAGATCAGGTCCGTGAGACGCCCCCCCCCCCTAGAAATCGCCCTCGCAACTTTTTGAGACCTTTTTTACAAATTTTATTCATATTGCAAATTCAAAGAAGAGCACCCCAATGCGTAAATGCGCTGTATGTTCGATACAGAAAGTGCGTCGAGAAACCAATGCAGAACATGTAATGTATCACTGTGTGTAGCACCATTTTTCAAGGCTTATCACACAAAAAGAATTACTAACCATGGTTAACTGCAGAGTTATAATTATATTACATTTACTACGCTCACAAACTAAAAACATTTCAGTTGCTATAATATCTATTTAGTATATGAAGTACCGGCATGTTTGATTACGCAGACACTCACTTTTAGAGGAGTTTTAAACTGAAAACCTTTAAATGTTATATTAACTGTATTTATTTTGTATTTGCGGTTTCAAACCGCAGAGCGACAGCAGAAGAACGCCACACACGACGCTCCAGACGTATTCAGCACACAGCGCTCCGGTCTAACGCGGCAGGCCAGCGCAGGTAAACAGCTTAGCCGTAAACAAAGCCGCACACGGCGAGGGCTCGGCCGGCCGAACCGTAGCAGTTAAAGGGTTAAAGTATACTGAGCTTTCCAAAACTTGAGTATGTTGTGTAAGCAAAAATTAAGTGTCTCTCTTGCTATAAGCTGACTTCCTATATCTTTCCAATTACGACTTCTTGAATTTTAAAGTGTGTAATTACATATTAAATTTTTCATACTGGCTTTTAGCTTTTACATCTTTAAAACTATTTAGTATGATTTCCTTATTACAGAATTTATTGTCTTTTGACTGTCTCGTATCCTTGAATATCTCTCAAAGTGAATAAAATATTGACTCTAGCGAAATTATATCGAAACCAAATATTGCATATGCAGATGTTTTGTTGTGTCCTCCTACATCTGTTCAGATAGTTTTACTATTTAAACTTGATAAATTGTCTGAATTAACTGTTTAGTTTGACTTATTTCCCGTATTACCTCTAAAAATGACTCTAAGGCTGCGGTATCATGTGGTTCACCTGAGCCTGCTATGCTGTAAACAAATTTCGTTATGCAAATTTATGAAATTCTAAATTAGCTTACACCTGCACTCACATTATTCTTCATAAACTCATCTTTAGCCATCTTCTTAGCTATTATTAAGTCCTTGTTTTGTTGCTTTAAATATTTAAGGTTCTCTACTTCTCTTTATTTTCTGTTTTGAAATAAATTTTTCTTCCCCCATTCTTATTATCTCCTTGAACTTTTCTCACCTTGACTCTACTGTACTTGTACCTTCCTTCCATTTGCTGAAACGTTCTCTGAAATATCTCTTCAAATTCAAAACCTGTTCCTTTTTATAATTGTACCTATTTCCCATTTTTATTTTGGCTGCTAGTTTACTGAATCCTCTAATATACATCAGAACTACTTCATGATCACTCGTTTCGTCAGTTACTTGACACCCCACATGGTTATCAGGCTTTATTAGGAATTTATCCAAAATATTTTATCCCCTAGTTTTCTGCTGTACCACTTATGTAAATCCTTCTTCTCTTATTAAGGTATTTGAAAATCTCTGTTCCCTGTATTATTAATCTTATTACCAATCCAGTTTACTCCTGGTAAATTTAAATCCCCACCAATAATGACCATTCTATTCTCACCTCTGAAATCTGAGTATGAATTTAATTTCTCCTCAAGAGCCTCATCTTCATCTGTCATTCTTCCACTGCAGTAAGCAGCCAACACCTTGATCTTTTTTCTTTTTTGTTACCCGTGAAATCTACTCCAAGTAACTCATGGCCATGGTCATGATATATGAACACCAGTGAAACGTGGTAGTTTTTACTAACTAGTATGAGAACTCCTCCACCAGTTGCTCCTCTATTTCTGTGGTACACTCTGTAAGCATCGGGAAAAACCTCATTGCCTAGTGCTTCTGTTTTTAACCAAGACACTACTCCTATAATTACTTGTTGTTCATATATCTGTATTAAGTTTGCAAATTCACTTACTTTGCTCATTATACTTCTACAGTTCACCAGTAACACCCTTATTACTGGCTTTATATTTTCAGAACTAACCTACTCCTTTCCAGTTCCACCCCAGTTATTGTTTCAGCAACTTCATTAATTTCTTTAACATCTGTGATTTTTCCCATCATGGATCTACAATCAGTATCACTTTGATCATTTATTTCCATCCCTTAACCATTCACCCCTAACCTAAAAAAGGCACAGTTTTGTCCCTATCATAACTGGAAGTGGGTTCCCTTACAGCTCTAACTAACAACTCAGAAAGTACATACTGACCCTTTATATTTAGGTGTAGGCCATGCCTAGTGAAACCCCACCTACCAATGGCGTTCACAGGCACTACTCCCAAGACAGAACTAATGCCTTTCCCAAGTGGCACGTCCATTTGCACATAGTGGGTAGCAAAATTAACCATTTCTGTACTGCCTGTCATTTTAATGGCTTACATTTTTTATGACTTATTCAATGATTCTTTTGTATTTACTGAAGGACCTATTAGGTAACTAAAGTTTGTTAGCTGAGATTATAGCATACAGTTGATATCTTGGAATAGGGCCATGATGTAGGATTCTCTTTACTTAAATGACTGTTGATACATGTATTTTGATATTTGAGAAGTGTGATTGATCATTTTACAGCGCAAGGACAGTTATAATGAACATCTTCTAATTCACAATGGTCCGAGACATAAATGTCCCCACTGCCCTAAGGAGTTTGTTCAACGATCAAATCTTGTTCGTCACATAAGGATACATACAGGTGAGAATTTAAAAATGATTTTGAAATAATTAGTTGTGAGTCATTGCTTGTAAGAACTACTTCTACAGCTATAAAAATGTTGAAGGAATAGAACGTACATAAAGAAAACAAATCAGGTTTTACAAATGCAAATATATTTATGATGTAATTCATATTTATAGGGAAAGGACAGATAAAATACACCCAACACTTGCCAAAGCTGAAGGGATGAGGGCAGAAGCAACACAAAACAACACACAAACACAAAAAAATTATACAATATTTCAGGTTAAACCCTTTGTCAAGTTGAAAGTATGTGGCTGAGCTCTCATGAGTGGCTGCGTCAAACTTTCTAGTTGACTAATGGTTTAACCTGAAATATTATATCATTTTTTTATGTTTTGTGTGTTGTTTTCTTTTGCTTCTGCCCTCCTCCCTTCAACTTTGGTGAATGTTGGATGTATTTTATCTTCCCTTTCCATATAAATATTGCCTCATGGCTCTTCTTTCTTTCCATTGTTGCCTATGATATAATCCAGTTTTTCTGTCATGTTTCCCCCCTATCAGTGAGTTGAGTCTCGCCATAATTGTCCTAATTTATATCGTCTTTTAACACTGTTCCGTTATTATTGCCTTCATGTGTAACATTTATTCTGTCGCCTCAACTTTAAACATTTAGCTTTTGCTGGTTGTATAAGTGAAACAGCAGTAAATAAAATTCTCGTTCTAAGTACTAAGATTCTTAGTAATCACAGGCGAACTAAAGTTGGAGCCAAGAGGTTTGTGTTGACACAAAACACAACACAAAGATATTCAATATGACCTGTTAATCTTGTGAGAGTTTGATGTAACATGCCATGCATGTCATGTAAGCCAGGATGGTAGTGTCACAAATGAGTTATGGGTGGTTAGTTGTATGTGCCACATTACTATTTCAGTTCTTTGTTATCATGCTAATGTCCTCGTTTTGGATGTGCCCTATAGCCCAAAAAGAACCAAGAGATGTAGGTGGATGAGGCAACACAAGTTGAGGTGATGGTTTACTATGCAGTTTGATAAAAGTTGTTTGTGGTAGAAAGCACCATCGAGAAGTAGCAGAATAGATAATGAGGGACGACTCTATCAAAAATAAAAGTGAATATATTAAGATATAAATAATAATAACTGATAAAAAGTATTAATAATTAATGTTTTAAAGAAGTAATGGGGTTACCAGTTGTGGGATAGGGAAAGAAAAGATATTGCTAGAGACCGAGGCAAAGAAGATATATGGTGCCTGATGTATCTCATTTTAATCGACAAAATTCAGCAATGGTGATAGATTCTGGAAAGACGGTGGTGGGTCTAACTATGAACCATTTGTTGAAACTGCTATTTGCAGTCTGTAGATGGTCTGGGTTTTTTGCCTGTTACCATTTATCCAGGTGAAGGCCTATATATAAAATAGGAAAATTGATACATATAACATGTGTTGTGATGCAGGTAACATATCCAGTATTAAGGATTTTCCAAGTAGTAGAACTGGTGATGGTGGTTGTTGGTAAATGCTGTGATTTTTGCAGTGTGTTCTGTTATAATGGTTTGGGAGCATCAGAGGGTAGATGTTTATGGAATAAGACTTTCAAGATTGGGCAGTCTCCTGTGCAGAAAGCTGTGGAAAGGGTTTAGCAGAGAAGGAGCATTTCAGGAAAGTCTACAATTAAGTTTACAATTAAGTATTTCTTTTAAGGGTTCAGTGTCAGGAGTAAACAAGTTTTGGGGTAGTTTTGGTGGTGGAAGGTTGAAGTTGTGAATGAAGTGCAGATTGTTGGATGGAAAAATTGTTTTTACTATGGATCTGAGCTTGAAGCTGTGAGAAATGAGGGCTTGTATTACAGAATGATTCTTGGAATGTGTGTCTGCCATAGATGGAGATGCTGTAGGGCTGGGAACATTTGATGTGAGGGGATAGCAAAGTGTAGGTTTTATTGTCTTATCAGTAGGCCTGAAGTCAGCGTAAGCATGTATGAAATTTTTTCTTACAGAAAAATTGACATCGAGTAGGGTGGTATTTGTGTGGAAATTGATCACTGTTGGCTACTGTGAAATGGTTGTTCTTTGAAGTACATCCATATCACAAATATATTATTTGCATTGTTATTGAAAATGGCAAATCTAGGATTAACGTTTGTAGGAATTTTATTTTAGATGGTCACAGGAAAAAATTTTGGAGTAAGAAAGAATGAGCTAGCAGACTTTGGGTAGTACATTTCTAGAAAATATTGCAGAGTACTAGGACCCTTATTGTAAATGATCATAGTTTAAATGTTTAGTGACATTGATGGTGACTGGGAAGGAATCAGGAGATACAGATGTGAAGACAGTGGACAGATGCTTTATAGTATTGTATAGCAGGGAAAGTTCTGTACAAATAGTTGATAAGTCAGATATTGGTCTGTTGGTACCCCAATGATTGCATAGGATTGGTAGCATTCTGGAAGTTCAGGAAAAGCTGCACGATAGGAATACCAGGATTCACCGAATCTAAAAAGTGATCGGTTAATAAAAAGTAGACTTGTATATCGTTGCAACGTGGTGACAGAGTTTGGGTCGGCCACCGTCCTACCTCTGTTGTGGCTGGTCCTACTGTTTAATGTGGAATCCAAACCACAGAGATAGCTTATATGATTAAGCAGAACTCTTCAAAATTTCCAGACCTACTGGATCTGAACCATGTGTTCCCAATGTTTGGGGAAACATTGAGAACACATGCTTTAACCACTGAGCTACCATACTGTTTGGATGGCTAATCTTCAGGCATGGCATTTATTAGGATGTAAGTTCAATTCCTGCTTGGACATCCATTTTTCACAGCTTCCAAAATCTTTCTAGGTGAAGACGGCATGGCTCCTTCAAAACACCATTGTTGAATTTCTTTCAGTTTCATTCCACCAATCTTCTCCCACCTTTTGATATTGGCAAACAGTAAAGAACAAATAGAAATTCTTTTGCGTGAGGAGTAAAATGGGGTATGGTGAAGGTTGACAGAAGTACATATTTCCTGGCATATTTATGTTGGATCTGAGGTAGATAGGTAATGTTGTCGTGAGAGCTATCTCATAGTTTCATTCTTGTAGTCAGTGCAGTCTCTGTCCACTGCAGGTAGAGTGATTTTTATATCATTTCTGTATGGTTCTCAGGCATCTGGGGAGCAGAGATTGTTAGAGTGGGGAATGAAATTGAAGGAAAAAGATGAGGAATGAAATTGGAGAAAAAATATAAGAACAGGTGTTAGCAACAAACTTCTTGAGCAGGAGTGGGGGATGGTTTTAGGAAAGGTTGGTGGGTACTGTTGATGTTGAAGTTAGAACATCCGGAGAGTGTAATCAGTCTTTTAGTTGCAGCTGATACTGACAGCTATGATGACAGCAGTACCACAAGTAGGTAGTACAAAGAAGAGCAATATGATCAAAGTTGGGTGATGGTGAGTTTTCAGGCCAAGCCTGATTGGTGAGTGGTTAATGCTCAGGCAAGGCGTTTGGAAAGAGACAAGTTCGACCACTTGTTGCTAATCCTGATTTCAGTTTTCCATAATTTCCTGAAGTTATTCCAGCTAAATTCTCCAATTGTTCCTTAAATAATAATAATAATCCACCCAAAGTCTTTATCATTCCTTGTTCCTGATCATCTCTCTGCTCTACTGGCTTCAACTTCTTAAAAAACACTGGAAGGAACTTTTTACCAGAGAAACAGGCCCAATGGAATACTGTGGAGAGATTCGGCACCGAAGTAGATGCCAGGAAGGATTACGGTGTCCAAGCAGACCAGGATATTATTGATGATATTCCTAGAGTGTTATCACATATTCCTGGGTGGGCATGGCGTGTCAGCTGTCAGCTGAAGGTTAAAGAAGCAAAATCGTTTGTGACAAAATCATATCTGATCCCTGAGTCCAAGAGGGGGCAGGTACGAGAAGAATTGAACAGGGGAGTGGGACATCATTGAGAGATCAGACAGTGTATACACCATCCCACTGGTGGTGGTTACAAAGGCGGATAAATCCATACGGCTGGTCCTCAACGCTAGGGCATTAAATCAGATCTTGATCACTGAAAGGGACCATCCAAACCAGTGGATGAGATCTTGCAGAAGTTCCATGGCATGCGATTCTTATTATCGTTGGATTTAATGAGCTCATACTGGCAGGTGCTCCTCGAAGAAGATTCAAGGCAATATGCTGCCTTTCGGTTCGAGGGGAAGTGCTACCAGTTTTGTGTCATTCCATTCGGATTGAGTAATGCTGTATCTAGTTTTATCCAGGCATTTGATAAAATCTTGGGAAGTGAGCTGAGAAAGAAGATACAATTATATGTGGATGACATTGTAATATCTTCAAAAACACGGGAAGTGTTAGCAGCTTGAAGAGGGGAGGGGGGGGGCATGACCTTCAAATGGAAGTAGTGTGTGTTCCTCATAAGGAGTATAAACTTCCTTGGCCATATAATTAACCTGGGAGGGATTTCCATAGACAACCAGAAGTTAGAGGCAATTGAGGGTTTTCTATGGCCTAGCAATAAGACCCAATAGAAATGTTTTATGAGCCTATGCAGCTACTATCAGAAATTTGTCGTAGTCCAAGCACTGAACAATGTGCATTTTACCAACCTATTGAATGTAAAGACCCCTTGGGAGTGGAATACAGCCTGTGAGAACAATTTTAATAAAATAAAACTGTCACTCCTGGGCAGTATTACTTTGGCTCATCCAGATTGGAGTCCAGACACGTCTGGCTACTGACCACTCCCAATATGGTTTAGGTTCAGAGGTGTTCCAGGAGGTGGAGGTTAACGAAGTATGAGAGCACTGAAACCTAGCATTTGCCAGCAGGATTCTTAACAAGCATGAACAGAGGTGTACGGTGACAAAGGAGGAGTTTCTTTCTATTATATGGAGTTTTCAGAAGTTCCATCATATGTTATTTGGTCGCAAGACCAGTATCTACACTGACCACAAGGCACTAACTTTTTTTTAATGAGTTTTCGACTAGTTCAAGGAAGACTGGCCTGATGGCCCTGCTTATTCAAGAATTCCAATTTGAAATTAGGTTCCAGCCAGGAAAGAGGAATATAATTGCAGACTGTTTGTCAAGATTGCCCTTGAGTTTGGATGAATCAATGTTGAGGATACCAAAGGAAAAGGAAATTTCACTAAATTTTATTCAGAATGTGCCACTTGAAGAAGAAATAAAGAAATGTTTGAAGAACATTGGAGCTCTGCAAGAGGATGATGAAGTTATTTGAGGAATCAAAAAGCGCATAGAAGACCCTCATTACCAAGGAAAAAAGACATTTTATTGTGTTCATGGTGGAGTAGTTTTCAGGCGCTATACGGAGGCGAGAGAAGGCTGGAGACTGTGGGTGCCCGAGTCTTGTAGAGAGGTACTAATACTACAATATTACTTAAGTTATGGACCCTGCACGTGTAAACGTCTGATGGGAGAGCATTGTTATTTTAACAACATCGCCATAAGAGTCTCACTGCTGTTGTCTACTTACGACATTTTTCAGGAGATGAAGTCAGATAATGTGTTGAAGAGGGAGACGTAAGGAATGTAATCGCCAAGGACATTTGGGAACTTGTAGCAGTGGATGTATATGATCCATTGTCCTTGTCAAGATCTGGAGTAACCGAACTGTTGTTGGTGGTAGATGCTTTTTCAAAATGTGTCAGATTATATCCGGTGAAAAGGGCAACCGTCAAGGTGCTGGACAACCGAATTATCCAAGAGTACATCCCACAGGTTGGGAAACCTCAAAGGATTTTATCTGATAATGCACTCCAGTTAAGCAGCAAAAAATGTACCAAATGACTGGAGAATGAAAGCATCGGAGTGCTCCTGAACCTCCTATTTCCACCCCCAAGGGAATTTCGCAGAGCGAGTAATGGCCGTACTGGGAAAACTTTTCAGAATTTATTGTTGGGACCAGCACCAGAGGTGGGCCTTAGAGGTCACAAAGATAGAAGATGTGATAAATAATACTCCTCATGATTCAACTGGGACAATTCCTTTTGAGCTGATCTTTGGAAGACCTCCAGTCCGACTAGTGACCCAGCTTGTTAATTTCCCGAAAGTTGCCTTATTAAGCCAGCAGGAAAGGAGTGCTATCGCTCTAGAAAATTTGAAGAAAGCAAGGGAAAAGAGGCAGAAGAGCGCTAATAAGAGGGGCAGCCCCACAACTTACAGGATAGGGGATCTTGTGCTGGTGAGAACCCACTACAAGTCTTCAAAAATTGACAAGGAAATCAAAGTTTAAGATGATGTTTGAGGGGCCCTTCCGAATTCGGAGTAGTCCAAGGGAAAATGCTTTTGACCTTGAATAACTTGAGAGCGACCGGGACAAGGGTACATAACAATATGATAATGCTGAAGTCATACAGGACAACTAACGAATGTGGTGTTGGAGAGTGGTAGAAACGTGGCCTTCCAGAATTCCGAAAATGCTGGGTCCACAGGAAATGGCTAGCAATAAGCCAATAACATATCATTCAAGGATTTCATTTTTCCCTTTCTGGGAAACCATTTATCTTGCTACGGCAAGAACAACATTTAACCTATCCATATCCTTCCCTCTACTCCGCATTAGGGAAGAGAAGGTGAAGATAATGGTGTTGTGTGTAGAGGAAAAGTGAATCGTGCTATAAGTGATTACGGCCAAAATAAGCCAAGGCGTTTTAAGCACTATTTGTGTAATATGGTGTTTTTTCTCTCTCTTCTTCTTTGCATGTTGAATAAACTATAAACTCATTCCAAACTAGTGTTGTTATAACTTGTTTGGAATGATCTACGTTTGGGACATTTTCTTCACATTTAACATGTAATTTTGCTATGAGTATTAATTTTAGTTTGATTTGGTTACGTGGTGGGTTGGTAGTTTGGGAGAAAGCTTTGGATATGTGGGAATTTGAGTTGACCCACACTTGGAGGACGACTTTGCTTATGGATTCACAAAATAATTTGTTAATGGTATTGCAAGAAAAGAAGTTTTAGGCAACCTGTTGAATTTATGGCCTGTTTTGGAAAAATGATGTATTAATCTTTGTGTGTTGTAAGTGTGATTATTGCTGTAGTCAATTGTATTTGGAATTTTGGTCTGTGTGTTCTAATGTTTATTTTCATGTTTACTTTGCAATGAGTTTTAAGAATGTGTAAATGTAGTTGCCACCTTAGTTTGTTTTTATATTGGTTTAGGGTAACACAATGGAGGTGGAGATTTTCCTCACGTACCCCATTTCTTTATGTTTTTTATGTCAAACTATCTGTTTGTAAAAGTTTATAAATGGATCCTTTGCTACAGTTTTTTGGGTGAGGATGTAAGTATGCAGGGGCAACTGAAGAGTCATGTGATGAGTTTCAATGAATGAGGCCAGACGGCAGTCGAGTAGGGAGGAGGACTTGAAAGGCTGGAGAATAAGTTGGTTTAGGTATGCTCATGGTAAAGTAGACAGTGTAAACCAAAAGAGACAGCCTCTTTATTACAGAGTGTTTTGCATGTGATTTCGTGGGTAAAAGTGACTATGCTCGTGATAAAGCAGACAGTGTAAACCAGAAAAGACAGTCTCTTTATTGCAGAGTACTGTGCATTTGATTTTGTGCATATAAGTAAGTGTTTGTAGTGACGTCAACAATGCAGGAGTATGCTTTCTTCGGATAATAATAAATAATTCACAGTCAAAATTTGTAAAAGGTGGTTGGCCATGCTCAACTTTCGAGTAGATGAAAGTGTTATTACCGCGCAACTGCTGAACAATCATTTTGAAAACCCTAACGGTTTTTTAACTATTTTCCAATGTTGTGTTGGTGGTGACCGGGTCCAAGCTTGTTTAATTAATCAATTGGACTAAAAAACAATCATACATTTTATTTGTTACATGCTGTCGTCATCCCCCCCCCCCCCCCCGCTTCCAACTCTTTCCTCTCCAAGATAAGCAGAGAAGGGTCACCCAAATATTTTGTCATTGCAGCATCGTTTCTTTTAAAAAGTAATTAGTTTAATTTCCATATGCTTTTTTTATTCATATTGTCTTATAGCCCTTTCCTGTTTATTATTTAAAAAAATTCCTAATGAGATATTTTGATTTCAGGAGAAAAAACCATATAAGTGCCTATATTGTGAAAAGTGTTTTTCGGATAAGGGAGCATGTAATTCTCACATCAGGGTCCATACTCGTGAAGAGACATGCAGTTGTCCTTACTGTGGCCAGACCTTCTCCAAAAAACAGGTTAGTCCTTGAGTTAAGCTTTTGTAACAGTGGTATAATAAGGACAGTAAGATTAAGTTTTGCATTCCACATTGTTAGTTATAAGATAAATCGGCATTGAAAGATAGGGTATGTTAGGTAGGTTGGAAAGGATCCTTGGGACTTTACACCAGCTGACCTCCTGTGCTTTGTCTGGGGGAATGAATCATTAAATAAACATTAAATCAGAAATATAAACTACTGGTCTAATTTTATATATGTTGTGATCATTTAGGTCAAAACTAAGTTGAGCGCTGTCCACAATAATGGCCTTCTGCTTCTGTAATATCATTTTGATTGTTTTTGATCATGATTCTTAGGAATATGTCCAAATCCCAATTGTCGTTATGAAATTTTGCATTTCTAACTCGACTAATCAGAAGAGTTTTCTAAAATGTACTTGGCCTCAACCATAGATTTTCTATGCATTATTATGTATTTTAATGCCAGTAAATTTATATAATACTGCAAGGAACTTGTATTTGTTTATGAAGATTCTTGTTTCATAATTTTTCCATATCATTTGCTTTAGCAACCACAGCCGAAAACTTTTCAGATAGCTGTTGTTATGCAGAAATTGATAGATTTACCATTCTGGTATGTTGATGACATTAGATTGGGTTTATGAGCTATCTAAAGCAACATTTCACATCCCAAAGACCAGTAAATGTTAAAATAATTCTATGGATTACTAAATTACATGAGCCTAATTTTTTACATTTGTGTATATTATTAACAAAGCCTACCAATTGTAATTGGCACGTACCGCAGTTCCTAGATCCTTAAGCCTGTTCTCGTACTGGAACCTACATATCAGACTGCCGACTATCAATGCCTAATGGACGACATGTTAACATGACTTGAGCATACTTGTCAGAATCATTTGTATTTCACAGGTTGTATGTGGTTGCTACAAATTTTGGTTTAGTAATTTCGTATTTGTAGGTTTTTTCACATTTGAATATTTTGAAAAGATTGGGTTGTTTCACCTGGTTGAAGAAATAGTTTATTGATGTGAAGAAAACAATCTTCAAGAACTGAATGACTTAACCAGATATTTCTGAAGAGAGAAGAGCATGACATGTTTCACCATTCAATGGGCAGCTTGAAACAAGATCCCAAGAAATTTTTAGACTATTTCCATGAGCATTTGAGCTCGTTCAGCTAGATTCTGGAAAATTTCAAATCTAAGTTGGCAAAATGCAACAATTTGATATCGCATGAGGAGAGTTTTACCATGAGGCGAGTCCTTAAACACATTTACTAAAATAAAATTAGAACTTGCAGAGTGTTTCAGGAAAACAAATTCAACATCATACTTACAATTTTTGTTAGTTATAACTAGTATACAATTGTACATTTTACAACTTATTTATTTATTTTTTATTTTTTCAAAAGAAAAAAGGAAACAGCTTTTGGCAATATAAATTACAAGGAAAGGGAAAATGACTCATCACTCACCCAAGTTGAAGACGACGACAGGTGAAGAACATATATGACGAACACAAGAATACACAATATTTCAGTTTTTGTGTATTCTTGTGTTCATCACATATGTTCTTCACCCGTTGGTGCCTTCAACTTTGGTGAGTGATGAGTCATTTTCCCTTTCCTTGTAATTTGTACTGATAAATAAAATATTCCATTGTTCAGGAGAATTCTTGTCAACAACTGTGGGATCAAAAAAGAAATCACATGAACTTCACCAACAAACTGCACCAAGTCGTGCATTATGCAGACAAAAATCCCAACCTGCTGCGATCAAGTCGCCGGTCAGAACTAAACACCTGTAGATGTACGATTATGTCAGTTCCAGTGTGAGAGCACTGATTTCTTTCTGTGGGTCTGGAAACTGAAATGCCATAAGGGGGAAAAAATGCATTGATATATTGCATTTCATGCTAGATTTTTGCTGGTCATTGAAATATTTGTGGCTTCTTGTAGCTTATACTCACTTAGGGCCGTATGCAGTAGGAGTACACTATCAACTTGTGAACAATTTGTATAATATTTATTCTGCCTGTGGACCACCTGTCCGGTCGTCGTGAACCACTGGTTGAAAATCGCTGATATAAACTGTGTCTTTCAGTATTTATTACTGCAGTTTTCAACATTAATTACTGAGAAAGGTAACTTTATTTCTAGAATAAGGATAAAATTGAAAACTGTTTTTGAAAAGGGGAAGCTGGAAACTGTTGAGTACCATCAATTGGCTATTTGACAGTATTGAAAATATATTATAAATTGTAGTCATTTTCGGAGATTAATGCTTCAGGAAGGTAATTTTTTGAATTTTGAAAGAAAACTGGATTACTTTTAATAAAAAAGCGAAATAAAAATTATATTTTTCAAACCTTTGGTCATGACGGAAAATGCTCTAGGATTGGTGGTCGCTTTAGTGACGTCACACATCTGTAAATGCTGCGGCTGCGAATGGATCATTTCCTATTGTCCAAGTTTTCAGCTATTTTTATTGTTTGTTGCTGATTATTTCTTGTTATTAATGAAATTTCATTTTGAATACAAAATCAAGAACAATTTGTAAAAGCCTACAGTGGAAAAATATCGAAAATGGGTGCCCTATTTGTGAGAAACAAACCCTGACTTTTATTCTGCAGAGCTTAAAAATGTTACAGGTTCAGTTTGAGAATCATTTATATTTAAATTGAAAGTTAGAGATTGATTGTTTTGCGTCAGCAAACCATACGTCATAAAATTCTGTCTGAGAAATTTTTGCAGTCATTCTGAAAGCAAAGAAAAGTTGTATTGTTGTCACAAACAAATAAAGGTATTTCTTGTAGTTAATAAGTAGCTCTTTAAATAAATATAGTAAGAGATCAGTATAATGAACTAAAATTCGTAATGAAACTGGCTCAGTATTTTTTATTATTAAAAATAATCTTGTTCTGTTTTAATGATGCTAATAGTTAAGTTTTAAAATGTATTGCAGAAAAATCATGCGTAAACTTAAATTCAGACTCGCCGAAAGCAATAGCAATACACAAATTTCTACTAGCACGCAGAAACAAAGCGTAGTTAAAATTTGCTGAAGGCAAATGTAGGTGGGTGCAGGGAAGAGGGAAGATGGGTGGTAGGGAAAGTGGCACTGGAGCATGTGCTCAGTTGCAATTTAATTAAACATTATATTATTATTATATTCATCAACCAAAATTAGTCGAATGGTGCGGCCGACTGGAGCACTTGATAGATAGTTCCCAGGAAGCCCATTCTTTAAACTATTTTTTCTATTGTTAGGCGCGAATTTGTGATTAACAAATCTTTGTTCGGAGTAATATGGTTTACCTACTTTGAATATAAATAACTATTTTGCCTACATAGACTAGTGTCAAAACTGAGTTTTGTCTCTCTAGCTTTAGAAAATATTACACTGCAGTGTCCTTCCTACTGTGAGGCCAGTGCGTTAACCACTCACCCACCACGCTCTGTCACAACAATTAAATAACGGGATGTTGTGGGCCATTTTTCTTAGTTGCAGATAAAATATTATAGATAAATGATAAATTTTTAACTACATTTAGCCACATAAACTATGCCGTCAGCTTCATGACAATTAATAAAGCAACATAATTTAAAAATGTATACTAATATGCTCTTAACTTGTGCAGTATCACGGAAGGTCCAGGATTCATTACAGCTCCTAACACAACTTATGTTGATATTGCAGGTCAAATTTACATCGTGATACAGTGATCGTGTTAATGTGCATGATTTAGTCCAGTTACGGTTCATACTGAGGGTGTATAATGAAATTAATTGTGGTAATTTATGCTACACGAATCAGGAATCCTGATATGGAAAACGTTGCTACTACTCGAAATGTAGTTGCGATGCAATTAACATGTTAAGGGGTGTCCGTATTGTTTGATTTTGTAGTGGCAATATTAGTGGAGATTGAAATGCAGCCTGGACCAGAATGTTCTTGTTAAAGCATAAGCTGGGAGGAATTTAGTTGTTATCAGTAATAAACGAGCTGCTTTCATGAGCACCATGTTAGTGATGATGAGTATCGTGATGTAAACTATTCCCAATATTGCTTCTTGAAACAGAAACTTTCTACCTTAGGCCATTGAATGCATTCATTTTAACTCAACGATTTAATAGGTATTAGATAGAATTTAATAGGTAACAGGTAGAATATTGAGCACTAAGTAAACAACACTGTTTTGTTAATCATAGGCAACTGTTTGTATTGGTTTCTACAAACATTTTGAACCAAAAATAAAAATTGGCTAGTTATATTCGGTTAAGTTTTAAATAATTTGTGATGTTGCAGAGAGTCTATAGTATCCAAAAAGGACACACAGGAAATAAATTGAACCAAGATTGAATCATGCACATAGAAATATAATGACATCTCACGTACGGTCATTTTTGCACTTTCAGTGAACTGTTAGTATCTATACTCATAGCATTTTACAATTTTTGTTTCAAGCTTTGATTTTTCACATATATTATGATACATATGTTATGAACGGAATTACAGTTTGATACCGGAGGTGTCATACTATTTCACATGTATATATCAGAAGATTCTAGCCTTTTTTTTCCTCCTCCTCCTCCTCCTCCTCCTCCTCCTCCTTCTTCTTCTTCTTCTTCTTCTTCTTCTAATAAGCATTATTTGTGACCCGTGGGCCTATGTAAAAAGCAAAGAGCAAATGTGGCACTGCCGTCTACAAAAGTAGGAAACTCTTTGGTGTTTGCAAATTCATAATGGCAATTTGTAAAGGAACTAATCGTTTTGGCAGGATAAAAACTAACCTATGTCACCATGACAAATTTCATGTAAATCTGTTGAGCAATTAAGGTATGATTGAGGCAGATATTACATCCAAACTTTCTCATTTCTATAGAATTATAGATTACATTTATTTCTAGTACTGAATTGCTTCACTTGGTCTTTCACTTACCATCTGTATATTCGATTCTGGGTATGTTACCACAGCAGTTACTTATGTTTTATGTCTTTTTATGTATGTATGATTCTATTTGAATGCTGTTACTCCTCTTCACTGCTCATATGCTCATACTTTCAAATATTAACTTCAACTTTACAGTCATCATGACAGAACTTCAACCGCCTTCATACATCTATTATCGCAATAAAATCTAATGTTCTCTTTAAGCTTATTGTGATCTATTCTAGATAATTACCTCATCACTACGGAAATGCTAATTCATAACTCACATCCGTGATAACATCCAGTGTCTTACTACTGTTGGCAGCAAGCTGTAAGCACACTAAAGGAATTTTAGTTCTCAACAATCAATGAATATGAATGAACTTTGACCATAGAATTTATCTGGGTTTGTACTGGACTGTAGATTGGGGAAATCGTTTCCAGGTTTGAAAGTTCTTTTAATTATATGGCTGTCATTCCCGTATTTCAGAAAGAATTAAATTTCCACTTAAGACACATGGTTATGAAAAGGAATTGTTTCTTAGGAATTGAAAGACAATTCAAATGTCAGGAAGGCACAAGTTTATCAGAAATTCATGTACACTTCTTTTGATGGCACATCGGAGTTCTAAAAAATAGGACTGCAGGTTAAAATACGAAAATCGCACACCAGCAATTAATTCATTCACTCACATATCACTCATAACTCTTGCCTACCTGATTCACAAAGAGTTACTGCCAGCCCTCAGTTGATCTCTGTCCTGTGTGTATCCTAATTGTACAATAAATAATGAAGGAAAAGGAAATTAACCCACCACATACCAAAGTTCACGGCTGCGTTGAGAGAAAACACTTAGGCAGACAAACGATACACAATATTTCGGCAACTGCCTTCATCAGTAGTAGATAAACGGGCCATACCAAATCCAATCATTGAGTAGTTGTTATTCTGGCCATTAACACATCATACAAAATACTCCTCAACTAGATGACACCTCAAGATATACTGACCAATCCAATATGGTCACCTTCCACTCTTGTCCATTCCAGCCAATCACAAACACTCCTTTCGTCACATGGTCTCTCAGATTTTCTCTTTATAATTTGCATTACTAAGATTCCTTCCTTAACCAATTCTCTGAGATCATCGATCTATACTAGCTTGGCTTGGCTGCCACCTGGTCCAGAACAATCAGTCACTTTAAGTTTACTTAGTTGGAATTTCAATTCCTGCGTTACACTGTCTCTAGCCATCTTTTTTTAACAACAAACTGCTAACCAAAGATCTTGCTTTTCTTGACGTTCCATGACCTTTAACACTCAAATGTCAGAGTTAGTCCATATATTTACAAATATTTAGTAACTAAATATGCTTTTAACATTAAATTTTATGATCAGTGAGGTCATGTACCTCACATTCTGTATGAAACATCATGGAAACAGCCATGGAGATCATATATCAGCGATGGGGGACTTAATGATGTAGCCAGACGTTGCTTGCACATATAAACCACCCTCAACCAGATAATAGAAATACAGTGTATGAATTACAGTGCCTCTCCATCATGTTCTCCTGAACAGATTCAGCAATCTTTTAACTGCTTCAGCAGTGTATACAGTCAATTGGGGCACAATATCGACAAGATGGTGATACTCATGTTATTAGCGTGCCTTTGTGCAGTTGTAACAGCCCTCATACCTGAATTTTGAATAGTATTGTACTGTATGAAGTATTTGTAGTGAGCTAAAGTTTGCTTGAATATGATCTGGTATGTTTGTTTTGTAATTTCTTGTAAATCAGTGTATATAGACTTTGTTTTATGAAAGAAAATTATTTAAAGTCAGTTTAATATGTTTAAAAAACGAATGGTGCAAGAGAATTTCTTAAATGTTCGCAATTCCATGTATTAATGCAAGTTATGATGTCTACAGGACAATTTTCTACAGTTTGAGATGATTTCTGCAAATAATTTTGTATTTAAGTATCTCTAATTACCATTTCTGATCATTTTGTAATGTTGTTAAGTAATTTTTTTATTAATTCCGATTGTTTTTTAATATGTTTGATTGAGTGATTGTTAATGTTCAAGAAATATCGGGCGAATGCCTTTGAAGAATTCTCGTAATTTCGATAGAGGCTATATAAATAGATCGGCTGGACAGAGGAGTTAGTTAGTAGTCATTCATTCAGTTTTACAGAGAGATTCATCCAGTTAGTTTTTCAAGTTGAGTTCACAGAGATTTTATTTGTGACGGCTCAGAAGTGCATCTCTGTATTGTATCTATGCTTGTGAATATCGCTGACTTCGTTTTGAGCAAATAAACAAATCTTCAGCATAACCTTCTGGTGGACTTTTTAATTAATCAATATATATAAATTAAACCACTGAAGATCCTAATAAGGCGAACGTTGACAGGACGAGAAGTCATTAAATCATCCAAAGAACCTAATACAGTGCTAACTTACCTTCCTCCAAGTTTATCAAATAGCTAAATAAATGAACCTGGCAAAGGAAGTTCACTTTCACTGAAACAACTAAAACTTTTCACAGACATGCACAAAAAAAAATTATATTCTCTTTCAAAATAATTAAATATTTTCTAACTCTGGAAATAAAAGGTATTTTAAGATTGGCCTAGTACATGAGCCAGTTGTTTGTTATTTGATAAAAGGTAGGAGAATTCGTATAACTGGATGGTAAAGTGAAATTTGTTAAATGAAATAACTTGGGATTTGCGAGGCTGTTAATTAAAAAGAACATTTTTAAAATAACACTTCACCTGTTCTGAGATTACTTAAACCCATCTACATTTATTATGAAGTGTAAGTGTGTAGAAATTACTTATTTTATTTGAATGGTCATGTACATCGATCAACTGATGGCCATGTATTGATAAACTAATGGTTTAGTTTAAACTAAAATTTTGCAGAAAATTAGAAAAATTGATCCATATCCCTTGTCAGCCATTACTGGAGGGAAGTTACAGAAACTATGTGTAATGGGACCTAAACTTTGCTAATCTAAATAGTTGAAGAACAAAATATGTAAAAAGATTTTGCCTATTTTTCCTCTGAATATGGAATGTAGCATTGAAAATAATGCCAGACAAGCAGATTCTCCTCTAATGTTTTTGGAGTTTCAAGAATGTTAGATTTGTTTGTTAAACACTGTCTGATTGCTGGTGAAACCAGAACAAAACATTTAACACCCAACACAAAATGATAAAGAACAGCTATTGGTCACAATCTATGCCTGTCAGAGTGCTATTTCCATGATTACTGCTGCATATTAACACTATCAGGATTTCCAGAGAATGATAATCTGTTAAATATTAATGAAATTTTACAAACCCAGAGAGCCACGTTTTGAATTGTTGCGAGAAAAAAAATGAATACCATAAAGAATAAAGTAAGAAAAATTATAATGTTATAAAAATGTGATAAATTGAAAAATGAATTATCTTTTAAATTTCTGTTCATACAAAGTATATTTGGGGTTCTTTTTATTGCTGAACTTAAACTAATATGTGGAACTAGCAATAGTACCTTGCTTTTATTTCATTAATCATATTTTTCTTGCTTTTTCAATCCATTTTAACTAATTTTCAGAAACTGAAGTACCATATTCGCAAGCATACTGGAGAAGGTTTGATGACCTGTGAAATATGCAATAAGGTAATTCTGAATGTTTATAATTGTCTAGTACTTATAAAAATTTTAACACAAGTAACAGTAATTTATTTTAAATCTGTTTCAGACATTCACCAACAGTTTTGCATTAAAAGAGCATCGTGTAATTCATAATCGTCAAACTCAGATTCTCTGTCAGCAGTGTGGCAAGGGTTTTAACAGTGAAAAGTACTTACAGCGCCATGTTGCCATAGTGCACGAACCAACAAAAATATTTGCCTGCCCTCTGTAAGTTTCTATTCTATACTTTAAGTACACATCCTGATCTTACATAATCAGACCACTGCAATTTTCTTCCATTTGTCATGTTGCACTTGCTCGCTTTAACATAGAGCTATACATTACTTTTAGACCATAGACTCTTAATACAAATTTTTCTTTCTCTATTATATTTTGTAGACAATTATTTACCTTGTCCAGTTTGTGTGATATTGATTAAAACTTTATTGAGGAAGCCAACTGCAGTTATATGATTAGTTGTGATGACTGGAAAAAGAAAATGTTAAATGCCAAACATAAATGCATGTGTGATATAGTTCCATTATGGTATTTATTAGAAAGAGTACACACTAATGAGTTCTTTGTCAATTATTTCTACCAGTAACAAACGTTAAAATGCTACTGCATCACTAGGACATTTATATTTGGTTTCTTACATAATATTTTTAGTCATTACTATAATATTAAATTTTATGTTATGTGTATGAACAAAATAGGTATCCTAGAGCAAGTCCTAGGGGCACTTGCTCTAGGATTGCAAGTACAAATAATCATTTCAACAATTTTTTTAAAAATATATCTTTTCATCCATTTATTCCCTGGGGGAAAATTAAGTGAACTTAACTTTGACTTATGGCTATTACAGTTGGTAATTATCATGAACACACTTTACAATATTTCAGTATAAACCATACACACTGAGACTCCCTGGTCATGTGGCAAGTTTTAGGGTGCACACTTCTGATAACTTTCCTTTGCCATATGACCCCATTTAATCATGATTAAGGTTTCATCAAATTATTGTTAAGTGTGGTGGTGTTTGTGTTTGCTGTGACCTTCTTGTCTGGTGAATGACGGGTTTATTTTTCCCTTTGTTTCTTTATTTTCTTTGCCTAACAGCATTTTCACTGTCACTATTTTCCTTCCAACAGTTAATTATATTTGGAAATATTCTTCTGCATATCAGAAAATTATTAATACGTGTATTGAATGGAAGTTGCGTAAAATCAATGGATATTAGAACGATTTTTTTTTTTAGTACATGCATTCAAATTACACACATCATTTATAGATAATATTGTATTTATCCTTAAGTAAAGTAGTTTTGTGTTGCATTTTTATCTGGGAGCCCCTTAAAGAGTTGATTGGCCACTAATTGACGGGTTTTTAGTTTGCAATGCATTCTGTCTCTGTAGTGACTTGAACTACAATTTAATATGGAATCTGAATCGTGGATTGTTCTGGCATGTTCACAAGATCAAAGAAAAGCTGTTAATGCTCTAGCTTCATATTCGGGAGGATGCCGGTTCGAATCCCCGTCTGGGCATCCAGATTCGAGTTTTCAATGATTTCCTCAAATCATTCGAGGTGAATGCTGTGATGCTTCCTTCAAAAGGCCATGGCCAAATTCCTTTCTGTTCCTTGTTTCCAGTCCTTTCTTACCTGAAATGATGTCAAGTTTCAAGGATAGTACATACATAAATTATTGTGGGAATTAGTTTGATTTTACTAAAAGAGAATAGGAGATTATGATCTTTGAATGTATTGCTGACATCTAGAACAGAATTTGAACTCTTTTGCAATGCAGTATTTTGAGAAATTCTGCTTTTCAGATACAATTGTATGTTTAGAAAGTACATTGTAGTTGATTGAGAGATTTAAAGCAGATACTCAGTATTGTGATAGTATAAATTAATGAAAAATATACAGCATTTGAGATTTATGTCTCAGAGATGCCTGATCACTACAGTAGAGAAACTCTTAAGTGTGCGTAGATATAATCACACTTCTAAACAATAGTAGAAGATTACACAGAAACATTGTCATCCTCATCTGTAACATAGTGGTATTAATTATTTTATGTTGTAAATTGACCTAAATTTACACAAAAAATACATTAAAAACGCATTTAAAAATACATTCATTGTCCAGAGAAAGGGGATCACCAGAATAGTGTGAAATTTTGTTTTGCAGTAACAGTGTATGAATGGATGGAGTTCAGAACTTTTCAAGCAAAAACACTCACTCATTTTTTGTATTAATGTATTTAATATGAAAATATTACAATAAGGAGGGACAGAGAAAGTAAACTTGTCCCTCAACACTTACAAAAGCAGGACAGGCGAACATGGCTTCTTCCTTCATCTATGGTTAGTGATGGGGTTAGTTTCCTGTCCTTCCTTACTCACATTGGCTAACAGCATTTTCATTGTCACATTATAAAATACTGTTATCATAGTTTGAATGATTTACTGGGATGATAATAGTAAAATTAATATGTGAACATGGAAGTAAATAGTAAATCTTGGGAGTTTATTTAACATTGGGAACATATGGAATGAACCATTTATAAACATTAACATCATGACACATGGAAGTAAATAGTAAATCTTGGGAGTTTATTTAACATTGGGAACATATGGAATGAACCATTTATAAACATTAACATCATGACAGATCACAATATAATCAATTTATGTAGAGCATAAGAATCAGTTATTGGTGTTAACCTAATGGGATGTTATGAGTACAGCTACTATCCCCAAATGGGTAAAGGATCAGGGTGCTCAGCATACTAGATAGTGGAATATGGTGTTTTCAGGTAAGGTATGCCTGCAAGTCCTTGGTGCTGTGCATCATTGACTCCACTGATGAGCAAAGAGCTCCCTCTCTGAGCATGGACAGCCACTAAAAAGATGCTCTTCTTGCCTCCTTATTTTATAAGTCAAAGTAGATTCATATCACTGGTGTGGTTTGCTCATCTCACCATATAGGTCACTTGAAAACAGAAAAACACCACACACAAATTCCAGGTGCAGAAATCCCATATTGTGATTGATGTTCATCATATAGTCCCACTCACCGAAGTCACATCCCTCATAGCAAGCACATTATGTTCCTTGTTGATTTGAATCTTAACATATTTTTTATTGCAACAATTCTCATGTTCTCCTTTCTAAATGTTTAATTATGCTGCTCATAGGTGCCCATTATTTCCAACAAATTTATATGCATATCAAAATGGGATAGGTAAATGAACCATTGCTTAATCTAGATGATGGCCAGGTGGCATGAACACACAAAAAGGACACAAACACATTTGTGACCTTTACATGTGTTCGTGGTGCCCATCTGTCATCTAAGTTAAGCGGTGGTTCATTTCCCCATCCTGATTTGTTATTCCTTTTCAGTACTTAACACCCATTATTTCATTGTATATGTGTATATAGTTAAGATAGGAAACTGAACCACCGTTCCCTCAGATGGCAGCAGAGCATGGACACTCCAGACAGACACAGTACATGAAACATTGCAATTTTCAAGTCTTCACACTTCATCAACAGTGGAACATGTTGCAGGGTGAGTGCTTTAGGCCAGTGTATGAGGTAATGACCACTGAGTAGTACACATGACTGGGTAAGTTCAGTCAGAAAACAGAGAGTTGGATATGGGTAGTAAACATTTCAGTTACAACAGAGCATACTTTGCAAATATTTTGGTAAAATCTTAGTCAAGTTGTAGGTGAAAAATGTGATTTTGAGTTTGTCCTTTGTTTATGGTGAGTTACTTTCTCTGTTCTTCTCTATTATTATGTGCCTAACAGTATTTTCATTATTATTAAATTAAATTATACATATATAACTAAGGAAGGATAGGGAAATAAAACCCAACACTTACCACAGATGAAAGCAGCTGGGGGCGACGAACACAAAAAAAAAAACACACACACACACACACAAGAAATGCAAATATTTTGGTGTATAACCTTATTCTTGCAGAAGTGAGACACCAGGTGGAGCCAGACATGTACAGGACGACAGCCGTCTGGTGAATGGCATGCCCGATAAAGATGGTTGTATGGGGGGGGGGAGGAATCATAAATACTAGATCGATAATGCTGAAGGTATATTATCATTGAAAGTGGTAGATCAACATAATAACTGAGTGATGAAATACATATAAATCATATTTTGAAAAACTTAATCAATATAAATAGTAGTGATAAATAAGTGTCGAGTCTGGTGGGAAGGATTTATTGGAGACTGAGGCCTGGAGGTTGGCTGGTGTCCAGGATATTCTGATAGGATAGTTCCCATCTACATAGTTCAGAGGCGGTTGTGTTATCAGGGAAAACTCAGATCGCTCTAACTGAGAAACAGTTGTTAAAATTATTCAGTTTGTGAGAACTGGCATGTTTTGCTATTGGATGGGTCTCATTGTTGGTATACGCTGTCTGCCAGTGGCCATTCATTCTGATAGCAAGTGAGGCGTATGTATGAGCTGGAGCAATGGAGGCATGTAAGTTGATATGTGAGGTGTGTTGTAATGCAAGAAGCATGACCAGTGATGGGAATTGTATCACCTGTGGTAGATTGGAGTAAGTGGCGGTAGCTGGATGCATGCTGCACGTTTTACAACGGGGTCTATTGCACAGGAATGATCCCTTTGGTAGTTTGGAGAAATTACTGGGCAAGTACTTGTGAACCAAGATATTGTTTAGATTTGGTGGTCTGCTAAAACATGTGCGAGAGGCAGTGGGTAGGATTTTATGGAGAATGGTGTGCATCCCAGGGAAGGAACGTAGAAAGTCACTCCCAAGACGAAGAATTAGATTAATTGACTACAGACCAGGGAGGAACTGGGTGAAGAAAGCGAAACTGCGGTTAGTTTCAAGGGGTTCAGCCTTGGAGTGGCTGTGCACAGGAAGGGTTATGGAATGAGAAACTTGTTTGTGTACTAAGTCAGGGGGTAGATGAGAGCTTCAGATAGGTTTTGTGTATATGGGGAAAGAGATTCTTCATCAGAGCAGATGGCCAGACTGTATGGAAGAGAACGTTTGGTGGGAGGGATGACAACTGTAATAGTGAAGATACTGCTGTAGATTTTGTAGGTTTGATGTGAATAAAGGTAGGCAGGCATCCATTATGTAAGGAAAAGTCAACATCAAGAAAGGTAACATGGCTGTGGGAGTATGTCCAGGTAAAGTTGATGGAGTAGTTGTTTAGGGAATTGAGGAAGTATATTAGATGATTCTCTTTGTGGGTCCAGATCATAAAAATGTCATCTATACATCTCGAGCACACAAGAGGTTTAATGAAAAAATTGTTTAGGAATTGTTGTTCCAAACAGCCCAGGAAAAGGTTTGCTTAGGATGGTGCCATGTGGGTGCCCATAGCAGTGCCACGTATCTGGTGGTAAATTTGAGAGTTGAAGGAAAAGTAGTTGTTAGACAGAATGAGGTTTGCCATGGAAATGAGGAAGGATGTTTTGGAGAAAATGTTGGGAGGTCACATTTCCAGGAAAAATTCAATGCTTGTATGTGTTTATACATGATTCGTTGTCTCAGAATTCTTAACTCTGGCAAGCGGTTGCTATTATCTTTTCCAAATGTCTAACACACACGCACACTTAAGATTTGTTAATTTAATAATGTAAGATTGGCTTATGTGTCAAACTATTTCAATTTTTTCATGTTTTTGTGTGTTTTTGAACTGCACAAAAATAGAACTAGCACACACATTGAGCCTTAGCTTAGCACAGCAATTTTTGCTGCAGTTATTTTATTGTTCTTAGTATTTCAAAGACATAACCGTACTTAGAACTATATATTATAAATCTATATAATAAAATATCTTTTTGATATGGAGTTTTTAAGGAAGTGACTGAATTATCTGTAGCATTATAGGAAACTACTTTATATCATACATTCTAACCACATATTTTTTTTTAATTCTATAATGAATATTAAATTTCAACCATGATTATTATTGTACGAGGAATTTCACTGAACAAAATTTGGAGAATCTGTGTGAATGTTTAAATAATGATGATCTACTCTTTAACAAAGGTAGCAAATTATGCTGTAAATAACTTATGAGCATCATAAAATCGTTCACCTAAAAATTTGCTTACTAAATTCTGTTCCTTAACATTACTAAATAGTTTCTTTGAAGTATCTTAAAAGTCCTTAGCATTTAGTTTTCTGCTCAGTAAAAATTACTTTGTCCATGTTATAGAAAATACACTAAAAACACTAGAATCCAATTATTTCCGCTTAAATACTCGTACTATATAATTATTATTTTTTGTATACAGGTGCCCAAAAGTATTTTCTCAACATGGCCGCTTGAAAGCTCACCTAATGACGCATACAGGTGTGAAACACATGAAGTGCCTGCTTTGTGAAAAAGCTTACTCTGTTCGCAAGTCACTTCGGAGGCATCTTTTGGAAAAGCATCAGGTGTCCCCAGAACATCCTCAGTACAAGAATTGCTTCTATGCTATGTCAGCAGCTGAAGCAGGGTTACTCATTCCAGAGGGGGCAGGGCCATTTGTGCCTCCTGAGGATGACTCGACAAGTCAGTCAAAGGATGGTGAAGACTACCGGCCAAAAAAGCCACCAGCTCGCAAATACAATCGGAAAACACCTGGCCGAAAAGGGTCTGGGCGTAGGGTAAGTGAAGGTGCAGCAGAGGGTGTGGATGTAAAGAAGCCAAGAAGGAAATACAATACAAAAAAGAGGCAGAGGGAGGCAGCTGAGGCAGCAGCTGCTGCTGCTGCCGCAGCAGCCGCAGACGCCGCAGCAAATTCCAGTACTATTTCTGCAGACACAGACAAAGCTGTCACAACCACCGCTGCTGATCCCGATACAATTGCAGTAGAAGCAGAAGTGCCAAGTCCGTCCACATCTGTGGGTGGACCAGCCAGGAGAACCCGGCAGAAGTCATCACCTAAGTTGGCGATGGAAGTTGTATATGCAGATTTCAGCAGCAGTGGTGATGAAGAACCTCCCACTCCACCTCCTGTCAAGAGAAGAGTTGGTAGGTTACCAAAGCGCCAGCAGCATCCTGTGGTGATGCAGTCAAAGAAGATGCAGTTGGCAGGTAAGAAGAAGTGTAGAGTGGAAGCAATAGTTGAGATATTGCAGAAGACTAGTAGCTCACCAAGCAGTGTGAGTCCTAGTGAGGAGAAAGAGGAAGAGCCTTCTGACAATGCTGCTTTGGCCAGAGAGCAGCCCAATGCAGTTGACAAAGATGATGATGATGATGATGGAAGTGGTGATGGGCCAGTATTGGCAAAAATTTTGCCTCTAAATTTTCCACAAAAGCAGAAAAAAGTTTCAAATGAATCTCATCTTGATGTATTCAGTATGAGGACGAGAGTGGCTAGTGTAGAGTCAGATGATGCTAATTAGGTTTTTTTGACAATTGTTTTAATCTGTATTACCATGTTGCATCTCGTTATATTTTGTCAATTGATCTGTCAGGTTTTGATTTTTATTCATATTTAAAATGTGGTTGGATGAAGCATGAAAGTAAAGGTAATCACATGACTTTGGTTACAACCCATATCGCTTATTTGATGTAAGGTTGCCTGATTTTTTGTTTCTTTTCTTTTTTAAAAAAGTTATTTTTCAAGAAAATTAAGTTACATGGTTGTGAAATATTTTCTAAAGACGAATCAGAGCATGGTCATGAGAACAAATGTATATTTTTAATATATTAAAGTGACATGAACAAACTTCTTTTAGTCACTAAAAGCACATAGCCAGTTATTATCCAAAGCATTTATAATTAGTAAGTTTGTAGATAACTTTGTTACAACTTTTTTTTCTCTCTTTTTGCTTCTGTGTCATGAGTCCATGAGCCTTTTACATAATTTTGTGTACTGAATATGTTGTTTCCATGTAGAATTTGTTATAGTTGGAATATCTAATTTAATGATTGGTTGTAATATAATACTAATGGTACAAATAATAGAGGAGTGCAGTTTGTTGGTATTCTTTTAAATATTTTATTGAAATGTGCTTTGTTGCACTGTACAATATTTAGCTCCAATGCAGTTCAGTATACTTTGGTTTATTTATCAAATTTGATTTTGTTTCCACAATCAAAGCATAAAAAAATTATGAAGACCATTTTTATATTGTAACTTGAATTGATAATTAAGCCAGTGAATTATCAAGTTAGTTATGAATTGCTAATCAGGAAATGTGTAGTATTTGATGAAAGGAACTCGCACATCTATTTTTTTTTTTTTTCTTATATAATAGATCTGCTTTCATTTCTCTCTGGCCTGTGTGTCTTTTAATTTACATATCTTAAATTTCATTTTTTGCCTGCCAGTAACTTTTCATAGATGTCTTACCTTACTACTCATTAATCAGTTTGGAGGAAGTAAAAAGATTTGTTTATGATTAGTTATTCATTTTATATATGGCCATATCTGCTTCTTACATTTAACTAAAGATTAAAATTCACTTTATTGAGATTTCTTGGAAACTGCTGCTGCAGAGTGGCTGAATTCCCCCTAGTTATTTTGCTTTTTTGCTAAAGGCTCCCTGCATGTCAATACTGAATTGGCACATGACAACTCTTGGAGTAAATTATGAATTCCAATTTTAATCTGTTTTCTCTTTTATGAGGTGTTTAAGAAAGCAATTTCATATTTACTATCTGTTGTCTAGTCTACTTTGAGGTCTGCATATTTTTATATGAGAGAGCTTTTCAAAAAGTCACGTACTGTATTGTACTTCTACTGTATTGTACTTCTAAAATCAATTATTAGGAATTTCTAGCTGTCAGTTAAAAATTTGATAATTAAAGATTTTCCAGTACACTCTTCTTATTTTGCTTGCCTTCAGTGATTAGATGTTGCTTGTAAAGCTAGTGATTTTTTTGTTCATATCAAAGACATTTGAGTTGTTAGCAGTACTGATTTGTTGGTTTTGCTATGCAGTTGTGGCTATAGGGTACAAAAAGTGTAATTGATGGTACGGGTGTTTATTTGATAATACGTTTGTTACAAAAATATGGGAATTGTTTATATGGCAATATGTTTACAGTACTTTTGTAAAGGTTATTGGACACCTCTTCAACTTACTGTTGCTCAGTAAAAGTTTGGCCATTTTCTGAGACCATAGCTCTGTTTTCAAGGTAATTGGTCGGAGTACTGTAATTATTATGCATTTCTTATAAAGCTTATAGCTTTTTAAGTGAATTAATGGAATAACTGTGGTAATGTCCCTTAATGAAGTGGCAGTTCCGAAAAAAAACAATGACTCTGTCTTATTAAAATATTATGTTGGGAAAACAACAATGTCCTGCTTAGGAGGAAAATGTTTCATATAAGAATTATCTCTTCTGTTACTGCTGTGGTCTAGCAGTTACGTGGACCATTATAGTGACAGTGCTACAAAGGACATTGGGAAAGGCACCAACCAAGCCAGCATTTAACTAATATTTTTTTATGTCGTAAACAAACTATCATTTGTAAAAAAAATGTTAATCAACTCAAAAATTGTAATCTTAATATTTGATCTAAATTGTCTAGCATAACAAAAACTAGTAATAGCAAAAACTATTTCTTCTTTTCAAGACTTGGATATGCAATATTAATGCAGCCATTTAGGCATTTTATTAAATGTCTGAAATAATTTTTATACCTTTTAATTGGTTGCAAAAACTTTTCCTAAACATTACATTCCTCAGTTAAAGTAGTTTCTAAAAATTCAATTTTAGGTAAGGCTAGGAATACTTGTATTTAGAATGAAATTAAGTGGGTAGGTTTTTTAAATGTTCATATCCTTGTGGTGTCACAGAATATGATTTTGTCAAGAAGTATTTTGGTATAATCAGTGATCGTATCAACATGTAAAATTGTATTACCTACCTTTGTATATCAAATCTTTCGAATTTAAAATTCTATGATATCTAAATGTGTTGAGCAGTATTTGTGAAGAGGTAATATGTAGGTGATGCTTATCTAATAATTATTTTGATTTCATGGCAAGTTTTAGTGCTGCACAGAAGGTGCTATTGCACTTTTAATGTGCGTATTAATACTATGTAATTTTATGTTCATCTCAAGGGAACTGTTCATAGTATTCGCTTGTGATATATTACTTTAATTTTATTGAGTTCATATTCATTTAATTTATAGTGTAGTATGATTGCAAGATTTTTTAAAAAAAGAACTGAATTGTTTATATTTTTGTGTACAGCTCAGTAAACTGAGGCTCCAAGATTATTTAAAGGGGTGATAAGAGCTTTAGTAAATAACCAAATATAAACTTTTAAAATATTTGGATAACCAGCATCATTTACATATTTTTCCTCAAAGTACATTATAGAATATTCTGAAAATATGTAATACAAACAAATTGTTACTGTTTTGAAAACACATCTTTTCTATGTCTTTTTGTAATATTATTTTTACATTTCATTTACCAAGTGGTACGTGTAATATAATGTCATGTAGTTGACTTGATTTGACACATAAACTCATTAAATCAAATGTATCATCATTTTTATACAGTACGGCATATATTATATATACAAATGGAGGTACTCTTAGCATACAAGTACCTTATTTTTAAAGTTATGTTTTTTTGTTTTTTTTTAAAAGAAAGGGAACTTATCTAATTTTGTTTTTACAACCTACATTTTTTTTTTTTTTTTTTCAGTTTTGTTGTAGCACATAAGAGTGGTTCATTAGTTGTTAGTGTGTGTATATTGTATAATTTAACTTATATTGTAGCTCATAAAAGTCCAAGATGTGCTGATGGTAATATTTTGTTTTGTAATGATTGTCATGTATATACTTTTCTCTTGGAGAATCATTACATCAGCAAAACATTTCTTAGTAAGTGTTTTGAGATTTCCTACATCTCAGGGCTGACAGAAGAAGAACATTTCTTTTCTTACACATAACTTGGATGTCATGCGCTTGTCATTGGTTCATAGTGGCTGCTGAAGTATGGTAGTGAATCATCATCATTATTCAAAGAATACATTGTTCAGCACTACCACTTTATGTAACTTTTTTTCAAGCATCTACCAATTTTTTTTATTTATACTCTTAAAATATAATCACCTAATGTGAAATTTAGTGTCATACTAGGTGTTAACACAATTGACTTTTTTTAAAAAAGAAATAAATAGAAATCTGGCAGTTTTTATTGATGAAGAAGTGACATTGATAGTTGATTGCAGTTCACTTTGTATTTGTACCTAAAGTTTGGGACTAAAAAAATAAACTTCTGTTTTAGAATCTTCAGCCCAGTTTATGTGCATTTAGCCTCAGCACTTTGGCTTGTGATATGTGTAACATATAGTCAGCCTTCTTGGAACTTAATTGACTGCATGTATCCAACCAGTTATGATAGAAAACTAACAAGGTATTTTTAACACTACAGATACAATTGACTGATGTTTACATAATAACCGGGTATATTTTATAAATACAATTTGTTACCAACAGAATGCAGGTCTATTTCAGCAATACACTTTCACACACAGGTATTTTATGATATATGCAAGGTAGCTACTGTGTTTGTCTGTCTGATCTCTTTGCAACAGAATATATTGGTTTTGTAGAGTTGTTGATGGTTCTGTTAAACATTTTAACTGTTCAGTTGACTGGCAAATATATATATAAATATATTTATATTTAGATAAATATATGTATGCATAGAATAGTGTTATGAACCCAACTTTAAGTAAGTTGGTATGTAATATGTACAAACACTGTCACAAGCATTGGATCAGTGCTGTTATACTTAGTTACTTTCAAGTAGCATTTTTGTAACTGCTTTGCATACTCCATTTGGCATCAAAAATGAGTAAAGAAATTGGCTATTAGAATATTTCAGCAGTTCACAATTTAATATTAAGCAAGAGCCGTAAGACAGTCCTAAGAGTACTATTTTTTGATGTTGATATATAAATAAATAGTACATATTCAATTATGAACAGATTTTTCTCATCAAATGTGATGAGTAGTGCCGTGCTTTTAATGCAGGTGGGTAACATATGGTTGTTGACTTTTCTGACATATATGTATATACCTCACATTACCTGCTCATCAGGTGGTGTAGTCATTGTGATAACAGTTATCTGAATCATTTTTCATACTACAATTTTTACAGTCAATGTGCTATTATGTAAAGATAAGTATTTGAGTTTATTTGCAGGGTGCATTATGGTACTTGTTTAGTCAGTCAACTGCAAACAGAACTGGATGTCCATAGTCATATATTACAGTTATTTGTCAATACATATGAGGCAGCAGGTATGATTCACATCAGTTTTGTTGACTGACAATGTTATGTAGATAGAAAGTAAAATCAAGACTCTTAGACCCATTTTATAACATTTGTACTGAATGTGATTAAATGAAATATACAGTGTGTCTGTGAAGCAATAATATTTGTAATGACTTTTTTGGTACTCTGCGTTCCATTAGTGGATTTTTATGGGTGTTTTATCTACAAGAGAGCAGATGTACTGGTTGACTGCAGTTATAATGCCAGATTCATAATGACTATTTTATTTACAGGATATTCATACTGCCATAGGATAGGTACTTTGACTTGTTAATGAACTTTATATACTCATCACTGTGTGATGAACTAGTTCTGTTGCTGTGTTGTTACTACACTTTCAATATGGTCAACATAACTTGTGTTGGTATCTGCTGTCTGCTCGATATTTTATATATTGTATATAGTATGCAACATAGATATATATATATATTTATACACATACAGCTCTATGGTATTTAATATTCATTTATGAGGAAAGAGGCTGGACAAACATAGTGGTTACCTTATCCAGGATATAATATTTTGTTGACAGTTAACACATTGCAGTTTTTCTTACATCAACTGTTTCTACCTCAAGCCATACAGATATACCAATAGATTATAAAGCTGAATAAGAAAGTGAATGATTGTTTTTAATTATTATTATTATTATTGTTGTTGTGTATCTTTATGTACATTCTTACAGACCATTTTGCAGATCATTCATGTACCACTTTCACTGCAAAGCTGCAGGAAAGATTCATCCCACGCATATTTTTCATGTCATGTTGTTTTTCTCTCTTTGGGCATGGGTGTGTTTTAATGGACAGAAGTCAGCTGTTCTCTGCAGCTGTATTTGGTTTCATAGGTTTATGAATGTGATTCTTACTATAAGCTGACACTTGTGGGAATCCTTGAATTTTGGATTTGCATTTCTTACAATTAAATGAATGTCTGGATCATGAATAGCTTAATGAATTTACATGATGCTTTAGTGAGTTAATTCTGAAAACAAGGAAGAATCCAATTACAGCTTTTCTCACAAGTGGCTGCAATAGTTGCAGTTACCCAAGGTAATGTTCTCTTTATCCCAAATCTGTTGTGTGTAAAGCAAAGGCTGTTCTTTCTGGATAATATGCAGTACCAAAAATTTTACCAGTGTTGTTTTTACTTGAAGGGATTGAAATCCATCATCAGTGCCTGAAAATTGCTTTATTTATTGAAAACAAATGTGGAAGAGAACTACTGACTCCCCAGAAATTAATTGAGCAATTTACTGTCTCCTTCAATTGTGTGATAGAAAACATATCTGAGTCTGAATTCTGTAAGTAAAACTTTGAGATGGGGTGCTTCGGGGGAAAAAAGGCACATAGAGCTAATCAGCAGGTATACAATTTATTAATACACATTAATTATTAATTTTCAAATGAGTTTCTGCTGCCTTACTTTTTCACAGCAGTGTTCATGAAAAGAATGGTTATAAATGCAATAATCAAAATTTAACTTCCTTGCAAAACATTTAAACAAAATTTTTAGTTTGATGTATTTGTAGCTTGTTATATTGTTTTAAATGGCAACTAGAATTTATGGATTCTCTTTAAAAAAAAATACTTTTTTTCCAACTTGTTTTTTCGCATTATTAGTGTATCTCTTAATTCATTTCTCTGACCCTGTGTCCTCTTTATTTTGCTCTAAAGAGCGCATAGTCTTTATCTAGTTTTTCATTTACTATCATCCTGGAAATGGATGGAAAATGGAGGAAGTAAAAACAAATGTTTCTCCATGTGTTTTTTACTTATGCTTTAATTCTCCAGCCTGTAATAATGTTTAATTAATTTTTTTCTGTTCTATCAGCTAACTTTCAGATTAATATCTTAATGGAAGATGGTGTTTGACAAAGCTATTTCCAATTTCAAGCTACTTCAATTAGGATTTACCTTGTTTTATATAGCTAATACAGTTCAACATGAATTGCATTTATGCTCTTCCTCTTCCACATATTTCCAAAAGTGAGCTTTAAAAAATACTCTCTTTAAAGTTATACTATGGTTTTAGGAATTAGACTAGGTCAAATCTTACTTTTGACAGTTTCTTCAAGTATTAAAAATTGGAACAAGGACAAACGGAAAAATCCTTTCTAGTGGCAATTCATAATAGCATTGACTGGTAGACTATACAAAAGAAAGAGAATTGTTTTAAGAAAGAAGACTCATTATGTGAATGATCGATCATACATTAAAACAGGGTAGTTTGAAATCTTGTATCGAATTTTTTTTTTTAAGGTTTGGGAAAAAAAAATGTGTGATATAAATTATTTGTGGTCAGTTTTTCTGCTTTCATACCTAGGTTTTATTGCAGTTTTTTTTATTAAAAACTTGTTGTGGTCATACTTTAAATATGTAAATGCTATTTTTACATGCTGGGTAGATATCTCTTTCAAAATGTATTCAGCCTGATGATGAAATTTCATTATGATTTACCAAATTCTAATTTGGATTCTGATAAATGTGAGATAAACAAAATTTACGTTCTTCCATGGTAGGGTCTATTTTGGTATTTACACACAACCAAAACCTAGATGTAAGTTTAACATTACTGGAATATTGTTTCTGTTTTGGAAACTGAATGAAAAGAAGTACAAAATCATAAAAAAATGAACTTCTCCAGCATTAGTTAAAATATGACCCACTTTTGCTGTATTTGGTGTATTCTTGTCTTGTATAATTTTTTGTAAAAAATAAAAATAAAAAATTCTGTACCATATGTATGTACACACAAACTTATCTATTATGTGTGAAACCAACTTCTGTCATTTACCTCATATATTGTGGCATCAGTAAAACCTGTGTTTAAAGTGCCAGTATGAGTGAATGGTAAAATGTGTAAAAGTAATAAAAAATACTTTTTTATTGTAGTTCTGTTATATTGTTTTTTTTTCTCAATGTAAGAAGTTGACATTTTCAGATATTGAATGGTCATCTTTTAAATGGCATAACTGACTTGAATATTTACAAAAAAATAAATAAATAAATGTAGTCATCACAATTGTGACTGTTTTCATTTCTTCCAAATATTCAACACTTTTACCTTTTAGGCTGCAGTTCTTCAGTTGTGGAATTGAAGAAAAATGCATTAAAAAAAGATTTTTATTTCCATAATTTTATTTTCATGTACCAGTGTGATAAAGTTTTGCATATTTGTGACATTAGTTTTCAAGGGTGTCCCCTTGATCAAAATCTAAGTTTTGATCATGGTAACTAATGGAATAATGATAAATGAGCCAGATTTGTGTGTTATGCAGCCAAATTGACATAAAATTGCACCTTTATAATTTTATCACGTCCTCTTGTATTTCACAGGTTTACAATTCTACCTACTTTGCACTGATTGTTGTGAAATTTCGCAGTAAGATTTGTTTTATCAACTGCAAAACAGATCCCTAGACAAATGATTAAAAAAAAAAAAGGAAAGTCTCTATGACCCAACAAATAATGCTGATTTTGCCTACCACATCAAATATATTATTATTGACTAGCAAGATTCTCAAAATTATTAAGTTCTCAGTTGGATGATAGCACAGATGCAGGAGTGAACAAGGAACTGTATTGAAAAAATTTTTCCTCAGTATAATGTGAAGTGTGTAAAGTTGGATTCAGGTATGACTCTTTGAGTCCTACCAGGAGCACTTCACGTTCCTTTGCTGAGTAAGGGTTTAAAACTGAAAATTTTAAGGTTGTGTGCGAGTCTTTTTTTTTTTTTCAGTTTCTTTACCGTTTCGCTAAAACCTGTGTTAAGTGATGGCTCATCTCTTGATTTCAGATTTAGGTTTTCTATGGTTTCCCCAAATCACTCCAGATTAATCCCCGGATGCTTCCTTCAAAAGGCCATGGCCGAATTCCTTCCTGTTCCTTGTCCCCAATCCCATCCCGCCTCTAATGACGTCGACGTTGACAAGGTGTAAAGCCTTAAGTATAAAATAAAAATAAAAAAAACTTTCCTGATTTATATATGCTAATCAGCTTTTTTTTTGTTAACCCATTAATGGCATTTGGCTATCATGGTTACTGCTATCTCGTTGGTATTATTCGATCTTGTCTACGTTTTGTTTTGTGGTCCCTTCCTACATAATGCTCAATTTCATTAACAAGTAGCGTTTTGCACCTCTTAACAGCATCTGTGACCATATAACTAACTTTCTATTGGTTATATCACCAGAGCGGCCTTAAGCTAATGACATACTATGCGGAATCCGCAAACGCACAGGAAAAAACCGCATTTGGAGCTAGACATAGGTGCGGCGGAAACCGCATGCTCGAGGTGGTTTCCAGCGCGTTCTTCGTTCAGTGTCATTTCAGTTTGCTCAGAGAATGAATCTAGCTCACTTCATAAATGTCGCAGTTGTTTACGCTGCTGAAAGTGAAGGCTTGTTGCAAATGCGTCGTAAACCTAGATATTCTGTACACCTATACAACCGTGGTCCAGATAAGTTTCCTGCTTTTTATGCACTTAACAATAGAAATAAATTTTAGTACTTATGTTTTATCATTTGTTCAGTTCATCCCACTCCTGGTACAACCCTCCTGCTACAGCCAACCACGCCTTCTCTTTTTCAAATTTGTCTTTGTACACATCACTCCCTTTATCCCACATTGCGTGTTGTTGCTCAACAAGCGCATTAAGGGGGTAGATACAGTTATTGCATTGCAAATATTGAGTGTTTTGTTATTTTTCCCCCTACTGAAGTATACAAGATAATACAATGAAATTTTTTTTTGCAGAGATATAGATGCTCTGGCAACAATGTAAACAGATATTTGAGTTAAAATGTAGGTTGATAAAGTCCCAATTGTTGATGAAAATTTAACAATGCAAATGTGCATATTATCACAGTTTTCGTTATAGAACAGTAAGTATTCAATATTTTGAATTTATTTTGATTTAGAATTATAGCTATAATACACAGTTATAACATTCTCTAGAATCATCAAAGTTCTCTTTGTGTAAATGTTTTTATTAAAAAAAGTAATATATAAACAGCTTTTCGTTCAAAATATACAACAACAAAAAATCATAATTCATTCAATTTTCATTTTTCTTCAGATCTTCTAGTCCATGTTGTAGATCATGGTGAGTGTTCACTGAAAATTAGAAGATAATATGAGCATTACACAAAGAGTTATCAGGGAAACCATTTTAGAAATACACGAACCGAGAAAATCAACTTTGAAGTTTAAAAATCTTCTTACTGTACCTTAATATAACTTTTTTGAACTAAAACTGCCCAGATGAATAAAACACTCCTTGCTCCTCTTCTTTCCTAGCTTCATTTTGTAACTTGAGCCTCTTCCTTGCTTTTCTTGATTCCTTCGTGGAATGTTTTGCCTTTTTTTTTTTTTGGGAACTGCTTATTCTCCGCATGTCTTCATTCCTAAAATATATTATAATGTATGGCCCACAGGTACTTCCAGTCTCTCAAAAACCTTTAATCTGCCATCCATACCATCATTGAAAGTAACCACAGCATCATAAGTCCCAATTTGTACTATTCTCCTTCCATAAAAGCCAGTCTTTGGGCAAACTTTCCAAATTTTTGAGTGGAATGACTCATTGGGATTTTGAGTGAATCCACCCACGCACCTTTTTAACAATTTTGGGTCACAAAGATCCTGAAAGATGGGCTTAATTGCTTCCATTACTGCAACTGGAAGGTTGTTTTTATGCTTATACATTTTCAAATTATTTTCATGTAAAGCTTTCTGGTACTGGCACCAGCAATCAGCTCCTTTTGGGCAAAGTGAGTGCATTGGAATTACCATATGTCGCCCGCACATCTCTATAGATATTAATCAATAACTCTGCAGCCAATCAAGATATTTTCATGAAATTTTCACATATGTAAAGGTAAAGAAATGAAGAACATTATGGGTCTATTTTTGAAAAATGTGATTTTTTGGCCATGATTACTGTATGTACCCCCTTAATCTCTTCAGACGATGTCTTTTCACATGCGAGAATCCGCGTCCGGAGTGAGACTGAGCGACTGGTGTATCATTACCCCCCCCCCCCCCTTTCCCCGCTTTCTTTGTTTCCCCCCTCCAATCTGCGTAGCCGGCCGGTTCCGGAAATTTTCATTCCGCCGACAGGATGCGGTAGAATAAAACCGGCCGCGTTTTCCGGATTGCGGTTTCTCTAGTTTGTCATGCCCTGCAAGACAACACGTGCTTGCGGATTCACAGGTACCGCAGCTTTTTGCGGTTATGCGTTTTACCGCATTGTATGTCATTAGACATAGGGCGGTGCGGCCGCACTGGGCGCCGTTATGGGGGGTAGCCGAAAATGCGGCGATAGATAGTCTGCGCAAAAAATGAAAAATAAATTCTATAATTACCTAGCTTTCTGTTAATACATTTTAACACACTAAACATCCAGAAGAGGATATAAACGTAACAGCTTCAGTGCATAGTCGTATGTTGTCTTAGAATCAAGTCAACTCGAGTAAGCGAATCAAGAAAATCACAACTCGTCCCATAATTAGCATTCTCCGGTGCCGCGCCTGTCGCACTTGTTTCTTACCTATTGGGCTTAGTCTTGAAGTTCGTTCACATGCGGGTGCGAGAGTCAAACTGTTTCTAACATGTTAGACCTTAGGTGACTGCGGAAGACATGTCGCTACCTTAACAAAAATCTGGCGCACAATACTTAAAAAGAAAACAAAACAAAACCAAGACGAAACTAAGTAGGCTTCAGAACTGCTTGCAAAATTTTTTAGAGTTGAGAAGTCATAAGTAGGTGGGAAAAGGAAAGGGGAAAAATGAGTGTGTAGGGAAATTTATACCGGAGCAGGCGCTCTATCGCAGTGAAATTAAATAAAGAACTCGGAAAGATATTACTACAGGGCGAGTCAAAAAGTACATACTTTACAACTTTGGAATTGTATAGAAATTTATTGAAATAACTTATTGTTGGTAGATACGACATTCTGTAGCAAACAGTCTCAAGTTTCACATAAAGGTGTCATTTTGGTTCGATGCAACTACGATTTGTCAAGTGAGGTGACCATGTGATTGGCCCTTCACGGCCAATCCACCTATCTGGAAAGTGACTGTCGAGGAAACCTCGAACTTCCGTGAGGAGATGTGGGCATCGTCTTGCTGGTAGTAAACCATCCCATCTCGGTTATCTTCATCGATCTGTTGTGTTAAAAAGTTTTCAGGCATATCCAGATACACAATACCAGTAACAGTTTTCTCCATGAAGAAGAAAGGGCCTTACACTTTCAATTTACTAAGGGCACAAAACACATTAACTTTTGGGCTGTCACGAACAGTGGCAGTGGCGTAGCTAGGTCAACAAGGGCCCCGGTGCAAAAAATTTATTTTGGGCCCTCAGGCCAGATGGGCGACCTTTTTTGCTTTGTGTTGCTGGTAAGGGCCCCCTGAGCTGAGGATGGGGCCCTTGAGTTGTGCTTAGGTGCCCCTGAGCAGTGAGGGGCTTCTTGTGTCTCAGGGGCCCCCCTAGACGACAAAAATATCGCCAGTTTGCTATGAAGGCTCGTGGGCCTCTAAACTGCGCTTGGGGGCCCCGGAGGTATGCTTGAGGGGCCCCCTGAGCGTAGGGGCCCCGGTGCACTGCACCGCCTAGCCCCATAGTAGCTACGCCCCTGGTCACGAACGTGTTCCAGGGTTGCATGTGGATTTTCGCTGTCCCATATTCTGCAGTTGTGGGTGTTCAGCATGCCACTGATATAAAATGTTGATTCATCGCTGAAGATTATTGTGTTCAGGAATGTCTCGTCGTCCTCTATCCGATGTAACATTTCCATACAGAATTCCCCACGCGAAACCTTACATGCATCATGTGCTATGCCATCTGTATAGTTTCAAGTGTATACCACGTCTATGCAGTACTCGCCAAACAGTCTTTTGTGGAATGCCAGTTACACTAGAGCAGTGTTTCCCAACCTTTTTTGGGTCATGTCCCACTTTCAACATTTTTTTGCCCCCCCATACATAATTTTTAATAAAAAAATTATTTGTTATTAAAGAAACTGATATAGTATGGTTTTTGAAAGGAAACACTTTAATATCATCATAAAACACAGTAAGTAAAATTAAAAAACATATAATGAAATACTAAAATTCAAATTCAAAAGATTTATAATAATCATTTATTATGGCAATTTAGTGTGATCCTTTTAAGAATTTGCTTTTTTGCTATATTTTGTAACCATATCTGGCATTGCGTTTAAATAACCCAAAGAAAAAGCGGTAAATTCGTATCAAGTCAATTTCTAAATTGCCCCCTGTGGGGCGTGGGCCCCACGTTGGGAAACACTGCGCTAGAGGCACGTCGCGTTGATTTTTGTGGACTGCGAGCAAAAGGCTCGGTCACACGAGGCGATTTTTGTCGCTGCTACTAATCGCGGCGATCATTCGCCGCGATTAGTAGCAGCTATTAGCCTGTCACACGGAGCGACGGGTTTGAGCGATTAGGTTGTGGCTAGAGAAGTAATGTATCAACCTCATTCGTTGGTGATGATATCGTACAAACCGCGTCGTATAGTTCTGAGACGATTGATTCTTTCGGCTAATGCTGAGTTGAGTAAACATGTGTTAAATTAAATTTTAAAAAGAAAAGAAAATGGGTCCGCTACTGGATTAGACGATAGAAAAAGCTGAGGCTTCTGCGTTTCTTCTGATAGAACTAGGATCCACAAGTCTACAGAAATATTCAACGATTAACTGAAGGAAATTTTCATAAAATACTTGAAGTAGTTGCTCCTCAACTTATGAAAAATATACACTGACAAGAGGTGCGATTCTATGTAAGACCAAACTAGAAATTAACTAATGTTACATGGCAAGTGGTGATAGCCTGAAGTCTGTGGAGTATTTATTCATAGCTAAATTATTTTCTGTATGCATCCTTAATGTTATTAATTTTTTCTGAGATTTTCGCCAGATGGAATGATCAGTCTAGTGTCATTCAATTCATTAAAAAACCTACTCAAAGGATTTTATTCGCGCATTATTTTTAATTTATTTATTGTTATTGGGGTGCAACACTCCGTCCGATAAACATAAAAATCAACCATTTGGTCACATTTCCTTCCCCGTTTTCCAAAATGACAAAAAAAATTAAAAATAGAATTAAATGAAAAAAAAATCGGTGAACGTCAGTCAACAATGAAATGAATAGCGATTGAGCTGTCAGACGAGGCGACAACAAAGCTGTGTAGCGCCCACTGGGTCACGTGACCGCCACCATCGCGCGCTACTAGCGATGAGAATTGAACATGTTTAATTCTCATCGCTGCGATTTTTCATCGCTGCTAGAAGGGTCAATCGCAGCGATTACATTGTCACACGAAGCGATTAATCGCTGCTATTCAAGTCGCAGCGATAAAAATCGCCCCTTGTGACCGAGCCTTAAGGCTAATAGCAGCGATTAATCGCTTCGTGTGACAATGTAATCGCAGCGATTGACCCTTCTAGCAGCGATTTGATTTGAACATGTTCAATTCTCATCGCTATTCGCGCGATTGTGACGGTCACGTGACCCGGTGGCCGCTACACAGCGTTGTCGCCTCGTCTGACAGCTCAATCGCTAGTCATTTCATTGTTGTCAGAAGTAACGTTCACCGTTTTTTTTCCATTTAATTCTTTTTTTTTTTTTTGTCATTTTGGAAAACGGAGAAGGAAATATGATCAAATGGGTGATTTTTATGTTCTTTTATGTTTATCGGAAGGAGTGTTGCACACCAATAACAATAAATAAATTAACAAGTAAGCTCGAATAAAATCCTTTGAATAGGTTATTTATTGAATGAAACTAGATTGATCATTCCATTTAACGAACATCTCAGAAAAAAAATTAAGAACATTTAGGATGCATACAGAAAATAATTTAGCTATGAATAAATACTCTACAGACTTCAGGCTATCACCATTTGTCATGTAACATTAGTTAATTTCTAGTTTGGTCTTACATAGAATATAACTTCTTATCAGTGTATCTTTTTCATAAGTTGAGGAGCAACTACTTCAAGTAATTTATCAAAATTTCCTTGAATATTTCTGTCTGCTAGTGGATCTAAGTTCTACCAGAAGAAACGCAGAAGCCTAAGCTTTTTCTATTCGTCTAATCCAGTAGCGGACCCATTTTCTTTTCTTTTTAAAATTTAATTTTAAAAATGTTTACTCAACTCAGCATTAGCCGAAAGAATCAATCGTCTCCGAATAATAGGACGCGGTTTGTATGATCGCCGCGATTAGTAGCAGCGACAGAAATCGCCCCGTGTGACCGAGCCTGGCGGGCGACCGTATCATATCGCAGTGAACAACCCGTCTCAACAAAGTCCTTGTGCCAAGAATAAATTGTAGGCATGCTTGAAGGTTCTTTAGCGTAATCTGAGCGAAATTTACGCCAAACCGTTGTTGCAGAGATATTTTCATGAAACCAAAACCGGGCAAAACGCACATTGATTTTTTTTTTTTTTTTTTTTTTTTTTTTTTTTTTTTTTTTTTTTAACAGTTTAACGTCCCTTTTTAACAACGTGGTCTTTAGAGACGGGAAAGGATGGGGGCAAGGAATGGGAAGGAATTCGGCCATGGCCTTTTGAAGGAAGCATCCCGGCATTCACCTGGAGTGATTTGGGGAAACCATGGAAAACCCAAATCTGGATGCCCGGACGGGGATTCGAACCGCCGTCCTCCCGAATGCGAGGCCAGAACGCTATCCGTTACACCACCACGCTCGGTCACATTGAGCACGCACCGCAGCAGTGAAAGTAACCATTTTCACTGTGCACTACGCTGGCGCTCCTGGTGGCGGAATGGTGTACTGATGCACTACCTACATAAAACAAAATGACACATATACCGATTCTGTAAGTTATCTCAACAAATTTCTATATCATACCAAAGTTGTAAGGTCCTTTTTGAGACTATGAATGAGCGAGTTCTTCTTCCAACAAACTACAAACCACCAACCTTGCTATTCATCTTATTTATTCGCAAAATTTCGCACGGATCAGTCTTTTGCTACACAATTGTCATATAAACATTTATTCACGAAATTTTCGCATGGGTCATCTGGTAAACCTAATTATCGAACATTTTTACGGAGCCTATAGCAATTTACACGCCACGAACGCTGGCACATGTAAATAAAATCATCTCATAAGTTCCAAAAATATAAGCAACGAGGTGTACCACCCCGCACGTGCCCACCAATTAGCACGACGTGCTTTAGGGGGCATCCATTAATTACGTGAGGTGTTCTTTCGGATGTGGACCCCTCCCCAACCATGGTGAGGTGATATCGTAAGTTTTAGAGACCTTTTTATTTTTAAATTTTTCTACTGTTCTTCGAGAAATTAAGAAGACAACGTGAGATTTTAGTCGATCTTTCCCTCTGGGTGAGATTTCGCCGGACCCCCGCCCCCCTCTCCCCATTTCACTTAAAATGGCAATGGAGCGCATGCTCCGGTGGCAATTTCCCTACACACCCATCTTCCCTCCTTTCCTGCACCCACCTACATTTGCTCTCTACAAATTTCAACTTTAAATTCTTTCAACGTTTTAGGTAATTTATTCATCATTTCTCTTGGTAACTTATTCCAATCACTGACACCCATACTTAAAAAAGAGAATCTTCCTACACCCTTGTGTCTGAATAAGAGTGCCAGCTTGTGGTCATCGTCATCTTTTCCTTTCCATGCATTACTTTTAATTCTTAAACCAATATCATTCCATACCTCATTACAAATGTACGCCTTGTACACTCTCATGACCCTCTTCACCCCCCTCCTGTCTTCCAATGAATCCCATTCCAGCTCTTTTATCATATCTGTTACTAATTGCGTTCTGCGATAATTTCCAGAGACAAATCTAGCAACCCTTTTTAGCAGCCTCTCCAACTCCTGTTTTTGATACTCAAAATGTTGGCCTCATACTACACCACCACATTCGAGCAATTTGTATCCCAATTCCTTTTCTTCTCTCGTATATCCGCTCTCGAGCAAGTGAAGAGTTTTGAAAACTTTTCCTACTACCTGTCCAATGTGTCCTGCTCAGTTAAGCTTGTTATCAAATGTAATTTCAAGATATTTCCATTTCAAGTCTTCAACAAGCAATTCTTTCCCACCTTAAAACTAACCTTTAGTTTTTTTCTGTGTATCTATTTAATAAGTTGACTCTTTTTTGTATTTATCTTCTTCCTATGTTTACCAACGCAACTAGATATCCTGACCGAGCATGTTGGGTGAACGGTTAACGTTCTGGCCTCGCATTTGGGAGGATGCCGGTTCGAATTCCAGATGTGGGTTTTCCATGGTTTCTCCAAATCACTCCAGGTGGATGCCGGGATGCCTCCTTCAAAGGCCATGGCCGAATTCCTTCTCGTTCCTTGTCCCCAATCCCATCCCGCCTCTAATGACCTCGACGTTGACGAGGCGTAAAGCCATAAGTAAAAAATAAATAAATAGATATCCTGTTCAGATCACCCTGCAGCTATTAACAGTCCTCTACCGTTTTGATCCTTTTATATATCATAATGTCATCTGCGAACAATCTAATTTTTGACGATAAAACATCAACACAATTATTCATTAGAATAATGAATAGCAGTGGTCCCAATACGCTTTGTAAATTAGAACGGATTTAATGACAATGCAGGGATTTTAATAAAATAAAATATAAAAGGCAAATTGGTGAATGGATCTTTAAAGCATTTAAATTCGTTTGATGTTATAGCTAAATTCAAAACTGGAACACTCCATCTTCTCTCTTTGCTGTTTTAGATTCATTCAAGTTCACGGAGACATTGTTACTTGTTTAACATTCAAGTTGTTACAAGATCTCTAGTTACAAAATCACAAACACATACTAAATAATGCATTCAAGAAATACAAATAATTATTTAATCTGAAACTTGATTTAATTTACCGTGAAGATTAAAAATGCATAGTACTGGTAGTTTTAATGCAAAATTCTTATGGACAATATTATCTAGAGCAGTTAGGGTTGCCAATCGTAATAGAGTATCATACTTTACTTTTGGTCGGTATAATTTATCCTAATCATATATTATGCGAAAATGCGTTATTTCTGTTAAAGCATACAATTTACGGAACGGAAAGCTCTTGTACGCTGTTAATTTCCAAACAACATATTATTGCTTACGACGAAACTAAACACATACTCAAATGAATTTTTTTAAGGGGATGGAAGAAGCCACTGATCCACGACGTAACACTTACATTTACTATATACTTGAAAAGGTACGCGATAATTTGTGAAATATAAAAATAAATAAGTTGTTCTTCAAATAGAGCCTGTATGAAGTGATACAGACATAAATAAACAGATTTTTTTGCTGCTTTTATCGATTTAGTCTCCAAATATAAGATTAATGTATTTGTTTTTAAGGACAGTAAGTACTGCAAGCCTTACAAGGAGGATTTGTTGGTCAATTAAAATAAAAATATCAGCATGCATCGTATTCGATACTGTTAAAGATCAGATTGATTTGTGGATCGAAGAAACATTTAACCGGTGAATTTCCTCGAAATTCTTGAGGGGGTGTAGCAGAAAGCTAACACATTTATACAAAATTGTTAGTTTAATAGAATAATATGTGTCATTTAGTTAGCGAATTTCGAGTTGTTATATGTTTCGCAACTGCTGATGCTTAATTTAGTGTAACAGTAAAAATGTATTTTTAATTATAAGTAAACTAGCAGTTACCCGCGACTTCGTCCGCGTGGAAGAGTGTTGTAATATAAGATTTTGTTGAGAGGTCTGGCGCTCAGTGGTTAGGGCGTCCAACTGGACATGGAAAAGTCCCCAGCTTGAATCCCAGTCTCGCAGAGGGTTTTCATAGGTCCTTAGCTCGACCTTCACCTCTGGCACAGGTTGTTGTGTGATGTGAAGTATGCCAGAATGCTCACGTGGTTCTGATTCCACGTTGAACTTAGGTCCTCTATGCCCAGTAGGATTACTGCGTTAGGTTAAGTGGCTACGAAAGGGGCTGATTGCGTAGACGTAATGAAGCCTTGCCACCAGGTCAATATGACCATACAATTAATTTTAGAGCTATTTTTATTGGTGATGGTAGTAATAAATACTGCAATAAAATAACAAAAATGTATTTGTTCCAAACAACTTCATCGAACTTTTAAGACAATAAAAATATTCTGTATGTTAGTAGTATTTTCAGTTTAATACATCGGTATATATATTGTAGGATTTGTTATTTTCTGAAAAAACATGTAAATTTTTTGCACTCGGTACCCGCGAGCAGGCAACATATAGTTGACCAAAGGAAAAGCAGTGAGTATCCAAGTGTATTCCCACCAATTTCAACGTTTGACCTTGGGATTTATTAATTGTCATTGAAAATGAAATTTTTAATGGGAACTGTAATGTTTTAAATTCAAAGGGAATATTACTGGGAATAATTGGGATACGCAGAATTATAACGGCTTCCCCTTTAGATGCACCGGTAAGAATTGTCGCCTTCACAATGTTTCTTCCTAGTTCTGTGATGTGTAATCTGGTGCCATTACAATACCTTGAGGGGAGGGGGGGGGGGGGTCGAGATTACGCATCAGGAGACCTCGAGTGCCAACCTTAAGCTCGAGTTTATGGGACGATAGCCCAGATAACTCGAAGGAATTTGAAAACTCGACGGGGTAGGTAGCAGCTTCATCAGTTAACCTTACTGTATCGATGGAAGAGTGTGTTGTCACTTCCCCGACTATTTCCTTTAATATATATATATATATATTTGCTCCAGAATCATTTTTCGGGGCAAGTATTGTCTTCTCACATAACCAGTTTTCGTCATTGATAATATTTAGTTGAATGCTCGGGAAAACATTAGAAATGAGCTCACGTTTGTTCAGGTGTTTCAGGAACTCGTTGCAATGCCAAATATGAGGCATATTGTTATTGCCGTCTTTTTGTTTGCTTCGGTGTTTCAGAAGCTTTTGAGATCGATTGCCAATCCGCTTGCTCTTAGCAAGCACCGAGCTCGCGATTTTCCCGGTGTGATCTTCCAGACACCAAGCGTTCATTTTGGTGTTGTCGCCCAACTTGTGACTGCTCCGGCAATTCAGCATCTCCAGAAGCCGCAATACGTGCTAAGTGCTCAACCCTGTGCAACTCTGCTAGAGGATTTGTTCCTGGGTTTTGGCTTTTTTCACAGCCGTAGTTTTCTTACATTTCATTGAGAGATTTGAATTTCGTTTACCAGGCATCTCTTAAAATTACTAATTTCAAGACTTGCGAATAAAAATTAATATAGTTTTAATTAATGGAAACTCAAAACGTCAAAATATGATGGAAGCGACTAAACATCCAAAAAAATTACTAACATTCCAAGAGCAAATAAATACCTATGTGGCCCAAGGACGTTGATCTCGTTAAAAAATTGCGAAACTAAAAATGTATATTTTTTTTTTATGTGAACTTAATTTGCTCTTTGAATATTAATTTTGTTTTGAAGATATGTGGGTTCCATCAATTAATTCTGTTTTAAATCAGAAATTTAGGTATTATAGTAATAATTGATTCTTTTATTCATAATGTTCAGTGTTAATGTTCGTTTCTCTATCTGTGAAAACAGTTGACTGCATGTAGATCAGTATACTATAGTTTGTTCGTTTCGATCCATTAATTCTTCTCTGAAATATAAATTACAATGTTAAAGTAGTAATAGATTCTTTATTCATAGTAGGTTTCTCAATCTGCAAACAGAATTGAAAGTCTACTGGCAAATCACCTCTCTGCTTCTCTGACTCTCCACTGTCTGAATGAAACATTTATAAATTTCAAAAATTTACTTTGAGCAATGCCGCGTGTTCTGCTAAATCATCCAAGCTTATTATATATCTTTTGATACAATATCATTATAAAGCGATACATGACGTCACTAAAATGGTGCTCGTTAAAGAATCTTAAACTATTAATAATGTTTCAGTTCTCATTTTGGTCCAGGCTGCATTTCAACAAAGTGACAAACTCCGCTAATAATACCGCTAGAAAATCAAAGCTTCTATCACTCGCGCATTAATACATTAGTAACGTAAATTATTATTTCAGATCGCAGGAAAATAAATCCTGAATACATATGAAACTACATTCATTATTGCAGTTACGTAATTAAAAAATTTATACTAAAATGCTTGTAAATTACAGTGTACAACGGAAAGTTCATAATTCTCTACAACTATAAGACAATTTTTGTTAATATTGCTGGTCAAGCTTACATCGCGATAAAGTGACTATTACTGCTCGTGATTTAGTAAGGCGTATAATGAAATTAATTGTGATAGTAATTTATGCTACACTAATTAGAAATCTTGATATAGAAAATTCTGTTACTATTCGAAATCCAGTTCCAATGCATTTAATGTGTTGAGTTGTGTTCATAACGTTTGATTTTGTAGCGGCAATATTAGCAGAGATTGTGGTTAGGTTGAAATGCTTCCTGGACCAGAATGTTTTTGTTACAGTATAAGGCAGAAGTCATTTAGTTATTATTAGTAATAAATAAGCAGCTTTCATAAGCTCCGTGTAAATGAGGTGTATCGCGTTGTAAACGACTTGCAATATTGCTTCATGAACATTAAGTCTCTACGTTAGGCCATTGAATACATTCGTTTTAAGTGAAGGATTTACTGGAGTAGTTTACGTGGCGATACGTAACGTCACAACGTGACATAGTGCTTATGATATTTGCTTAAATAACTGATAACTAAATTTCTCATGCCATTGGCTGTGACAAAAAGATTCAGTTTTCATTATGGTCCAGGCTGAATATCAATGTAACCACAATCTTCGATAATATTGGCGCTACAAATTCAAAACCTCAACCACACGCGCATTGAAACAATTATTTTTTCCTAAGTTAGCATCGTCGTGTATCGCGACGTAAACTTGAACCAGATTTATTAGATATTTGTAGAAATTGAACAGTAAATAAAAAGCACTGTTTCCTAAATCATAGTCTACTATTTGTACTGATTTATACAAAAATTTTGAACAGAAAAGGGTTAGTTAATAATTTGTAATATTACAGAGAATGTATAGTGGAAAAAAAGAAGACACACAGGAAATAAATTAAACCGAGATAGAATGGAATCCGTAACATTTTTATAAATACGACATTTCGAGCACCGCCATTTCACACTTTTAGTAAATCGACTTTCGTGCTGGTATAATCATAGCATTTTACGTTGTTTTTTTCCAAGCCCTGATTTTTCACACTTAGTATATTACGATCGAAATTATGGTGCAATATTTGAGATGTCATACTAACGCAAATGAAAAAATCTCTTTACGAACTTAACAACAGTACCTAGGCCTACCTTTTTTAATTTAAGGTTAAGTACATATTGGGTGGGGTGGGACTTTCTCCACCAGCGAAAACTGGTACTGACCTTTTGAAATTTTGATTAACTACTTCCGTATAATGTCCTCTTCACGTTGTATACTCTCCTTTTCCGGAAAAGTCACCACGAATTAAATTAAAAATACCTAAATATGACACTGCAGCGCTGCTATTAGTTGCCGCCGGCGCTGCGAAATCAATGATAATCTCTTGAAATGTTGGTTTAATTCATTGTTGTAATATTTTCTTGCCGTTTTAGCTTCACTCCGTTGCAAAACGTCGCATAAAATTAACAGATACAAAATTTTTATTCAAAATGCAGTACTATAAGGCTCACCATCTTGGAATCGATATAAGCAGTCAGAGATAATCCATTGCTTCCGTTGTAAACAAATGCTCAGTTTCTCTCTGGTTTGCGACATGGCCTGCCGCTGAACGAATTACCCGTAAAATTTTTACTCTTGGTCCAGGCCGAATTTCAACCTAACCATGATCACTATGACAAAACGAACCTATTTAGGTCGATATGATCCCTGTACCGATAATTTTTGTGTCATTTTTTCAGTGCTGCTAACATTTCTCGGTTGCGGAGCATCCCATATTTCGGCATTTTTAATTTAATTCGTGGCGACTTTTCCAGAAAAGGAGAGTGCTAAACGTGAAGAGGATACTATAAGGAAGCAGTTAATCCAAATTTCAACAGGTCAGTACCAGTATTTCACTGGTGGAGAAAGTCTCACCTCACCCTACATATTTATAATTCCTGCTTCCAAACTATTGTTTGTCAAGTGCATCAGTTTTATGGCTTTTAAACTAAACACAAACTTGCATATGTAAGAAGGTTTTCACTTTTTATTTCTGAAAAGCAGTGTTTGCGATTTATGTAAAAAGCAAAGAGTAAACGTTGCACATCTGTCTACGAAGTAGGAAACTCTTTGTTGCTTCCGAATTGATATTAATGGCAATTTCTAAAAGAACTATGCGTTTTTGCGGGATAAAATCTATCCTATAACACTTCGCACGCAATTAACTGACTTCATGCCAAATTTCATTTAAATATGTTGAGTTATTAAGGCGTGATTGACTGCAGACGTACATCCAAACACACATCCGAACTTTCTCGTTTTCTCATTTATAGATATATAGATAAACGTAACAGTAAATAGCTAAATTTGAATAAAAAAAAAAAAAAAAAAAAAAAAAAAAAAAAAAAAAAAAAAAAGAGCTTATCTTTCGCATTGCGCTTTGACGAAGCAAGTTTCATTATTTCTAAGGCCAATCAAGGCCTCTGATAAAATCGGCCAAAGATGTGCAGTAGAGCAATCATGAGTGCAAAACGCACAGAGGTCCGGATGAGCTATCCATTCATGGGGACTTTCTACTGTAGCGATGATTGATAGTTGACAGTTGCTTAGATGGGACCGAACGTGATGGGTGGGAGGTAACGCTCTGGCGTCGCATTCGGGAAGACGCACGTTCGAATCCCCGTCCGGGCATCCAGTCTTTGGTTTTCCATTGTTTCCCATGGTTTCCCCAAATCACTCCAAGCGATTGCCATGATGTTTCCTTAAAAAGGACATGGCCGAATTCCTTCCCGCTCCATGTCCTCTGCTATTTTCCGCCTGTAATGACCTCGATGACGACGAGACGTAAAGCCATAAGAGAGAAAAAAAGCTTGGGTGGAAAGTTGCTTCAAGTTTTGCAGAGAGGTGTGAGAAGATGGAAGAATTTGTTCTGCCTTCCCTGCGAGTGCTGAATAAATTGGCGTCATTCGCAAGGACCCCCGATCGGATACATTTTTTACGACAAAGGGGGACAATACAGCCTACAGCAGAGGCACAATGAGTGTTTAAGAGACTGATGACAGAACCGCGATAATTCGCTGGCCACAAGGGGGCGTCAATTAATTAAGTGCTTTTTTGGGAATCCTTAGCCCCCCCCCTCTCCCCCGTGGTGAGATCTGGTCGGACCACCCCCCCTCCCCTTTTATGGTGAGTTGAGACGACTTTGTTTGTTTTTGAGACTTTTTTTAGCTCTGTTGTTGGCTTGAGAATTCTGTCGAATCTCCCCCCAGCCTTCTGGGTGATATTTCGCCGGACTCCCTCCCCCCCCCCCCTATTTCACCTTACGTAATTAATGGAAGCTCCCCCAAACTCTTCCACAGCATCAGAGACGCAGATGCCGCTGGTAGTCATTCATCAACTCAGCAATGAAGACAGCAGTGCGGTGTGGTTGAAGACATTCGTAGTGCCAGTCACGGAATATGTGATCCTCTCAGTAACTCCTGCAAAGATATTTCTTTCTCCTCACGCCCGCTAGTTGTTATACCAGTCGGGGAAGCCTGCAGTCACTGACTCCAGGGGTAAATATAAGCTGGTATTTGTTGTCAATCATTGCCACAATGGAAGATCTGCATGAATGGGTATCACCATGTCTGCTACCGTCACGGTTATGGATTCGATTTGAGGCCATGCACTTAATTGCGATGTATGCCATCTCAAAGGAATGACGCATGGTTGTAACGCCAAATTCTTTGCTTACTCTTCTATCATCTCGAAATATGAACAACATAGGCACGATATGGCATCTTCGTTAGAGAGACATATTAGCTAACATATAAAACATTTAATTGATGTGACAATTTTTATGCGCTAACTTTGTTTAAACTTCTGTAGTATAGAGCTACAGCTCTACTGTAGTACGGATACAGGCAAAGGCTCTTCTTGGGAGACTTTAAATATGTGATGAAATATTTAGTAGTGCGCGATGATATGCAACTAAACCGTTGCATGTTTGGGAGATATATAGCGAATCCAGGTTGTAGCCACAGCGTTTATTCAAAATTTCTGGAATCTTCATGGAAAACGAAAAATACTGCAAAGGCCTGGCGGTTGTTGGTCACTGACCTGTTAAAAGGAGATCTAGCAGACAAATTTCATCCCACCAAAACCACCGACAAAGTAGTTTTGAACTACCATCACTTTAAACGGAGTCTTCATGACAAGAAGGATCTGTGATCTCAAGCTTTCTGTCGTACGTTCCGTCTACAACTTTAGCTTAAAACAACGTACCTTGTAATTGTTTGCACCACGCCACTTGTTTCTAGTTCCAGTGGGTTTGAAGTGTTCAATTTGTTTGACTAGGTCCCTCTACGGAAGTATTACGTCAAACATAATGGTGTTGAAGTAGTCACTGTTGTGGATCCTCTGTTGCCATATGTCCGTTTATGTGAGCGATATGCTTTTGTTATCTTACATGGTCCAGCAATATCTCAATTAAGGATATTACTGGTCCATAATTGCACATTTAATTGAATGTGACATCTACAAAACACCATTACGACTATTACCAACTCAGATAAGGCACATCTTATGAGTCGAAGAACAGTCTGAGCACTGTCAACTCTGTAAGAGATGAATATGTATAGTGATACAAATTTTGGAATTCGAAGATGAGTCAGATGGTGGCAGTATTTAATGATATATGAATATCTGTCCTAAGCCTGTGTCATGTTAGTGTATTTTAGCAAGCACAGGAGCGCCGGGACTCATTACCATGGTGATTTGGGATTGGACTGACTGTGGAGGACCGCGAAGAGCCTGGAGGCCGGCGGTCGATGGCACTACCGCTCGCAGCCGACCCCTGACGTCACGCTGACGTCAGCAGGGTCCGCCTCCCGCGGCGCTTCACTCGTCCCAGAAATGCTCCAATTCTTATCGAACCTGGGACTTCGAGAACAACCACTTCAAAATGCTACAGTCAACAACGTTATATAACTGTTATTAAGCCCTGTCCAACCAGTCCCTTGTTATTAATTCCTTGTGACACAATGAGGCTTTATTACATTACTCAAAAGTATGTTTTAGGATCGCTTTTTCTTCCTTTTCTGGCTAACATTATGATTTACATTACGTGTGTCACTTTCCCCGTATTTCTCAATGTGTATACACATTAACGTGTGTGTTCTTCTGATTTTTGGGGTTCATAGTGTCTTTCTGCAAAGTTTATTTATGACCAATTTCAGGACTTTTCTCAATATTCGCCACCTCCTTTGTATTATTTTTAGTCACGTTAAACAATTAATTCTTTTTTTTTTTGTCAGATTTTTGTAAATTAAAGTATCCGAGTACTAGAGATTTCCACAGCAAGCTTTAGTTAGGTTGTTGAGCTTTAGGGAATGCAGTATCAAAGGAAGTGGAAGTAAAAAATGAGACTGTCACGGGGTAGCGTATTGAGACCATTGCTATTCGTCATTATAATAAATGATTGTGTTGGCGTATTACTTTCAAAAGTTGGATTGTTTGCAGATAACATAATGCTATATTAGAGGGGCGGTAAAAGATTGTGAACAACTGCAGGGTGATATGGACAGGATATTTAGTGGGTAGGTCAACACCAGGTGAACTTAAATGCTTATTAGGTAAACAGATAAAAAACTAAAGATTGATTATGGTTATAATGTGAGGCAATTTCTTGTCGAAGACTTGAGAGAGAGTGATGAGGGGATGTACTAGAGAAGTAAGGGAATTTGGTTACAAAACGTTGATTAGACCATTGCTTGGATATGGTAGCGCATAAATGGCATAAATGGGTGCATAGGGAAATTACAACTGGAGCAAACACTCTACCGCAATTTTTTTCTAATATTTGAAACTGCAATTAACTTACGTGAAACAAACTGCTTACTAACAGCAAATGATAGTTCAAGAAACTTGAACATCAGGAAACCAGAATTTGTTTGTAACATCACTAATGGCCCAGCAGATATTATACTTCAGAGGAAGTCGTGGCTGAATCTTGAATTGAAATGATAATTTTTTTAAAATTAAAACTGGGAAGATTTTTGTAAAGTTGGATTAGATTATTTAGTAGCATAAGAGGATTAATTGAAATCGCTTTCTTCTCTAATAACTTTATTTCAGTTTGATAGTTCTGCTGTCATGTTTTCATAACAAAAAAAAATGACGTTCAGTTTGACAGTTCTGTTGTTACATGTTTTCATAATTGCTAACAAATTCCGCATTGAATATTGATGCAATACTGTGAACGGCTTGACCGAGTTTTGTGAAAAAGAATTGAATTAATAACAACAAAAAATTCCGCATTGAATATTGATAATTTCCGAAACAGAATTGTATTGAAAGCGATATTTCAGCGTGCTATAGGTGGTAATCACATTTTTGGTGTATTCAAAAACGTATATTTCATCAATTTGGCGTGTAACCAATTCGTGATAGTTTTGAGTGTTGCAAACATTTAGTTTAAGTTCGTTTTTTAACTATAGACCGCACCGAGCCAGAACCGTCACCGCACCGACACTTTTCTTAGGGTTGTCGCTCACGCGATTGAAGTGAGTTCAAACGACACCGAATGTTGTCCGACAGTCGGCCGTAATTTAGGAGTGCAAGTTAATATCAATATCGATAAATAATATCGATATTTTCCGATATTTGTATATTTTTTATAAGAAATAAATATGTAAATCAAAATTAAATAATAAAATTGAGGTAGTTTATTGAAGAAAATAGGTCAACAAGTAATCAACGTCAACAGACCCAGAAAACAGTGGTTTGCTTAACCTTTGCCCACCAAGTCTATTCCTAGTTTGAGTGACAGTGGCTCCTGCCAGAATGTACCGACGAGGCTACTTTGAAAAATGATTTATTGCGAATTTGAACTTATCTTAATCCAACTCGTATACCAATCATGATCGATTATAATTCATTTTGCACAAAAAAATTTACCATAATTTCAAAATAGTCAGTGTTACTGTATATCATATACACGTAATAATAGAAAATGGTTAACTCTTTGTAAATTCTCCTTCACAGCTTTCAAAGTTTTTCATATTTTTTATCAATTTTTGTTTTAACAGTTTCACTAGGAGGGACTTTGTATTACGGTGCCAAGTGCTTCATTTAATACTTTAATCCCTTGCCTTCAACTGCATTAAATGGTCTATTATCAACGCTGATAAAATAAGCAATTGCATCAGTTAGACTGTCATATTTTTTATACCGTTTATATTATTGTAACACGTCCCAGAGGGAAACAAGAACCAACGAACTCGAGCCTAACGCAACAGATTAAATAATAAAACGGCGAATGTAAATGAATGAGGAACCTATAACGCGCACGAAACGGAGTGGAAGCACACAGTAGGAAAGGACTATATACAAGGTGTTTCAAAAATGACCGGTATATTTGAAAAATCAATAAAAACTAAACGGGCAGCAATAGAAATACACCGTTTGGTGCAATATGCTTGGGGCAACAGTAAATTTTCATGCACACAAACTTTCGAAATTAGTTACAATTTTCAACAACAGTTGGCGCTGCAGTCTGGAAAAATCGAAAGTACGATATTTTCCACATATCCACCATGCGCAGCAATAATACGGCGTAGTCTTTGAACGAAATTACCAGAAACCTTTGTAAACGTGTCAGGCGGGATGGTTTCACATGCAGAAGAGATGTACTGCTTCAGTTGTTCAATTGTTTCTGGATTGTGGCGGTACACCTGGTCTTTCAAGTGTCTCCACAGAAAGAAGTCTCAGGGGTTCAGATCTTGAGAATAGGGAGGCCAATCTACGCCGCTTCCTGTATGTGTGGAATAGCCCAAAGCAATCACACGATCATCGAAATGTTCATCGTCTGCAGCGCCATCTGTTGTTGAAAATTGTAACTAATTTCGAAAGTTTGTCTGCCTGAACATTTACTGCTGTCCCAAGCATATTGCAACAAACGGTGTATTTCTATCGTTGCCCGTTTAGTTTTTATTGATTTTTCAAATATACCGGTCATTTTTGAAGCACCCGGTAGATTTGGTCATGGAGCTAAATCAGAGTTTAGGATAGTCAAGCTTGGTCCCTGCCACACAGAAATTTAGTTGCAAGATTTTTTTAGTACTAAGGGATTTTGTAGTTTTCAATATTTTACTACATCATATCGATATTATAGTACCGACAAATAATATCGATACAACTATCGATATGTTTGGTTTGATATTATCGGTTGACCGATATATCGTTGCAACCCTACCGTAATTAGTTTGGTTTACTTTTTGACGGTGTGAGCCGGTGTCGGGCTGGTTAATTTGGAGAAGCGCATAGATAGAAAGAGATCGCAAGTTTCCGGTCCTTTACAACTAAATGTTGTTTCAGCATTACTAATTGCTTTAAAAAAGTGTCCATTTTTTTCAGCTTCACTTTACGTTCATCATATGTTCGTAAAATGTTGGTAGAGTCCTTGCATGTTCGCATTGACAAATCAAAGGTTTGCCAGAGGTGAAGGTCGATTTTAAGGCCTGTCAAAATTGGATCCGAGACCCGGATTTTGAACCGGGGACCTTTGATAACAGAATCACACACAGCAAGCATCAGAATCTAGAAGCACTGAAAAATATGTATTCAATCATATAAAAGTAATTCGTATTTTGGGATAGCAAGAATAAGTGACAAAAAAAGTAAGTTTATTTTATTATGTTTAAATATTTATTTTTCATTAAATCCAGATTTGTCTCTTGACTCGGTTACGGGATACGATTGGGGTACTAAAAGTCCCTGGTTTAAATCCCTGTCTCAGTTATAATTTTTACGAGTCTTAAAATTGACATTCACCTCTTTGATTTGTTAATGTTAATATGCTAGGACGCTCCGTGGTTCGAACTTCACGTTAATCTGTAAGGTTCCTTTTCAAATTAGGTGACAACGATAGACGTATACTGCGCGCTTGATAAGAAACTCTTTGACTGGAATTTTTGGATCACGTGAAGTTATTATTATTTTACAGAATCTTTGTGGTCTGTATTTAAATTAAAACGTATAATAATCTTATTATTGTTTGTTAAAAAAATAATTGAGTGTTTCGAAAGGAACCTCAACCAAAAAACGTTTTAAATGTGCCATTTCATTGTGTCTATGTAGAGATATACGAGAATCTTTCAACCCATTACAGTGTGACGATCATTTGTTAAAACTGCGATGGGATACTATTCTTGTGCGTAAGAGATCAGTGGGGTGATAACAGAAGTCAAGGAAAAAGAAAAAAGCATTTTAACGTAATTTATTACGTTCGCAAATTATAAAGTACGCCTACGCAAAATAAAGTACAGTACTCTACAATAAAGTACGGGCGGTAGCCGCTGCTACGATCCCCAAATCACTTTTACGCTAATTTTTTACATTAATTCCATGAAACAACCAAATGTATACGTTAAAGGAGATTGAAGCCCGAGTAGGAACCCATCTGTCACACGGACGTGCTACCGACAAGTGTGGACGTTAGGGGGGCGAGCCGATACTCGGGCGAATGTCGGTGCGGTGACGGTGCGGGGTCGGTGCGGTCTAATGTTGTCCTACCTTTAGACCTCGCATTTTATAGTTATTTTTTAACCAAAATTCTAAAACAAACATTTGAAATTTATGATCTAACTGTAGAATATTTTTCTATATCGTATCTAGATGAATATAGAACTACTGATAAAAAAGTGAAAACAATTGAAAATCATTACGATATTCAATAAAATTTATTAACATCGCTCTGAACAATTATAGAAGAAAAGGAATGCGAAGTTGAGAATTATGTCCCTGTTTCCAATTTCACAAAAGTCAATATTTCAATTTAAAAAATAAATAAACATAAACAAGATACAAAAAGAAGAATTATAAGAAACAAGCAATTTTGTTTTTATGATGCGGGCTCCTAGGCTGCAGTCTATATAGCCTACGCCTAAATGCGGTCCCGACAAGAGTGATAATATCTCATAATCTTCTGAGAATATTCCAGTACGAAATTCAATTAGTTGTCTTTACTGTACAATTTTTAATAAAATAATTATTACAACTGCGTAGATGCACTTGTAATAATTGTCCTTTCCGTAGATATTTTACTAAAATACTTATAATGTATGACAGAGTTTGAAAAGATAAAATTCAAGATCAAATAAAACATAAAAATTAAGACTTGTTTATTAGGAGCGCAACATGCGATTACCATTCAGCCAAATACGTCCGGCTAATCACATTTCATTGGGATCGGTCCGTCACTCGGCCGTATTCGGCTGTATTCGGTCGTGCCCAGTCAACAACACCTAGAGGATGGTGTGTAGATGTATGTAGATGGTGATGGTCCAGTGGACGCGAGACAATTCCTTTACGTGTCTCGGGATTAGTCGGCCATATTCGGCCGAACAGTCGGTCGGACGAATCCGGTTCCAGTGGATAACCGGCCTTAAGCCTACTATGGGGTAAATCTTGAATAATTTTTTATTCTCTTTAGCACTGAAAATTGACATTATTTTCCGTGTCCCGTATCCTCAATGGGCACCATTTCGACCCTCAGTCGGATCCAGTGGGAAGTTGGGGATCAAGGCAGCAGTTCGCTTTGGCATTCACTAAAATCTGAATACAAGAATCACAATAGTTTACTAATTATTAATGGTGCAACTCTAACCTGTCGGACCAAACGATTCGAGTCAGCGGGAAAACAAAACGTAGGTCTTCAGGTAATCCCTTGAGCTTAAAAATACCTATAATGCTTCGGTTATAAAGACAAGTTTGGCATGTTGTAAATAAAGAAAAATTAAAACTTGATTATAAAAATCCCTGATGTGACTGAAATTTCATCATTGTAATTCGAAAATCAATGGGCTCCTAAGCACATTAAAGTGAAATGAAAGTCCAATTCATTTTTGTAATACCTAACGATGAAAGAAATTCATGATTGTGGAGCACATTGTTTGTAATATTTGTCTTCCCTTTCATATAGTACTCGAGGGAGGAAGGGAGCGAAAGGGGGAAGGGGGAGAAATAAATCGAGGAACTAATGTACAGACGAAAGAATTTCAGTTCTATAGCAGAAGATTTCAGGGAATTACTTCCGTGTAGTTCATAATAGTCACATTAAGAAGGTCAATAAATTTAAATATCTAGGTGAAGTAATTCAGATTAATGGGCTTGATAAGCAAGCAAACATATCAAGAGCAAGAAAATTAGAACTAGCATACCAACTGATTAAAGACACATACAATAGAAGAAGACTAAAATCAAACACTACAACACAGTAATCAAACCAGAAGGTCTGTAAGCCTCAGAATGTTTGTTCTCTATGAAAATTGGAGAAATTGAAGAGATAGAGAAAAGGGAAAGGAAAATCTTGAGAAAAATTTGGGGACCACTAAAAATTGAAAATGGTGAGTTTAGACACCGGAGGAATGAAGATCTATACAAAGAAGAAGAATCTGAAAGGCAGTGGCGTAGCTAGGCAACAATGGCCATGCAAAAAAATTATTTTGGGCCCTCAGGCCAGATGGGCGATCTTTTTTTTGCTGTAAGTGGCCGTCCTAGTGTTGAAAATTGAAAAAAAATTTCAGATTCGTGAAAAAACATAGTACCCTGTTTTTTTTAAAATTTGTTTTTTTTTCTTCAGAAAACAATATATTTGATAAATTATAGTTTTATTTACGGAACTTACATTTTACATGTGTGTTTTAAATCTTACTAAATCATATATGTCTTACATAAAGATTCATAAATGTATATCCATAGGTAACAAATTTTTTATTCATCCTCTGTGTCAGTACCACATTCACTAGTATCAGTAATACCAACACTAGTTCGGTCGCAGTCGGAATTTTCTGTTTCTTCTTCTGTCTTCTCTAGATCCATAACTTAAGAAATAGTTACATTTTCTTTTACTGGTTGTATTGTACGCAAAAGCTTTCGAGATTGCAATTTTAAATTGTGAGCAAAGTACACACTGTGCATAAAGACTGCGTCGATAGTTCTGTATTAAGGTCTTTTAAGTTTGAATTTAAATCTATTTCTTTTAAATCGTTGGTTTATGCCAACGGTTGCAAGGAAATGATTCATAATTACTGACAATCTAATGACTCAGTATCACTACACGCTGCGAATTTAACAAGTATACGAATATAAGGAAAGCACAATAAGTAATAAAAAGAGACAAAAAACCGTAGATAAATATAAAATTTCTAATTTTTTGAAAAGATCCGTAGGTCTACAGATAAATTCGCAGTGCTGGCAGCACTAGTTCAAATAGCAAGTATCAATCCAAACAATGGGGAACGGGGACTCCTTCTGGCGCAACGTAGCCTTTTCGGGAAGTCCCCGTTCGTAAAAGAAAACTTCAGTCAATGTTGCCAATATTTTTGTAATTTTTTTATTCCTACTTAACCAGAAAAGTATAGTAGATTTAAAAATTAAGATAAGTACTTAGTATAAACTCTAAAACAGTCATATTAAACGATAAATGCCTTAAAAATATGAAATTTAGTAGTGAAAACATGTCCCAGAAAAAAAAATGTTGTTTTCACAGTTTTTTTCCATGTTTTCTTTTGAAGTCAGAAAAAAAAACGTTTTTCTACAACACTAAGCGCCGTCCTGAGCAATGCCTGGTGACCCCGAGCTGAACTTGGGAGCCCCTGGGCTGTGTTTGGGGGCTCCCTAAGCAGTAATGTATCTACATTCACAAGGTCGTCAGAGCTAAAAGAAAAGGTCGCCCATTTGTTCTGAAGGCCCGTGGGTCCTCTGAGCTGCGCTTGGGGGCCCCCTGAGCGTGGGGACCCCGGTACATTGCACCGCCTAGCCCTATGGTAGCTACGCCCCTGTTGAAAGGATGTGAGACACGATCGGAAATAGGAGAATCAGTGTTTTTGGTCACATAATGAGAATGGATAACAACAGACTTTCAAAAAGAATTTTCAACCATGTTTACAAAGGTAAGAAAGGCAACCAGTGGATGCAAGGAGTAAAGAAACATATGGTTGAGATCGGAATAACAGATGATTTAATACAAGCAACTTTCAGGAGATTGATTCAAAATCTCAAGGCTTTTCAGTAGAAGGAGAAGAGGAAATGTAATAACACATCGACGGAAAAAAGGAGGAAACAGGAGTGAAAGGATGAAGAATTATTGGAAGTCAAGAAAAGAAAGATCGAAATGAATGCAGGGGATTACTTTTCGTGGTCCTTAGATGGCCGATATCGAAGAGAAGAAGAAGTCACATTCATGTTTCATTAATGTTTCTAGAAATGAAGTCTTCTTTGATGTTTTCATTTTCTTGTCTATTCGTGCACGATACAGTGGAAAATCTCCGCTGGGGATTGTGTTGCATATTTAATTGAAAATATATTTGAATGTTTAGCAATTTACTTCTCTAATTCCTTCATTTTTTTTTTTTTTTTTTAAAAAGACTGCCGTCATTTTCGTTTTTTTCCAGATACGTTTTGTTTAACGAGAATTACGTAAGTAATAAGAAAAATTTTGGGTTTTTAAGATTCTGCTGAAAATTAATGTTTTGAGCCTTTAAATATAATCTACGCCTTTATTTTTTGTTTCTGCGCTGCCATTTGAATGAATGTCACAGATCTTTATAAATACAAGTAGATTAGTAACAATCAAATATCGTCTGAAAAAGCATATTTGTGCACTATACGTATTTAGCCGGGACAGTCCTTTTTTTCAGCTTTTGTCCCGGATTTTTTAAAATCCAAATCGGGACGCGAAATGTCCCGATTTTCAAGGCCTGGCATTCCCCCCCCCCCTCCCCCCTTCTCGACTTACATTGTTGACTATTTTCTGCATCCTCAGGAAACCTTTCCTAACTGTCACAATTATTATTTCCTTTTAAATAATTTTCTTTTTTTATGTTCTTTTGCGAATGCATGACGTGTGTATTTAATTCTAAACTTGAGAAAGAATATCTATTTATTAAGAAAACCATCACTGATTCGGATATTCGATGCAATGCATGTTCTTCTTCATTTAGCATAAGTCACGGGGGACGGTCTGATATTACGTATCATTTAGATAGTGAAAAACATAGAAAAGTGAATCTTTTGGTGAAAAAGAAATGAGATTAGCGGCCACGGAAGGAGCTTTTGTTTATCACACAGTGCGGCATAATGTCTTTTAGGTCATTAGATTAAGGTGACCAGACGTCCCGCTTTTGGCGGGACAGTCCCGATTTTTACAAATTCGTCCCGCGTCCCGCGGTGTTTTAAAAAAGTCCCGCTTTTTTTAAAAAAAAAAGAATTCATGACAAGCTAGGGAACGGCGGGAGAAGGGGAAGGGAATATACGGATTTCGGGGGAAATGTGGCTATTTCTTCAGGATATGAGTTTTATATTTTTTTTGCTAATTTTATAATGTTAAACTTTAATAAAAACAAATAATTATTGAGAACTTATTATCGAGAAGTGATTATCAAGAACTACTTATCAAAGGTCGCATTGCTGATCAGTTTTTAACATTCGACCATAATTGTTTAGACTTAATGAACAATGGCATTTTTTGACACTGGCAACGACGTAAACATTTTGTAACTGTCTCTCAGACGATACACATCGTTTTGCCTCCTAGTGCTAGTTAAACAACTGATTTCAACAAATCAGCTCTTCAGATAACTTAGGTAATTAATTTTTTTCATAAATACAAAATGTTTTTGAATTTAGCAGACAGTACTCGTATTATTTATACTGTATTTTGTAGAGGCGTCGAAAAGTCTAGCGCCAGCCTTGAAAGTGAAACTTACGACTTACACTACGGCAAATTCAGAACATAATTGGAATGATGTGCAAAAATGATTCGATCATATTACTCAAAATTTTCCGTATAGTAATATTTCCGAAAACGATCTTTTTAATAAAGTATCATTATTTTAAAAAAATATATATTGACAAGGAAAAGATTAAATTTTGGTCTTTAGCAAAAGTCACAATAGAGAACAAATGGTTAAAAATATTTCATCATTTTGAAACAAACCATGTTCCATACAATAATGCACTAAAAATTGTATAATACGCGCTGCCCTTTCCAGATACTAATGCTGCGACGGAATGCGCTTTTTCTACGGTAAATAAAGTGTGGACATCAGAAAAAAGTCACAGTTAAGTGCTGAGACTTTGAAGGCCATATAATGTGTGAAATGTAATTTAACAAAGTCTTGTGAAAATTTTTTAGAAGCTTTTAAACAATTACAGCAATATACTGAAAAAAATTTACTCAAATGAGAAATATGCTAAAGAATAAAATACATAATTTTTTAATCTATTATATTTGTAAAGTGTACTTATGTTGAAATTAAAAAAATGATATTACAATAGGCCTACTATTTTTGCGTTATATAAAATTTTTTGTTGCTGCATATAGTCCAACTTTTTAATCAAGAACACCCCCCCCCCCTCCCCCGTCAATGGTGTCCCGCTTTACCAATGTTAAAATCTGGTCACTTTACATTAGATTGCACTTCCAAACTTGTACAGTGTGTTTTTGAACCTAAATTCTCATGCGGTCGTACGAAAGCGGAGGCAATTTTTCTAAATGTATTAAGTCCATTTACAATTTCTCAATTACACTCTGACTTACAACAAGCTAATTTCGTTTCAGTAATGACAGATGCCTCAAATCATAAGGATATTAAAATATTTCCTATACTGGTGAGGTATTTTCTTTCTGCTGAGGGAATTAGTGTTAAATTGTTAGAACTTAATTCACTACCTGGAGAAACAGCGCAAACTATCTCTGCGTTTTTAATAGATTGTTTGGATGATACTAAGATAAAGGAGAAAGTAGTTGCTCTGTGTGCTGATAACACAAATTGTAATTTTGGTAGTGTGGCGAGAAAGGGTGCGAACAACGTCTTCACAAAATTAAAAGATAACATAGGACACGATTTAGTAGGAGGAGGTTGTAATGCTCATATCATCCACAATACTATTCAGACAGTTGCTGATATTCTCCCAATTGATATAGAAGGAATTGTCTCTAAAGCATATTCATATTTCTATTTGTACACAGTTAGGGTTGAAAGTCTTAAAGAGTTGTGCGAATTTGTGGAACAGAAGTACAGACAGGTATTAGGATACAGTAAAACAAGGTGGCTGGCCCTACTTCCTGCTGTCGAACGCCTTCTCCGTCTGTTTTCAGCCTTAAAATCCTATTTTGAATCACAAGATAAGTGTCCACATATCATAAAAACCTTCTTTGGGAACCCTTTGTCAGAGGCTTGGCTCTATTTTATTCACAACCAGGCTTCAACTTTTCACTCAGCTATACAAAAAATAGAAGGTGAAACAGTTACAGTATTTGAAGTAATTCATGTACTTTGTGATTTAAAGTCCAATTTGGCTTCAAAGGGGAACGACTGTTTTTTTACATCTTGCAAATTTGGTGAAAGAGGGCCTTACTTCGGAAGTGGCAAAATTTCGACAGTATACTTTCTACCAAGTTGCTGTTCAGTATTTAGAACAATGGACAGCGTCCCTTGAGCATTTGAAACAGTTTTGGTGGGTAACGCTGAAAGAGATACCTAGCTGGGAAGAGATACAAAACTCGGCAGATTTCGTTAAGAAAATAAACCCATCTGTTGTAATTGATGAAACTGCTTTGTACGACGAATACGTATATGTCAAACAATATGTGACATCAGAAATACTACCGATTGGAGGTTGAATAAAACATCAGCTGACCAATGTTGGCTACAAATTATCTCCCACTTCAATTCTCATAATGTACCTTATTTAAATATTCTTAAAATATTGGAGTTTTTTTCTGTTTGCCTGGAACTAATGCCCCTACTGTACGAGTGTTTTCCCACATGAATGCCTTATGGACAAGTGACAAAACTCAGCTATCCATAAATACCTTGAAAGCGACGCTCATCACTAAAGTTAATTTCGATTACTCCTGTACCAACTTTTATAAAATGTTGTGTGAGAAGAAGGACCTTCTGAAAAGGATTCATTCGTCTCAAAAGTATCAGCAATAAAAGAAATAGTCAAGAGATGTTGGTCTCAATAATTTTTAAGGTAAATTCTTTTGTATCTATCTGTTTTAGGCCTAGAGAAGTCTGTAAGTCAGTAGTAATCCATGTAGGTTAGGTAGTTTCTATTAAAAATGTGATTTTACTTTATAAATGTTTACCTTTCGCTGTAGCTCCGCAATCAGACTGCTATTATTGTTTCTAAGATATATGTTTGAAATCCTCTGAATACACTTTAGTAAACATCCGAACCATGTATAAAAACAGTGCACATGCAAAGAGAGACGTTTTAGAATATTACACCTATTTATTACGCTAATATGCTATTACGGTGACGCATACTAATGTGCTAACTATGACCGCCTGACCTTCCACAGGTTGCATGCACTGTTTGAGGTTGACGTATCCCTTGGTTTTTTTTCCGGGGGTGTCCCGGTTTGGTGGATTGAAAATATGGTCACCTTAACTATACGACTAATCCTCTGGATGAAAATGTAATAAACCAATATTCTTTGTTGTATTTCTTTTTGATGCTGTCCCAAAAACTAAACTGAAAGCATTAAAGATGCTTGTTAACAAATAACAACAATGAACTTCGTGCAACTCACCGCTAGACAACAATAAGTCGGGTCACTGTCACTTAAAAGCGGTTGGTGGATACTGGACATTCTGTTGGTGAACTCAATAGCGGACGAAGTCAAACCGATTTACTTTGTTCAATTCGCTGTTCACTTTAGGAATATTGCCGGTAAGTCAGAAAGCAAGTTACCTTCACTTATATAGTTTTTTATTTTCGAAGCAGTTAAAGTTACCATCATGAGAGCTTTTTTTCCCAAGCCCGATTGAACGTGACTGAAGCATTATTTAATAATTATTTTAGTAGGCCTAACTATAATAGCTATTGACATTTTTAAATAAATATTTGTGGTTCACGTATTTGAACTAGGAAAATAGTTTTTAAAATGACGAAGTTAGCATCTGGGACTATTATGATTTTGTTTAAAGTCGTAGTACAATGGACTTATTGTTCGTTAGGTACAAATTTTGCTATAACAAAAAGGATTGTGGTTAGGCAATTACAACGAAACAATCTGTGGTGTTTCACTAAGCATAAGGATTTTATTATTATTATGATCTGCAATTGGATCCTGTCGGATCACGCAAAGCCTTAACGATTCAATTTTCTAAGTTTCCATATAGCTTTCATTTTTTTCTCCGTGGATTCTCTTCCTTTCTTCTAAGGATATTATTATTAATAATTTTTGCCAAAATGAACAGTATTTAAAATCAAATTATTCATTTCTTTCCTTTTCCTACTTTTCACTTTTCAAGAGGTTCATTAGTTCACTGCGTCCTATTTCTATTTTATGTCCACTTTATTCCTGTTTTCTACTGTGTTTTGACGTTTATTTTCACAATTTTGTTCCTGAATTGTTCTCTATTTGTATCATTTCCATACTGATTACTGCAAGATTTAGGTCCTCCTCTATTCATGGAACCAATTATTGGTTTTCTGATTAAGCAATTTTCTACATCAAAGACACGGTTATTTTCGAGTTGGCGATACCGCTGCCTCGCGACTGTTAACGTGTCGTCATCGTGACAACACGTTCACGTACAGTCAATTTTTGTGGCTATTGTGCCCTCCCTACGCTCGGTTACAATAATTTAAAGCTGTACAATATCAACATAAACTGATATCCCGAAGGTGCATCAGATGCAGGCGGCCGCTGGTAAGCGGCCGCAGATGTCCGATAACACACTTCCCACGCAGTCCCGTTAGTGACATATTTTTATACGCGATTGACTGTACGTGAACGTCACATCCACATGTCTTCTCTATACATTACTCCAAACATATTTCTAAAGACTTTACGTTCAATTTTGTCCACTTCTGTGATGCCTGAAGCCCAAATCATGGTCGTTTTGATAAATACAGCGTGACAGTTTGATATGGCCGGTCTACACGTAACGTCTTGAGTCTTGATTGACGTTGTATTTGATCAGGCAAAACGTCAGATAAAACTGACCAAAAACTCGTGTCACACTCTTACGTTTTTAGTTCCGTCTGTGGCTCAGTTTTATTAAAAGGATGGATGAAGCATTATTTGCAATAGTTATTTCACTATGTCTGATCATATTAAAAAGTAAAAATTGTCTAGAAGATTGTTACTAAAGAGGAAAAGGTTCTTTCATCTGAATTTGCTTCGAGAATTGCGTCATTAACCTGAAGACTGGCGTAATTATTTACTAATGTTTATGGACCCTTATTTCAGGTTGATATAGTTCACAATTGTAATTTCTCAACAATCTCTTAGCCATCTTGTACCAGAAACTTGTCAAGTATACGAAATGTTGAAACCGGGGAATAGCCATGAAGACGTCGGCTTGTTTTGAAAGATACGAAACGCGTTAAGGATGTATTCAAGAAGTAGATAGGGCCTACTTTAATAACCAAGGATCAGGACAACTCTGATGAGAATTTGATAAAATAATTTTGAGGACAATGATTATTTCTTTAGTTTATATTTAGCGCTACTACTATCTAGCTATTAAATTAATTTACTTTATTTTTATATATACATTTCTATGTACGGTTCTGTTAATTTCCAGCGGTTAACAATTTACTTCAGTTTTTGAATCATCCTCAATATTGCTAATTGTTTCTCTTGGGGAATCTTTATAATTTAAGAATAAAAGAAGGTCGAAATTCCACAGATAAGGTTTGTAAATACCATTAGCACTAGTCCTAGAACGTGCAGACTTATTAATTTTTGCAACCCATTACGAAACACCGAATGAAAAAAATTGATTATTTTTTTAATATCCGTTTTCTTTGTATTTCCAACATACACTTCCTTAAGGCTCGTTCGCACTGGGCGAGTAATTTAGTCGAGTGGCGAGTAGTTTAGTAGCTAAATTACTCGCCACTGACCAAAAATCGTTCGCACTGCGGTCGAGTACAGTACACAAGTAGCGTGGTATTTTGCCAGCAGGCTGCATCGCAATCAAATGAATGAGCTGATACAGCGCTCTTTTATAAGAGATGGATGAAGAAGTTTATGCGATAAAGAAATAAAAAAAAAAGCAATGGGTACGAAAATGGGTTAATGAACTAGGAGCTGAAATTGTCTTCTGAAGGAATTAACATTAGAAGATCCCTACGAATAGTTTGAGAATGTCCAAAATTTGTGTTAATGAAAATGCAGCCGGAAATCCAGCGTGACGATACCTATTTAAGGAGTGCAATGCCGGCGACTACGTAATTACAGGCAGTTCTCTACTTTATTGTCACCGGATGTAGTTTATGGACACTCACACCTTGTATTTTTACACGGAAAGTAGGGTATTTCCCAATTAATCACTGTGTGAAGGAATCTATGAAACATTAAAGGAATTGAATTAATGTTTCATAGAGATGCATCCAGTAAACTGAATCATTTTACTGAAGGAGTTTCAGTGCCTGAGCCTAAATTTTTGGACTACTTTTTTTTAACTTCTGCGAGTAGATAACACTAAAAAGATTTTTTATCGCTTTAGGTAGTACTTCTAATAAAAATAGGAATAACATCTTAATGTATAATCTAGATGCTACTGTAATTAAATTAAATAAAATTGTGCACTAAGCAGATGTTTTTAAGTTTCAATTTACTTCTCACCAAATCCAGGTATGTTTATTGTATTTTCCAAATCTATGCGTGCAGATTTCTTCCTTTATTTGTTTTTCTAGTTGGGGACTTAATATTCTATAAACATTCATGTCTTACATATTTAGAAACAAATTTTAAAATTGTTTCTTCGTTCCAGTGAAACGACATTTTTTCGGCAGCTAACGAACTCTACTAAAACTATTGGTTCTTAATTGTTTAGCAGCTGAGCGAGTGGGCAGTGGCGCGTGGTGGGGGGTGCTACTCGCCCGGTTTAATACATGGAGGATATTCCTTCCTCCATGGTTTAATAGAACAAAACGGATCGACTCGACTAAACCACTCGACTAAACTACTCGACTAAATTTCATTGTTCACACACGTTTAGTTACTAAATCACTCGCCACTCGACTAAATTACTCGCCCAGTGCGAACGAGCCTTTACATTTACCAACCAAAGCATATGCTTGATTTTCTTGTCTGTCACTCTAGTCATTTGACTATAACTTGTCGTATAAAAGGATAACTAAGAGACAACTCAATGAATTCCGTAAACAAATCATTTGATTACTGTCGCAGATTCGAAAAGTCCACAGCATAAAATGTTTTTGAAAAGAAAAACAAAATAATAGTTATTTTAGCTCCGCACAAGCTGAGAGATGATTAAGGGAAAACGTCAGTGAAGCCCGAATACAATGCCCCCGCCGATCAGTGTTATGGAAGTCGTCCGTCTTCATTCAGTTCAGCTAAAATGTCCGTTTTCTGTCCACACACAATGTTTTGTCTGATATGTTTCACCTGATCAAATAAAATGTCTGTCAAGACGTTACGTGTAGGCCGGCCTTTAGTCTATCCCCTTTGACGTTTTTCCCTCCACATCTGCTGCCTTGTTCGTTCCTCCTATTTGTAGGTATTCCCTTAGATACTTGAATTTCTCGACTCTCTTTATGTTTCTTTATTTTGTGTTTGTTGTTTTTATGTTATTGTTTTTACATGTACTGCGTTTTTTTTCATACGAAATTTGTAGGCTTGTTTTAATATTCCAGTGCTTCTTGTCTGTTTTCTATTATCGCCAGGTCAACGACAAATGATTGTTTTTGTAACAGATGTTTTTCGTAACTGTATTGATTTGACCTGTATTTGATAACTTTGTCGAATACCATGTTGAAGAAATGTGGTGCCAGTATGTCTCTTTGCCTGACTGCATATTTCGACTGATTTGAGGTTTCTTCCATAAGACGTTAAATTTTATTTTATATGTGATCTCCAAGTGTGTTTATTGTGTGGGAGCGTAAATTACATACCGAGATAATAGATCTAGATGGGGATACCGCTGCCTCGCGACTGTTAACGTGACGTCATCGTGACGTCACGTTCACGTACAGTCATCATTTATTATTGTATTGTGCCCTCGCTACGCTCGGTCACAATAATTTAAAGCTATACAATATCAACATAAACTGATATCCCGAAGGTAGATCAGAGGCAGGCGGCCGCTGGTAAGCGGCCGCAGATGTCCGATAACACAACCGGATGTTCAATGTTTCAGGTGAAGCTCGCATTTCAATAATAAATTATCTGCTGTTAACTTCGACAAGTAATAACACGTATTTTACGCAGATGACTGTACGTGAACGTGACGTCACGTTAACAGTCGCGAGGCAGTGGTATCCCCATCTAGAATTAAACCGCCCAGCGTAGCCTTCCAGCCAACCCCCCCCCCCCCCCCCTGGACCGAGCCACGTAGTTTGTGCACGGTCCCTTATCTATTTGCCTGTGCAGTATTGGTTCATTATGTCACATATTTTTTGTGTTTCTTTGGAGTCTTATACCTTCTTGAAATCCAAAAATGTTATTGTGTATTGTTTATCTTATTTTCAGGATTGTTCTCACGCACCAGATCAGTTTGATGCACGATCGTACTTTTGTAAAATTCACATATTTGTGGACCTGCCAGAGCTTCTAGCTTGATAAGTAGCGCTTTGGAGAGAATTTCACAAGCGACTGGCAGCAGTGAGATACATCTGAAACTGTTGGGATGTGTCTTTATATGTACGATTTGGATTAGTGATCAGTTCCTTTCTTGTGGGATTTTCGCTGTGATCAAAACATCTGTGATTTTCTCTGTAACCCAAACTTCCGTTATAATTTTATGATTTTTTTTTTTGTGATGTTTTCGTCTCCAAGCTTCCAGAAGTTGGAAGTAATGAGGATTTTAATATTTAAATTTTACTAACGGTATTTAATAAGCTCAATATTCCTGACGTCATTTTTTCACGCCAATTAAAGTGGTTTCTTGCGTATATATTCAGGCTGAAGCAGGGTGACAGCTAAAGGCGGGTTTATAAAGTTCACTTTTCGCAATCACTACGAATGAATCACTCGCAGTGAAAGGAAAGTGAACTGTGTAAACAGAGAGTCATCCAAAGTGATCATCCAAGATGACGGATGAAAGAAGTTGGCTCGGGTTCAACTTTTCGTTCACTTTTGGTGTTTAACTGGGACGAATCTTCAAGAGTGACACGTGTAAACAGTCAAAATATCAAAGTGAAACCATCTCCTGGATCGATCGCAATTGTTTGTTTCTGATTGTGGTTTTTAAATGGGGAGAAGAAACATTTCTTTATTTTTAAAATCTTTCCATAACGAGTGTTTATAGAAAACAAAATTTGAAACTTATGAAAATAAAAACATGAAAGATAGTGCTAAGGAGGAGATGATTAAGGATATGAATTTCCCACTTTTGACAATAGAAGACATCAAGTACAAAATTGAAACTATCCGAACCAGGTGTTCTCGCGAATTAACTAAAATTTTAAAATCAAAAAATGTGTTATAAACTATGCTTCTATGTAAAGTGAATGTTTTTCAAAGCAGTTATCAATTGCAAGAAAACTGAGAGTAGTTACTAGTTTCGGTTTAGCCTGAAAACGTTTTATCATTAGTGTCCTGTTCTGTAATTAGTGGTGAGTTTTTTATAGCAAAATTTTCTTATTCATAGTTTCAAAGATTATTTTTAAATACCATTTTGTCCTGCAATACCCATTCTACCACGATGCAAGATCCAATTTCTCGTCCACATACTTCTCTTTTTTCAGTTAAATTTCTTCATGATGTAACTTTTAATTCCTTAGGGGAAGTTTCTGAAAATTAAATCCATTCCAACATGCACAAGTTTGTTTGTTGCCATCATGAAGTGAATTGAATGGTTCATTTGTAATCATATGTGTAAACGAAAACTGAATTAACTTTCACTTTCACTGCGAGTGAATCACCCTGAGTGATTACGAATAGTAAACCTTTACATTGCGCGGTTAGTGTAAATGTCAAGAACGACGTGTGTTGCGAGACATCCGGCACCTAACATTGAAATTAGGATTATCTGTGTTCTTCACTTTCTCCACTCACGTTTTACCAAAAAGTGGCCTTACAGAAAATTAAAAATGACGAAGTATGAGACTAGTACGGAATTCTGAAATATTGCCAAGCTGCAAAAATAACACATATATTGTCGTACAGCGATCAATCAATCTAAACTCATTTTTTGTTTTTTCTTGCGGTTTCGATTAGGATGAAATGCTGCCTGGACCAGAAGAACACCTTCATTCCACAACGTTCATGTTGGACCGAGCGTGGTGGCCATCCAGATTTTGGGTTTCCATGGCTCACCCCAAGCGAATTCCGTGATGCTTCCTTCAAAAGAGCATGATTGAATTCCTTCCCAGTCTTTGCCTCCAGTCCTTTCACACCTCTAATATCCTCGACGAGGCTTAATGGTAGTACATTTCAAGAAATTAAAAATGTAGTAAAATAAATCGTCCGGAAACAGTTGCCAGTTCGCGACAAATTTCGTTAATTACTCCGCAAGCTCATCAAATTTTCCTCACCTCAATCATTTGAGCTGAAGTACAGTTGGTTTTCCTTTGCAAGGAAATTATGCAAATAGCAAAACGTAACTAACTGCTGCAGATGTTGGCAGCTGTAAGTTTGTAGGTTTTTGGAACGAAACAAACCGTGAATTCAATATTTCAAATGTTTTTTTTCCAAAAATATGAGAGCTCATGACAATCCCTTATTGAAAATTTGTTCAGGTTCGCTCAGTAATCTTTGAGAGTTGGGTTTCAATAAATTGTTGTTTAAACAAAATCCTCGTCTGCAATAAATATTCATGGGAAAAAATCAGCTACAATATAGTCGGCAAAGAATTTCAAACTCCTTCACATCATCTACAGCCAAAAGCACGATACTGAAAAACTCCTTGCAATTTACCGGGTGAGTAAACTTAAAATCCGACAGGAGTAGCTTTCGATAAAGCACTCCACCCATCCTGATCTGGGTTTTCCATGGTTTTCCCAGATCACTCCAGATGTCCTTCCCAGATGGTTCCTCACAATAGCCCATGGGCGCCTCCTGCCATATCCCTTATAACCCTTCCAAACCATTACCCTTTTCGATAGGTGCAATGCACCCTCCACCACACACTTTTAGTGAATCGCGGAGTGATAATAATAATAATAATAATAATTATTATAACACAAGGAACTGGTTTCACTGTAACTATTGTTTTCCATCCAACAAGCCCAAGGTATTTCAAAACTGATGACGCATTTCAAATTCGTGAACTGTGTCACCCGTTATGAGTGTTGGCGGTTTTAAATGCTTGTTTAAGGCTTTTCGTTAACTTCGGTGTTTTAATATTTGATAGTAACAGTACTTCAATTTTGTAGGGAAACGTTGAATTTGTACTGTCTGTTGTAGTCAATATACGTACTCCTGTTCAAGTAGTTAATGCATTTCCCTGTTTCATTCACTTTACTTACTACATACCAAGTGTGTACCACCTGCTTACTTTCAGTTAGTGTAGGGAGTCAGTGTATAGGCTCAAACATGTATAAGAGTTTATACTGCAGCTCCGCTAATTAGTTACAATAGCTATACAATCTTTTGTAGGATTATATGTTTTGGAAGGACAGAATCCGGAACTAACCGAATTAAACCACACAAATTCACTCTGCTTGTTAGCCAGAAAGAGTGACACTGAGCAAATTTATTGACAATAGTATTGTCAATAATATTGATCGTGTAAAGGGGCCCACAGACGATCAACTTGGTTGTCAACCTTGTCGTCAACTTGCCGTGTTGAAGACTAGGTTGAACGTCGGTGGGCATGTTGGTGGTTGAGATTCAGGTTGAGGTTGTGGTTGAAGTAAGATCAAACAGTTTTGATATTTGGTGGGCGGAGTCTAATGTTGGAGACCTTGTTGTAGCGTCTGTGGGGAAGTTTACGACAATGTTCTCAACATCAGTTGTAAACTTGGAGCTGTTCTGTCTATGTTATTGTTTTTGGTGACTACGTTTTCATCTGATCAATTGATATTTATATTATCATTTTTTGAGGTCAATTACTGTTTATTGAATATGGAAAGTGTACCGAACATTCAAATTTGGGTGAATTTTCCAATACTTTAAAAGAACTGTCGAAGCAATGGAATTGAAATAGGAAATATTTCAGGATCCCAACAAAAAGAAGAATGAGTGACCAAAACTATTTAGTTCTTACCAACAATTTGAGCTACATACGTATATTGACAGTTATAAGAATGCAATCAGAAATTTTAGAACTTGTTACCGGAGGGAATTTAAAAACGTGAAACAGAGCTTAAGAACTAGAGCCGGAGCCGAAGTTAATGGTACTTCAGATCACTGAAATTCCTACGTTACACTACAAGTCTCAATGATAGGGTGTGGCGATATAGACGTGAGAAATTTTAAAACCTCGACGCTCCGCCCACTAGCTAAAAACATCAGGGTTTCGAACAGCTGACCTTCTGTCCTCCCATTAGAGAAGCCGCGAGTTTGAATCCCCATCCGCCCATCCAAATTAGGGTTTTCCAGGGTTGCTGCAAATCACTCCAAGTGAATGCATGAATGGTTCCTTAAAAAGGCCAAATTCCTTCCCGTTCCTTGCCTTCAGTTCTTTCCTGCCTCATGATCTTGACGTCGGCATTTATTCACATTAATACAATCCTCATGTTCGTATCATTTTCAATAAATGGTCGCACTTTATCCAATTCATTGAAAATTTTACTTCCCGTTCTTAAAAAGTTTTGGACATAGTCAGTTGCAGTGACATGTTGTTCGCTCATTAAATTGGAATTAGAATTCCGGACGCGGTTTTAAATATCGTGCGTTTATGACAAGCAGGAAACACATTATCGTCACGCAACTCTCTTAAAACTAAAAACTCGAATGTTCCCCCACTCATTTTTTTCAAGTAGTACCGTGTTGCGACTGGTTGGTGCGAGTATTGACGGCTGTATTGTTGTTGATACTGATATTGACAATACTTTCGATCGTGTAGGGACCGCTTTCGCAGCGTTGACGTTATCTGGTTGTTACGCAACAAACTCTCCTCTTTCGGCATTTTCAATGTAATTTGTGGCCGCTTTTCTGGAACCGTGATGAAGACGACATACGGAAATCCATTTTCAAGTGCCGGATTTCTCACAGCCCACGGAATTACTGTACTTATGTCTGGAAATACCGTTTACACATTCCTTGAGCTTCATTGTTCCAGGAAAATTGTACCTGAAGCAGGCCATGCACGTTACGACGGTCGCAAATGCTGTACGTCGCACCGTCGCGACGGTCGCGACGGTCGCGACGACAGTCTTATTATTACACATACGTTGCGACTCGTCGCACAGACGGTTCTACAAAACTTCATCACAGTCGTCGTATTGTCTCTTTTAGTGTCTGTTTAATATCATTAAAATATATAGTATAATTTCATTAATATTCACATGTGAACAAACAAAAACAAAAAATGAAACCTTTTCTTCTGATGTTACTGTAGATAATTAAATAAATTTGTATGGTGTAATCTAACGCTAATGATACAACTTGTGAAGCAAACTTATTGTTGATAAGAAACTGGTTTAGATTTTATAAATTTGAGATTATGTAACTATTTTTAGAAAATATTTCAGATACTTACTATATTACAACTCACTAGCTAGAGACCGTGCACAAACTACGTGGCTCGGTCCAAGGGGGGGAAGGGTTGGCTGGAAAACTACGCTAGGCTACGTGAGGGGCGGGGGGTTCCGAGCCAGACCACGTAGCTGTCCTTTCATAACATTTTTCACAATTAAAATGAGGAATAGAACCAGTGCAAGAAATTCGTTTATAAATCCAGGCGTATTTGTTACTCCTAACTTTCAGACTCAGGCGTAAAATGAAAATGTTAGGCGTAATTATATTACAATTATGAAAATACAGATTTTATAGCTTACAACCTACTCCAACACAGTTGAAAACTGTAAATAGGTCTAAATGTGCCAATATTTTATTTACCAAAATTGTGAAATATGTTAGCATAATTCTGGATTTTGTTGGAATTACTACAATAACTTTTGAATTTTATTACAATAACTTTAGAATGATCCTTCAGCTTCAGTAGACACAGTAGCTGATGAGTTACTAAGTGTTTTTGATCGTTTACCTGCTTGTTGACCCCCTGGATTGAGTGAAGTCGGACCAGACCTATTGGTAATAGCTGATGTTTCTTCATTTTCTAGCATTCCTCTTTTACCGGTGCTTGTAACACTTTTATCACCCCTACTTCTCTTTACAACTGGTATCAAGTTAAACTCAGTAATTTTACGAGACATCTTCAGTTCCTTTGTTAAACCAAAATCGTACAAACTAGAATTGTCTTTTATTTCGCGGTACTTCACCTAGACTGTTGCCACATCTTCTGAACGTAGCTATTATTTGAAACTCTGAAATAGATCAACGATGCGACAGGAATTATAATTGAAATTAGTTATTAGAATTAAACCTTGACATGTAAAACTGAAAATTTTGATGCTTAGTCGTATTTTATACGCCTTTGACGGAGATTGCAGGCGTAAAGCGAAAAGATTCAGGCGTAATTACGCCTAACGCCCGGTCAATTTCGAGCACTGAATAGAACTCACAACAGCATGTGAACATGTATTTCCCTCAGTTAATTGTCTCCGTATGTAATTTACAATAGCCTGACGAGAGAAAACAGTACAAAATGTCTTCTGGAATCAAAAGGAAAAAAGCTACGTGCTACGTGGGGGGAGGGGGGGTTAGAGGCAAAAGCCACGTAGGTCTAGGTGGGGGGAGGGGAGAGGGAGGTTCACAGGAGGCCAAAATGGAGCTACGTGGTTTATGCACGCTCCCCTATTGCTTCGATTATTTTCATTTTGCCTTACAGATTGTGATTTGTAAGCTTCTGTAATTGTGTAAAATTTTAAGTTAATTTAACATTCCATTCCTGAGAAAAAGGTACATAACATAGAAATTTTCGAGTTTTGAGAAAAATCAAGTAGGTGTGGCGTCTGAGTGTACTGTTAACGAAAACTGTCAATAACATCCAAAAGAAATGTATTGTACCCAAAAAAAACCGTAAATCATTGTAATCAGAAGACAGTTTGTAAATTATTTTTCACTCAGAAAATAAAAATGCCAATTTCTGACATTTTATACTACCCGGTTCTGATAGCTTGCCCGCACGTTACGACCGGTGCGATCGAGTACGACCGGAACGTGTCGTGTCGCAAGGTTCGATGATAATTTCAACGGACCTGCTACATGAACTTGGTCGTACAGTCCGCTTTACGACCAACCCATTCACGATCGGATTTGTCGCATACGACTGAAGTCCGTGCGATGGTCCGTACGACCGTCGTAACGTGTATGGCCTGTTTGAGACCCAAGAAACTGGTAAGAAACAAGTAATATAGAGCGAGACGTCTGCTAACCTACAGCATCAAAAACATTATCTTTCATACCTTTATGATTAATAAAGGGGATTTTTAATTTTAATTTTTATGAAGGAGTGAAAATACTGATTTTTTGCAAGAGTCTCGATGTTACTTGGAATATAGGAAAACTGTCACAATATGACATTTATTTTCTTATCATTGGCGATTACAAGTCTGAGCGAATTTACCGTTAATATTAACACAAATTGGCAAAATCATAAAATCAACGCTCAGAGGTACAATTAGCCGTCATGAGCAAGCAAACAATTGTGTATTTACTTTTAAATCCATCTCAGAATTCAAGAAATAATGATAATTGAAAACAATGTACAGTAGAAGTTATGATGACCTCAGACATGGCTATCATAATACTGTGACTTTACATTTTTTAAAAAAATCATGGGCGCCACGAATGAACAATATGCCATTCGAAAATAACTAGTTATGGCAAATTACGGCGCTAGCTCAAGGTTTTTTTTTTTTTGTTACAAAGTTAGAACAAAGACGCTTAAGGGTTCAGTTTCACGGAATGCACAATCAGATGACTTGGTCGTAATAAGTTACCATTGTAGTTCTGCGTTTGATGTCTGCGGTGTTCGAAGATGACCCACGGTATGTGAGACTTGTCTCACAAGTCGGGTACAGGCACGTCCTAGTAGTGGTAATGCGCATCATCGCATTACTGGCTGTGTCGCCGTGCGAAAACTGCTCCAGCAAGCCGGCAACATCAGTTTTCCGACACTAGGAGTCGGACTGCAGCAGTTAGCGAGAAAAGCTAACTTTCTGAGTCCACCACAGAATAGACTAGCATAGAATCGAATGAAGCTCGTCGCTCTTCTCTCTGCGAGCAAATTTCTGGCTCCGCCCCTTGCAGTCTCCAAGATCACATTTAACAGAAAATTCCAAGATTTTTAAGTTATATGCTCATTTGGATTGGATCTTCAGGTTGGCACCTAATGTTACGTGATATCCCCGATATTTTATTTGCTCCGCGTATATCACAGAGGTCGGGCATATTCGGCTAAGTTCGCCGGAGTGAGAAGGTATTCGGGTGGCGGGTTTTTACATCAGGTTAGCGGTCTGTTGTGGGCTCCCCACTCCAAGGTGAAAGCCGGCAAAACCCTTCCCTGACTTCCTGCCTGCCTTCCTCGGGAAGACCACGATTATCTTCAAGCCTACACAGCTCAATAATTCTTTAACATTCGTTACAACAAGATAGACTGAATGTTCATCATTGCATTACAGTCTTCACTTGGAATCTTGCGTACTTTAGGAAACTAAAGAAAAAACAAAAAAAAATACAAAAAACTATTTAGGTGGTCGCCAAAGATTTATGAAAATTACTCTAACATTATGATTTATATAATAAAAAAATGCACATTAGAACATGGCGCAAGCGTTACATTATAGTTTTATAGCAATGGTTTCCCCAAATCACTCCAGGCGAAAGGTAATGGCCGAATTTCATTCCCTGCCTCTGATCCTTTACCGCCTCTAATGACGTCGACGTCGACGACGCGTAAAGCCATAAAATACCGCATTTACACTTGTCCCGCGCCTCGTCGAACACTAAAACTGCCGTTTGCACTCTCGCCAGAATTCTTTCATGAATGAAATGTAAATGAGGATTATAAAACTGTATATAAATTCAGAAGTTATATTTTTTACTGAATAAAATATCAATCACGGAGTATCAGGTTTATAATTGTGTTTTTATGTTTCATTAAGCAGTTTTGCGCTTTAAAGAGAAGTATGTAACTGATGTTCCAAGAAATGGAACGTGAAGACTCCTTCTAAATTCCTAAGATAGTCAAAAGCTGACTTTGAATTTCCTCTGAAGAAAAACTAAGTCTTCAAAATAAAAATGTTCAATATTTCAAAAGCAGCTGTATCTATAATTGTATATAAAGTTTGTAAAACTATTTACACTGTCTTAAATGATAAAATAAAGGGGAATATACTTAACTGAATTAATTTTTTGTTGGTATTATTATACTATTTTTATTTCGTTTACTAAAAGATAATCGCTTGTATTATTTAGTCTTCAAATTAGATATATTTTCTTAAATGTATTAATAATATCATTTAATTAATGATATAAGACGAATTAACTCAATAGCAAAATAATACGTTAGAACAAGCAGTGCCGCATTTAAGCATAGGCTACATAGGCCTCGGGGCCTGCACCACAAAGAGGGGACCCGCACCACAAAGAGGGGGCCCGCACCGCACCACGAGAATTAAGTTAGGCTGTGGTCACAGTGGATGCGTACACTGACGACCAATTCGACGTGCGCGCTCGCGCGTGTACGCCGCAATGAAACAAACACTGCAAATCAGGTCAGTGTGGTCACAGTAGAAGCGAGTTGGCCGTCAGTTGACGCGCGCGCGCGCACGTCCAGAATCTGGAAGCAAGTCTGTTTGGTTTTTGCTGCGTGCACGTACGTCCAAAATGAATACAGAGGTTGATTTCTTTAGTTTGCGAGAGAAAAGCTTTGTGGGATCAGACCTCAATAGAGTACCATAACCGTGATGTGCCGAAGAAGTTGTGGCAGGGAATCGCATCAAAATTAAATGAGTCATGTGGATGTCCACCATTTTATCGAAATTATTTTTTATCACTGAAGTAACATACGAAGAGCTTCATCTAAAATTAAAAGCTAATTTAGCTATAATTTGCAATCTATGGTTTATAATTAGTAATTTATAATTGTTAAAACTATTAACTGTTATCGATTACTATAAAGGCTGCAATGCATTTTATTTCAATCGACGTTCGTTTGAACATCACAAAATTACTTTTCAAATCCTCACGGATTTCATAAGCTCTGACGCTGGCCGTGTTAGTTACTCGTGATGGTTTTGGTTATTGTAAAGAATAACTATCAATATGTGCAGAGATTTGGTGTTGCGTGTTTTGCGACAAGCCTTCTTTATCGATGATTATGTTGTGCAACAGGCAAACACATTTGACAATTGTATGAATGTTTTCAGGGCGTATCTCTATTTCCTTCACCAGTACTCTCCATTTGGCACTTAGTATGCCAAAAGCACACTCAACTACTCTCCTTGCTCTCGAAAGTCTAAAATTAAATGTTTTTCATCTCTTCGAGAATAGTGCTTCAATAAATATGGTTACAATGGATAAGCTTCATCTGCTAGTAAAACGTGAGGCAAGATAATATAAGAACCTGGTAGAGGTCTTGGTTCAAGAACATGTAGTGAATTATTTTCAAGGTGATGAAATATCAAGCTTTTAGTAAAAATTCCAACATCACTCTGCTTATCATAGCTTCCAACATCTATGTAGATAAATTTATAATTTGCATCAGCAACTGCTTGAAATACGATGGAGTAGTACTGCTTGTAGTTGAAAAACAATGAACCAGAATAGGGAGAGCATTTGATTCTTATATGCTTTCCATCAATACAGCCGATTCAGTTAGGAAAATTGCATTGGTAAAAAAATCTTCCGAAATGGTTAAAATCATTTCTTCAGTAGGGAAAGACTTTAACTTCTATTTAAATTTTTATACAATGTCCTTCTTGCTGTACTTGATTTGAATAAATGTGATTAATATTAAATAACTTGGAACAAATAGTTTATATTATTAAACCAATAAATTCCTATAACGGTAACTTAATGTAAGAAAAATTCTTATTTTATATTGAATAAGCTATCAGCCCTATGGTTCAGTGATTAAGGCGTCTGATTTGAGACTGAATGTTTCCCAGTTCAAATGCCTTTCAAAGGTCCTTAACCCGCCCTTCATCTCTTGCACACCTTTCTCTAAAATGTGAAATATGTCCTAACGGTGGTTCAGATTCCACGTTAAACCGTAGGTCCCCTCAGGGGCTAACAACTCTAGTTATACACACCTAGCAAATTCAATCCAAAACGAAGGCTTAACCTGGTCCTGATTGGCCCATGTGAACAAACATTTTGAATAAGCTTTTGTGAGAATACGCGTGATGTTGTGTTTGCCCGTGCCAGATATCACGCAAGCCTTAATGTAGCTGCTAGTTTCTCCATAGGTGCAATGCAAATCCGGAAATTATTCTGTTTCTCAAGTTTCGAACTTATTCTATGTAAAATATAGTTGGATGTTTCTGGCCGCATTCTGATTTTTTTTAACTGCTTAATGTCTCTTAACAGCGAGGTCTTTAGAGACGGGGAAGGATAGGGGCAAGGAATGGGAAGGAATTCGGCGATGGCCTTTTGAAGGAAGCATCCCGGCATTCGCCTGGAGTGATTTGGGAAACCATGGAAAACCCAACTCTGGATGCCCGCACGGGGATTCGAACCGCCGTCCTCCCGAATGCGAGACCAGAACGCTAACCGTTACACCACCAAGCTCGGTTGCATTCTGAAGTAGCCGAAGAATTTTTCATCATCTCTGATTAGATCAGGGAAAAGTAAAGCAAATTCTCTTTGAATTTCCCTGTTAATATCACTCAGGGGCGTAGCTACTATGGGGCTAGGCGGTGCAGTGCACCGGGGCCCTCACGCTCAGGGGGCCCCCAAGCATACCTCAAGGGGCCCCAAAGCGCACCTCAAGGGGCCTTCAAGCGCAGTTTAGAGGGCCCCACGAGCCTTCACGGCAAACTGGCGACCTTTTTTTTTTTTTTTTTAGCTCTACTGTCGCCTAAGGGGCCCCTGAGAGTACAAGAGCCCCTCACTAAGGGCCCTCGCTGTGCTCAGGGGGGCCCCAACCACTGCTCAGGGGCCCTCATCCTCAGTTCAGGGGGCCCCTACCAGCACACAAAGCAAAAAAAAAGGTCGCCCGTCTGACCTGAGGGCCCAAAATAAATTTTTTGCACCGGGGCCCTTGTTGACCTAGCTACGCCACTGATATCACTAATCCAACATTCTTTTTCATTTTCCAACAAGAAGAGTCTTAGCACAGAATTATGTAAAAGCATCCATCCACCTTACATTTTTAATGAAATGAACAAGTAATTCCGATTTTCACGGTGACAACAACTACACTGACGAGCGCGCACGACCAACTCCGATACACTGTGACCACAACCACACTGACGAGCGCGCACGAAGTTTTCGCATGCGTTATAGGTCGTCAGTGTACGCATCCACTGTGACCACAGCCTTAGACTAGCGACCTGTTAACCTTGACATCATCGATTTACGAGAAAAGTCCTTACATTAAGAGTCTGTGATAACGAAATTGCGGGAAACTGGTAGTTACACTAATAGAAGAAAACTTTGTATATTGATTCTTGGCTGTCCGGGCATACGATTACATTATTTTGTAGAGTTCAGCTTTAGTGAAGAAGTTGGCTGACAACGCAACTGAACGATAGAATCATGACGTCAGTGCTGGGGCTGGTAAGCGTGCCTACTGTTTAGTACTGTGCGTTAGAGCTGTAAAAGTAACAATGTATTCGTTACTGAGTAACGGTTTCATCGCCTGACTCGAAGTACCGAATCGTTACTCACAAATTCATTTCGTTACTCGCATGTTTCGGTACTCTCATTTGTCGTATAGATACGAACACGTTACAGCTCTCGCAGCTAACTAATTTTCACAATGTAAAGACTAATTTTGTAGTTTTTTTTTATCTTGTTTAACATTATAATTTGTAAATAGAAAATTTGTATGGATAATTTGAGATACTTACTGTTTTTTCATTGATGGTTCATTAGTGAGGTTTATTGATTTAAAACATTTATTAAATTTGTTTATTTTAAGATTCGATACCTTTTATTTTATTTTATAGTGTAAAGTGTAATTTACAATATAAAAGAGTTGTTTAATACTTTGTGTTATACATCTCTGCACTTGTTATTCTAATAATATTTAATTAAATTGCAATGGAGCGCACGCTCCGGTGGCAATTTCCCTACACACTCATCATCTTCTCCCCTTTGCTGTATCCACCTACATTTGCCCTGTATAAATTTTAACTTTAAATTGTTTCAACGTTTTTGGTAAATTATTCATAATTTCTCTTGGTAAATTATTCCAATCCCCGACACCCTTATCTAAAAAAGAGTATCTTCCTACACCCTTGTGCCAGCTTGTGGTCATGGTCATCTTTTGCCTTGCAAGCATTACTTTTAATTCTTACACCAATATCTTTCCATGCCCCACCATCAATATACGCCTTGTACACTCCCATGACCTTCTTCACCCTCCTCCTGTCTTCCAATGAATCCCATTCCAGCTCTTTTATCATATCTGTTACTGATTGAATTCTGCGATAATTTCCAGACACAAATGTAGCAGCCCTTTTTTTGCAGTACCAGAATTCTATACCCTTTTGCCTGGTGTTATTGCATTATTACCGCAGGATCCATGTGATCAATTCGATATTGGCTTTGATGTTAATGATTGTTGTAACTGCAACGCAACAACAATTACGAATCTAATCTCCTGTTTGTTCGGCAGCATTATTATTGACTTAAAATTTTCGAGTATTGATATTTTTATAATGAAACAAAGCGGGAGTCAGTAGCACTCTGCCTGCAGGCCCGATTTGATGGTATGTCCACATTTATTTTAACAAATCTATTACAAAAGAATGAAGGATTTACAAAATTAAATGAAAACAGTAATGGAAGACAGTGGTGAAACCTATCTAAAATTAAATACTTTGATGAGATTATAATATTTGTTAAATACGTGTCCCATTAGCATTTCAGGCTTGTATACAGGGTTTTGAGCAAGCTACTTTAAAAAATAACCGCCATTAGTTATTGTCATTACGTATACCACAGTCAGTGAAAGGTCAGGTCTTTTTTTGTGTGTGCAAACAGGTGTTTGTTTTGAAATTAGATTTTTCTTTCGAATATAAAATTCATTACAGAAAATCAAGTGTAAATTCAGAGGTTTTCCGTAAGTTTTATCCGAATGTACAACTTAGCTGAACTTATTAAATAAACAATTTACTTAAACTTTACCAAGTACGAACGAAGTCGTCCCGTATGCGATGCTTGATGCTAGTGTTCGATTGTACCGAAAGTAACGAGTAACGATACGGAAGCAACGGGTATTGATTGGCTTAGTAACGAACACATACGGGTACAGAAGTTCTCGTCACTTTTAGAGCTCTACTGTGCGTTAAGCCTGGCTCACACACTCATGTTTGTCGATCGTTTTGCTGTTACATATCTCGAGTTGTAATGCAAGAAGGAATATCTGACGGAACTCAGCTGAGCCCACAGCCGCTCCGTTTACTACTTCATTTTAATGTCAGTTGCGAAATGTAAATATGGCTTACATACAGAAATTAGCTTTTGCGCTAGGACGCTCCCTGGTTCGGACTCCACATAAAGCTGTAGGTCCTCGGTAGGATTATCAGAGCCATTGAAATCGTTAATAATACTAGGCCAAACTCTGAAATGTTTTCAAAACGTTAAAGCCAACTGCGTCACAATCGTCGTAGAGTTCTGAATAAAAATCAGCTGAAATCGAATTATTAAATTAAATTAAATTGGAATGGAGCGCATGGTCCGGTGGCAATTTCCCTAAACACCCATCTTCCCTCTTTTCTGCATCCACCTAAATTTAACCTTTACAAATTTTAGCTTTAAATTCTCTCAACGTTTTTGGCAAATTATTCATCATTTCTCTTGGTAACTTATTCCAATCCCTGACACCGTTACCTAAAAAAGAGAATCTTCCTACACCTTTGTGTCTCAAAAGGAGTGCCAGCTTGTGGTCATGGTCATCTTTTCCTTTCCATGCATTACTTTTAATTCTTACACCAATATCTTTCCATACCTCATCAGAAATTTACGCCTTGTACACTCCCATGATCCTCTTCACCCTCCTTCTGTCTTCCAATTAGGATTGTTGATAATATATCGTAATATCGATACTATTTTTGAAAATATCGATATTTATGAGTGATATTTTTAGGACAATATATCTATATTTCGGTACTGAAATCTGGATATCGGCTTCGATGTTTTTTAAATAAGTTATCATTTTTCGTTTGCTCTGAATGACACTATGTCCCTCAAATTTCTGTTATGCATAGAGATCAGCAAACTTAAGTAAATCTTACTACGTTTCTATAATTAATTTGAAAGTTATAGTTACCAAGTCAACTCTGGTGATGACTACAATGTAGACAAGGCATTGCTCGCCCAGCACGAATCGAACGCGAACCCATTGTTTGAAATGAGCGTGTGGATTGTCAAGGGTAGTCCAACTTAAAATTAGTGTGTTAGCAGGAATAGTGGGAAGTGTAAATCACAAATAGTTGCTAATTTGAGAGCAAGAAAAATAAGACAACTCAGAATAAGCTATCGCCAAACAAAACTAAATGAAATACCACAAAAATTTTTTATGATAAAGGGATATGCAACTTGGCATGCTATGATAGCTAAACTTCTACCTAAATAAATGCCTCAACTGTATTACTTATCAATCTTAAAAATACACCAAATAAGATTTGCCTCGAACCTCTTTCGAATTTTATAAATTTTTATGAAACATGAGATGCATAATGGTCATTTTTTTTTTTTTAAATAAACACTCATCATCACCAACAGTAACTATTCGAAAGTGAAAACCTGATTAAGAACAAAATCACACGTCTATTTATCAGTGGCAGCCTTATTTCTGCAAGGTTCGATTTTATGAAATTGCATTTATGATAGTATCGATATATCGATACTTTTTTCCGATATATCGACAGCCGATATTGATAGGCCTACTTCTTAAAACATCGATATATCGAAAATCCGATATTTTTTAAATTATCAATAGCCCTACTTCCAATGAGTCCCATTTCAGCTCCTTTATCATTACACCATGTTTTATTACTCTATTGTTACCACTTAGTCTTGATGTTATTTTTGTTGCTAAAACATGACAGAGGCGCATGCGCGGCTAATCGAAACTCTGTTGTCACCGTCACGCGGCGGCCGAACAATCCTTCGGGATCACCCGGCCAATAATGCCATACGCGTTTACCTTGCCGTTGTCGCGGCTATTGTTCTGATAATAATAATAATAAAAAAAGAACAGAATTTGAGAGAACTGGTCGAAACATTGGTTATTTAAGAGAACAGAATTTAGTCACATTAATTTTCTAAATGAATGGAAGGGAGAACCTGAAGATTAGTTATGTTATATTCGCATGAACCAAGTAACCTACTTCGTGTTACTGACAATGGTAACTTCCTCGTATTAAAAAGCAAGACAGTAGAATGAGAAACGCGATAAGCAGTAACACGCCATGAACGTCTTAGTGCTGCATTGCGGTTTTTAGTAACAGGTAGATGTATAGATATTCAATGTACTGATAAGAAACAGCAGCATATCAAGGTACCCAGAATTTCACGTTTCTATGTCTTCGGTACCAGACCCAAATACACGTGATTCGTTATATTTTTTCTGTTCCTTCCGAAAGCAAATTCTTAATCAATCGTTTTTTTATAACTGTTTCTTTGTTTGCTTATTGATAAACTTCTTTCAATTTATTGATAAGAATATCATGTGCAGCACTTTTTTAGTTTGTTTAAATAATCTCTGCTTTTGATTTTCTACAGACACTTATTTTGTCCGCATAAATCCATTAGTCACGGAAGATCGAAGTACGCATACACACGCCTTTTTGTTGGAAAAATTGGATCATGCACGGAAATTTAAGAGCATTCTGAATGCCTTGCCAAGCAAGCGTGGTGGGTGAGCGGTTAACATTCTGGCCTCTCATTAAGGAGGAAGCCGGTTCGAATCACCGTACGCGCATAAAGATTGGGGTTTTGCATGGTTTCCGCAAATTACTCCAGGCCAATGCCGGGATGCTTGCTTCAAAAAGCCATGGCCGAATTCCTTCCCGTTCCTTGTCCCCACTGCCATCTCGACTCTAATGACCTCGACGTCTACGAGGCGCAAAGCCATCAATAAAAAAATAAATGCCTTCTTTTCTACCGTATGACACGTGCTTCATATCATGGTTCTGACGGAAAACATAAGTTACTTTGGTGAGAGTAACTGTTGTCTACAGTGCACTTTTAGTCGACATGAAATTTTATCAAGTTCGAATTTAATAAAAATCAATGATTCATAAAACCAGCATTACTGTCAGGTTTACTCGTCAATCAGAACGGGTACAAATGGTATCTTCTTTAGACAGTGAATAGTTCTTGTAGAGATTGCACATACCATAAACTTAAGCGAAATCGTAACGTGGGTAAATAATTTAACTCTCAGTTAGTGTAAGTTTGCTTCTCTTTCCACTGGACTGCCACTGACTAAATCAATCTATTTTTCAGGTGATCACTGCACATTATGAACATGAATGATACCCCTCTTATGCGGGCTGTTGAAAGTGGTGATTTCGACAGAGTCAAATCTCTGATTGAGGCGGGAGCGGATAAAAACGCTGGAGATGAGTTTGGATACACACCACTCCACCTGGCGGCCCGGAATAATAGGTTGGATATAGCGAAACTGCTGCTGAAAGGAGGGCGTATAAACGTGAACGCTACGGCCATGTGCGGTCCTACTCCACTTCAAATGGCTGCCAGCTGTGGTCACGAGGAGATGGTTCTGACCCTGCTGAGAGCTGGGGCCGACAAGTATGCCAGAAACATGCTAGGAATGACTGCTTACGATCAAGTCGAGAAATTTGGAGATAAAAATCTTCTGAAATATCTTAAATAGTTAAAACAGAGTACGAAAAAAGATAGGGCTCTTCAAGCTATAGATACTTTGATATATTTAGCTCCATTCCAAATTACAAGTTAAAGTTAATTTTTTTCAGATCAGTGTCTTCTATGGAATCTAATGTAAATTTTTCGGTGAATAAAAATTTTTCAGAGTGACTAAGACTGATGTTTAATTGATAGCCTCTCAACTGGAATCTGTCTTTTACTGAGATATGAAGATATGTAACATTCCATTGATTTTTCTATAGTACAATTAGTTAAATATGTGTATAAACTGCTCTCGGGTGACTAGCCGAGTCAAGAGTGTGTTGTCACTCGATATCGTGTGACAACGCACTCTTGACTCGGCTAGTCACCCGAGAGCAGTTTATACATTCTCAACGCCGAGAAAGACTTCGTTCTTATATAGTTAAATATGTGTTTGTTTCATGATTTGATGTTCGAGACTTCAGGCACCTGAATCTCGTCTTATTGCTATAGGACTTAGTCTCCAGCAGTAATTCCCTCCTGAAAAAGAAATCCTACTTATTTCACTATTGATTAATTGCTTTGCTGATGCAGCCAGGTGAAGAGAAGTAACTTGCTACAGTGCAACCTCGATATAACAAATCGGAGGGGAACAAGAAAATATTCGTTTTATCAAGTAATTCGTTGAACTAAGGTTTGTTATGTTGAGGTTAGGTTGGTCTAAAATTCGTTATAAAGAGGTAAAAAAATAGTTATATTCACCTCAACATTACGTACTTATCTTGTTATAGCGAACAACTTCTACTAATAATTGATAACACATTTTTATCAAATTACTGTATGTATTTTCTATTTAAAAACAATTAGGTAGGTAACAAAATTTTTTTCTTACATTAATAATCGAAACTGAATGCATTAAAATCCTTAAAAGTAGGTACATATCTTGGTGGGTACATACATTATGTAGGTAATTTAATGTTAATTTCAAAGATTCGCACAACAAAAATCACGAATTAAAGGTAAAGAATCAACAATGTGATTATAGTAGCTTAATCTCAATTTTGTTCATCTTGATTAGAAAAAAAAGTCATAAATAGTTGTCTGTTTACCACCGGTAAGAGTTACCACATCCAAAGCGCAATCTAATTTCGTGATGGAATTGACTACATCGTCACTCAAACCTCCCTTTTTGAGAAACACAGATTTTATTATATTTAAAGCATTATAAGCATCTTTTATTGTGAAGTTATGCTCATCAATTTCACCCCCTTCTTCCTCGTCTTCATCCGCTTCTGCATTAGTAACCGGCAACACAGATGTGACGATGTCAGCATCAGTTAGTTCTCCACAGACGGCTAAATCATTATCAAAGGTAACGAAGTCTTCGAACTCAGTCTCTTGAAGGTGTAATTCTTTTTGAACTCTTTGGCAAGTTCTGCGACTGGTAAATCGTCCTCCCCATCTTCGCATGTTACTTTAAACCCACTTTTCTTGAAGCAGTTTGCAATGATCTTTTCAGTGACTTGATTCCATGCTTTGGTGATCATCCACATGGCTTGTAAAACGTCAATTGTAGTTGGTGTTTGACGTTCAACATCAGCAAGAAATCGTCTGACAACTTCCTTCCTATAATGCATTTTGAAGCTTTGGATGATGCCTTGGTCCAGTGGTTGTAGTTTTGAAGTGGTATTTGGAGGCAAGTACTTTATTTTTATATTTTCCAGGTTAGGAATTTCTCCGTGTGCAGTACAATTATCGATGAACATTAGAATTTTCTTGTTTTTTTTCTTCATCTCTTTATCCAGACTTTTAAGCCAATTGCAAAAAGCATCACTAGTCATCCAAGCCTTATGGTTGGACGTGTAATCTGTTGGCAGATTATTGACATTTTTAAAACATCGCGGTTTTTTATATTTTCCGATGATGAGTGGCTTAAGTTTGTAAGTCCCAGTACAATTTGTTCCCTGCAGTACTGTTAAGCGAAGTTTGCTGTTTTTTCCGCCATTACATTCATCGCCTTTGAATGATAAGGTTTTGTCAGGTAAACATTTATAGAATAGTCCAGTTTCATCGGCGTTAAAGATGTCTTCGGGATCGTATCCGGTGGTCAGCTCTGCCAGTTTGTTTTTCCAATCATCACATACTTTTTCATCAACACTACCACTTTCACCGCATATTTTTCGAAAAACAATCTCGTTTCGTTTTTTGAAATTTTGAAGCTACCCGTTGCTAGCACGGAACTTTTCATGTCCCAATTCTACTGCAAACTGCTGAGCCTTTTCCTGAAGAATAGGGCCTCCGATTGTGATTTTTTTTGTCTCGGCACTGTTTTAACCACTTCAACACACATTTCTCTACGTCTTTGAACTCTCATGATTTTAATCTTTTACTGTTTACAGGCAAACCACTTTCTTCTGAAAACTTATCTTTAAATTTTAAAATTGTAGCCAATGTACTTGCGGGAATCCCGAACTTATTAGCTATGTCTAATTTTTTCGTCATAGGATTTTTGTCAACATAATTAATGATGTTTCGCTTTTCTGCAACCGATAAGGAACACCCTTTTACGTTTTTGAGCCATTTTAACTTAAATCTTTAACAATAGTGACGAGCAGAAGTGTTTACATTACTTTCAATCAAACAACAATGATTGTTTTACGAACAAAAGCGTGTCGAAACATGTCGCGATTGGTGGTAACTTTATAAAGGTATAAAGGTTTTGGGTTGACAAAATTCGTTAATTAGAGGTATGTATACTTTTACTTGATAGTTGAAAATTCGTTATAAAGAGGTTGTCGCAAAAAAATGTTCGCAATGTAAAGGTATATTTTATATTGACTCTTATGGACAATTCAGGGGGATTACGAAGAATTTGTTAAATCGAGGAATTCGTTATATTGAGGTACGTTATATTAAGGTTGCACTGTACCTTCTCTATGTATTATAGTACCGAGGAACTTCCAAATGTTTGTTTGCAGGTCACAATGTCTTGGGTTCCTTGCCAAAATTACAGCTATTTTTGACATCTCTGTCTCGGTTTCTTTGACAGTGAATGCGTTAATGTTCATCTGTTCGAAATTTAAGAAAAGGATTCTTATATATCTGCTACATGAGGGAAAAAATTTCGTTATATCTACAGCGAGGCGTTTCATTTAAAAATTATGATTTACTGTATCGAAATAAATTACACGCAAGGACATATAATTCTATAACGAATAAAAAGCATTCAATTTCAAGGTTTATAAAATTAGGCGAATTGAGATAGACAAAAAACCGCCAATGCCACTGAAGGATTTGCTCCATCGTAATTTAACTAAGATGGCAAATATACCAACACATCCATTTTTCTTGTTTCTTGTACCCACCTACGAATGTTAATTTTAAATTCCTTATGAGTTCTTACGTGGGTTATAAAGGGTATGTAGAAATGAAGAGGTTAGCACAGGATAGGAAGGGATGGAGGTTTTCATCAAACCAGTCGAATGACTGACGACAGCAAAAAAAAAAAAGGGTAAATTACTAATCAATTACCTCAGTAATTTATTCCTATCTCTGATCCCCTAGCCTTTGAAAGAAAAATTTTCCACACCCTTGTGTTTGAAATTGAGTGCCAGCTTGTGCTGATGGTCATCTTTCCTTCCCGCAAGTTAAATTTGCAGCCAAACTTTTTTTTTTTTTTTTTTTTTTTTTTTTTTTTTTTTTTTTAAGAGTAATGAAGAATTTGTCGCTTTAAACTTTCTTGCTCTTGCGTGATACAATATAAATAATTACGAAATGTTACTGCGACTCAATTCACTTCTACTTATAATGTCATTATGCGACATGGAAATTAAACCATACAGGATAGCCGGTAAAGCGATATTTGAAAGTTTGTGTGTTATAAGTCTCCTTATAACTACTTAGGCACTACTTTTCGTACCTACACCATGCCTTATCACCCAAATACGCCTTATAAACTCCCATGACCCTCTTCACCCTCCTCCTGTCTTGCAATGAATCCCATTCCTGCTCTTTTATCATATCTGTTACTGACTGCATTCTGTGATAATTTCCAGAAACAAATCTAGCAGCCCTTTTTTTGCACTCTTTCCAACTCCTGTATTTGATACTCAAAATGTGGGTCCCATATTACATTACCATATTCGAGCAATGGTCTGACCAAAGTTTTATAACCCAATTGCTTTACTTCTCTCGTGCATCCATTCATTACTCTCTCCAACAAGTGCAGATTTTTGAAACCTTTCCTACCACCTGTCCTATGTGTCCTGCCCAGTTAAGCTTGTTATCAAATGTAAGGCCAAGATATTTACATTTCAAGTCTTCAGCAAGCAATTCTTTCCCCACCTTATAATCATAATCAACCTTTTGTTTTCTATTTGTGTAACTAATAAGCTGACTCTTCTTTGGATTTATCTTCATCCTATATTTACCAACCCAACTAGATATCCTGTCTAGATCACCCTGCAACCGTTTACAGTCCTCTACCGTTTTGATCCTTTTATATAATACTAGCAGTTACCCGCGACTTCGTCCGCGTTGAAAAGTGTTGTAATATAAGATTTTCTTGAGAGGTTTGGTTGCTCAGTGCTTAGGTCGACCAACTACAGATGGATACGTCCCCAGTTTGAATCCCAGGCTTGGCAAGGATTTTCAAAGGTCCTTAGCTCGACCTTCACCTCTGGCATAGGTTGTTATGTGATGTGAATTACGCCAGAATGCTCACTTGGTCCTGATTCCGTGTTTAACTGTGGATCCTCTATGTCCGGTAGGATTACTGGGTTACGTTAAGAGGCTACGAAAGGGACTGATTCCGGAGACGTAAAGAAGCCTTGCCACCAGGTCAATACGACCATACAATTTATTTTAGAGCTATTTTTATTAGTAATAGTAGTAATAAATGTTGCAATAAAAGAACAAAAATCTATTTATGTTCCACAACTACTTCACTGAATTTTTAAAATAGTAAAAATATTCTGTTTGTAAGGAGTATTTTCAGTTTAATATATCCGTATATACAATATTGAGGATTTGTCTCCTATGTTTTGGCTATTTTCATAGCCCTATTTTTCTTACATTTCTTTGAAAGATTTGAATTTCGTTTACCCAACATCTCTTAAAATTACTAATTTCATCTCGCGAATAAAAGTGAATATAGTTTTAATTAATGGAAGCTCAAAACGTCCAAATATTAGCAATACATTGGTGGAATCGACTAAATATCAACAAAAAAAAAACTAACATCCAAACAGCAAATAAATACTTAAGTTGCCCAAGGACGTTCATTTACATTAGTAAAATTGCGATACAAAAAAAGAATATTTTGATTTGCATTGAGTATCTGAAAAAAATCTTTAAAAAAGAATAACTTAATTTGCTCTTTGAATATTGATTTTTTTTTTGAGGATATATTGCTTCCATCAACAGAAATTTACATATTATAGTAGTAATTGATTCTTTTATCCATAATAATCAGTGGTATTGCGGTAATGGTTTCTCTGTCTCTGGAAACAACTGAATTGCCTTTAGACCAGTTTACTATAGTTCATTCGTTTCGATCCATTAATTCTGCGCTAAAATATAAATTTCAATATTAAAGTAGTAATAGAGTGTTTCTTGATATTTCGTTTCTCATTCTGCAAACAGAATTGAATGACTAACGGCGAATTACCACTCCGCTTGTCCGCCACTCCATTATCTGTATAAAACATTGATAAATTTCTAAAAATTTACTTCGGGCAACGCCGCATGGTTCTGCTAAAACGTCCAAGCTTACTATAGATCTTTTGATACAAAGCGATACATGATGTCACTAAAATGGCGCTCATGAAAGAAGCTTAAATAACTAATAATGTTTCAGTTCTCATTCTGGCCCAGGCTGCGTTTTAAAATTACCGCTAGAAAATCAAAGTTTCTATCACTCGCAAATTAATATATTCACTATATTGTATGTTAGTGACGTCATGAATAGCGAAATAAAATTGACTTATTATTAACACAGTAAATTAAATACTGAATACATCTAAAATTATATTCAGCCGCATGAACTATGTCGTCAGCTTCATGAGTTATTGAGGTAACGTAATTAAAAAATTTATACTAAAATCCTTTTAACTTACAGTGTACAACGAAAAGTCCACAATTCTCTACGATCATTAATATTGCTGGTCAAATGTACATCGCGATAAAGTGACTTTTATTGCTCGTGATTTAGTAAGGTGTATAAAGAAATTAATTGTGATAGTAATTTATGATATATTAATTAGGAATTTTGATATACAAAATTCTGCTACTACTCGAAATGTAGTTCCAGAGCATTTAATGTGTTGAGATGTGTTCGTATCGTTTGATTTTGTAGCGGCAGTATTAGCAGAAATAGTGGTTTGGTTGAAATGCTGCCTGGACCAGAATGTTTTTTTGTTACAGCAGATGGCAGAAGGAATTTAGTTATTATTAGTAATAAGTAAGCAGCTCTCACATGCTCCGAGCAAATGAGGTGTATTGTGTTGTAAACGACTTTCAGTGTTACATCATAAAACAATAAGTTTCTACATTAGCCCATTGAATACATTCGTATTAAGTGTAGCATTCCATAGATATTTGCAGAATATTGAACAGTAAATAAAAAGCAGAACTATTCGTACAAAAATTCTGAACAAAAAATGAAAAGGGTTAGTTAAGTTTTAAATTTCGGCAAAAATAATTTGTAATACACAGACTGTATAGTAACAAAAAAGAAACAGGAAATAACTTAAACCGAGATAGAATGGAATCCTTTACATTTTTATAAATACGACATTTGGGGCACAACCATTTTGCACTTTTAGTGAACCGACTTTCGTGCATTTTACTTTTTTTCCAAGCTTTAATTTTTTATATTTGTTATAACAAATATATTACGAACGAAATTATGGTGTAATATTTGATATGTCATACTATTTTATGTACGCAAATGAAAACATCTCTTTGCGAACTTTAAGGTTAAGTACAGATTTATATTTCCTGCTTCCAAACTATTATTTGTCAAGTGCGTCAGTTTTGTGGCTTTTAAAGTAAACACAAACTTGCATATGTAAGAAGGTTTTTGCTTTTATTTCTGAAAAGTAGTGTTTGCGATTTACGTAAAAAGCAAAGAGTAAACGTGGCACGGCTATTTACGACTTAGGAAACTCTTTGTTGCTTCCGAATTGATATTAATGGCAATTTCTAAAAGAACTATGCATTTTTGCGGGATAAAATCTATCCTATGTCACTTCGCACGCAATTAACTGACTTCATGCCAAATTTCATTTAAATATGTTGAGTTATTAAGGCGTGATTGATTGCAGACGTACATCCAAACACACATCCGAACTTTCTCATTTTCTCATTTATAGATATATAGATTATGTCATCTGCAACCAATCTAATTTCAGACAGTAAATAATCAATTATTCATTAGAATAATGAATAGCAATGAACCCAATACCCTGCCTTGCGGCACTCCCATTTTTACTTCCACTTCTTTTGATAGTGCATTTCCTATCCTAACTTTCTGTTTTCTACCTTTTAAAAATTCTTCTACCCAGCAAATCACTATCTCATCCACTCAATAGTTTTCACCTTATTTACTTTATTGTCGGCTCTCAGGCAGTAGCTCGGCACTCGCGGCAAGCTGCTCTCAGAGGTTTGCGATTTACGCTATCGAGAGCACTTTACTCTCAAGTGGGGACGCACCTTTACGTACATTACTCACTTGGCGACAATGGACATCTTGAGCCGATTCTGACGTCATTGTAACCTAACCAAAAACTTAGTAGATCTCCTGAAACATCAGCACTTTTTTCAAATTTTGTTTTTCGCGCATATTATGATTATGACACATATTACGAACGGAATTATGATGTGATAGCTGAGGTGGCATAATATTTCATGCCCGCAATTGAAGACATCTTCTTGTAAACTTACCGACAGTACGAATTTAAAAACTTTTAAGGCTAAGTACGATTTACGTTTCTTTCTACGGAACTATGACTGAAGATCTTTTGATATATGACGTTACTAAATTGCACTCATGAAATTTGCTTGAATTGCTAATAAAGGTTCAGTTGTTATTCTGGCTCAGGATGCATTTCAACCAAGCTGCAAGCGCCACTAATATTGTCGCTAGAAACTCAAAGCGTCGATCACTCGCACATTAATACATTCACTGTAATGCATGTTAGTGACGTCATGAGTGGCAATATAAATTTGACCCACAGTTTCAGATCGTGATACCAAAGCAACATCTAAAAACCATCTGAATAATGATACTGACAATATGGCTCTCTTAAAAGCGAAGTAAATTATATACTGAATACATATCTAACTACATTTAGCCACATGAACTGTGGCGTCAGCATCATGACAATTATGAAAGCAACGTAATTCAAAAATGCTCATTACTTGCGCCGTATAAAGGAATGTCCAGTATTCATTACAAATCTACGGTAATATTGTGGATCAAGTTTACTCCGCGATACAGTGACTGTTATTGCGCGTTATTTAGTCCAGTTGCGCTTCATACTGAAGATGTATAATGAAATTAACTGTGGTAATTAAGAATCCTGATATGGAAAATGCGGCTACTATTTAAAATGTAGTTGCGATGCATTTAATGTGTTAAGGTGTGTCCGTATCGTTTGATTTTGTAGCGACAATATTAGAGGAGAGAGTGGTTAGGTTGAAATGCTGCCTGGACTAGAATGTTCTTGGTACAGTGAAAGGAATTTAGCTATTGTTGGTAATAAATAAGCTGCTTTCATAAGAGCCGTGGTAGTGCAATTATCCAACACATCCTCGAGATGGTGTTGGTTAGTGACGGCGTGTATCGCGATATAAACTACTCCCAATATTGTTTCTTTAAACGAAAATTTGTACCTTAGGCCATTGAATACATTCGTTTTAAGTGAAGGATGTAATAGTTATTTGCAGAATACTGAACAGTGACTAAAAAGTGCTGTTTTGTTAGTCATACTACTGATTTCTATAAAAAATTTGAAGTAAAAATAAAAAATGGAGATATTTAAGTTCAAAATTTGGTAAACATAATTTGTAATGTTACAGAGAGTGTATGATAGCAAAAAAGAAGACACTTAGGAAATAAATTGAACCGAGGTGGAATCAAAACGATAAATATTTGTCATAAACATACAAAAGATGGGTTGCAAACCATAGTGGTATAAGTAACAAAATAAAGCTTTTTAGAAAAACAGGTTTTTGTAAATACGTTTGTAATATTTAACATAAAGATTGTAATAAAACATACCACGTATTTGTCACCAAATTTTAATGTTTTTCCATATCAAAATTGTTTCATGATTATTAAGATTTAAGTATAAAACAAAGGGATGCAAAATCACTTATACAGTTGTGGCCTATAGACAAAATAAAATAACGCATTTATATCAGTACGGCACATAATAGATTACGTACTTATTTTTTTACACTTGTATCGGTCCTATAGTTCAACTAGGGTGTTAAACGGTCCCTCTAGCTCACGAGAACTATAGCTAGCAGTGACGGATCCAGGATTTTGGATCGGGGGGGGGGGGGGCTTGAGTCTGGCATGGGTAGGCTTCTTTATAGTCATGCCGGGCCGCCGTTAAAGATCAGAAGAGCTAAAAAAAAAAAAAAAAAAAAAAAAAAAAACACTTGTTGAAGTAGGCTGTTGATTTTCATCACATGTCAACGAATTGTTAAATTCATGATGAATGGATGGTATAAATTTTAGAAGATCCATTAAATCCTTAAACTTAGCGTGCTTTGTTTTTTATTTCTGTTTCCCTAAGGTGAGGAAGAATTTTGGGTATGTTCCCCTTTTTTTCATCCATGTTGACGAAATGGTAAGTCCGCGTCCAAAGACTCTTGTAATACATACTCTTTGTCAATTCTTTTGAAAATCTCATCCATCTTATTTTTAGCCAATTAATTTTATTTTTGGCACTGTCAATTTTTCTGCTAACAATAACTTTTAAAACGGTCAGTAGAAATAAAATCCTCCTGTTGCCATCTGTGAACTTTAAATTTCTTGCGTGTTTTCTTATCCAAAGTCACCCAGTCTCCGGGCACGAAAATATACTGGGCTTTCTTTTTCTGTTTTTCTATGTACGAAAAATAAGTCATTTTCTAGGTAACTTTCACCAGATACCGTGAAATTGTGATCTACCATAGTAATGGGTTTATGAGCTACGAGATATATCCAAAGCCTGCAGATTATTTGAATTCGGTTTTGACCACCACAGCTGTCGCTGTATGTAACCAAGTGCTTACAGTCTTCAAGGATGTTCATGATGTATTTTAATAGTCACGAAGCCACTTCTAATGCTCCACGTGAAGCAATATTTTCGCCCAACATAGGCCTATACATGTGTGCATCTCCATTTGTGCAGTCATAAATACCTAGATTATAGGTCCAAAATTGGCGTTTGTAGTAAATCAAATTTGTTTGTAAATATGGAGTAGGTAATGTTTTTTTGCAAATTAAAAGTTATCGAATTGACTGCTTCATCCTCATTGTCCCTATACTTAGAGTCTCTTGTCCTTTAAACTCCTAATAAATGTATTGCTTTTTCTCTTTGATATTTTGTTTCTTAGCCTGTCACATGTATTAAATGTATCACTTCGTAGTTTGTAGAATCCATGATTCAATTCAGCATTGAACACTTTTCTATAGATTTGTTCCTTAATTGGCTGTTTGCCTTCATTAATTATTTTGTCTTTATAAAGGGAATACACTTTTGATACTGATAATAAAGGAGACAGATACTTTTTAAGTGGCGCATCGTTGTGTAAATATTGGCTTTTAAATTTTGTGTTCCCGAATGTCCTTCAATTTATCTTCTTTGAATTTATTTCCAGGTTCATGTTTGCCACGTGTGTCATATACTGGAAGTCCTTTGACTCAAGTTTTAGTGAAAGCTGCGTGGGTAAATCTTTTATTAGAAATAGAGTTTTCAGAAAAAAGGCTTTGCACACTCGTTTAGTATTTAACTAGCATTTGCCCGCTGCTTCAGGAGCGTGTGCTTTGGTATGTGTAAAAATTCTTTACCGATTTTATTCTATTACCAAATATTAACGTTGGGAGCAGTGAATTCTAAACGTCTTCTAAAATTTTTTCCTTTTGTTTCGTTATTGCCTTAGGTTCGGTTTTCATACTGATGTCCGAGAGTTTTGTTTCATTCATATTTTAACGTTAGACAATTTATGAAATAGTAGAAAAACTATCTGAAAAATTGACTGTACTATTCGTAGAGATAATTATTGTGAGAAGAAAAAAAATAATTGTTTAGAAATGGTTTTCTTTTTGTGATGTAAGTAGGTGTAACAATGTTTAAGAGAAATAAAATGTTACCTTTAACATACTTAGTAGGTCGCTCACTGTAATGCCTCTGTGTGCCATTTTTAAATGCTGATACGGAGGACTGCACGATTTATGATTATTATTAACTAGCCACAAAGCCCGTCAAAAATGACGGGTTTGACGGATTAATTCATTTCTTTTTAGTAGCATACCTAAATAGAATTGTTATAAAAAAAAGCTCAATGGGCTGTAATTTCTCATCTCTTGTGACGTAGCAAAAAGTTTCATTGTTTATTTGGTCCAGGTTGCGTTTCAGCCTAACTACAATCTTCGCCAATATAGCCGGTTGAAAATCAAAACTTAATTCACACGCCATGTCAATGTCATCACGCGTCGATACCGATCATGCATCATGCGATACAAACTTGATCCATAGGTCGATGTTTTAACGCCTGACACAAACATCCGGCGGAAATAATGACCCCAGTGAAAGCGAAGGATGCTCAAAACAAATCTTAAAAACCTACGTTATGCCACGTAATATTAGTTTTAATTGTGGTTCAGGTCGCACAGATCGCAAACAATTTGGAACTTCTTTCATTCAAACCAAGTAGCCTAATGATTTCAGTAAAAAAAGCAACTCATAATTAATATGCCGTTCTAGCATTATATTTCTTAGCAATTACTTAAATAAATATAATTGTTATAAAATATAGTTCAGTGGAATTCATAGTGCTTTGCCCTATAACAAAAGGTTTTCGTTCCTATCCTGGTCAGGGTTGCATTTCAACCTAATCACGTACAAAACTTGCTTCCAGAGAAACAATTGTTAAATTACACACATATTTATATATATTATTTCGCATTTTGGTGGTAATGACGCATTGCGATATAAACTAAATCAAAAATCTTTAGACGTTATTCCATGTTCCTTTTTTATATTCGTGATTCAGATAAAGCAACTGATAGTTAATATGCCGTTCTAGCATTACATTTCTTACTAATTACTTAAATAAATAAAACTGTTATAAAATAAAGCTCAGTGCAATTCCTAGTACCTTACCCTATTTTCGTTGATATCCTGGTCCAGGTTGCATTTCAACTTAATGACTTACTAAACTTGCCGCATTTTAATGCATGTACTATATCGTATTTTAGTGGTAATAATGCATCGCGATATAAACTAAATCAAAAGTCTTTACGGGTTATTCCATCTTTCTTTTTTATATTCCTGATTCAGATAGATACTAACACATTTGAATGGCTGACAGGCAGTTCTATCATTACCGTGGCGCCAAAATCTGATGATGAATTCTTGTATAACTCGACGAAACAAATCGAAAATAAAGAATAAATTTTTTTGATATCTCGCTTGGTTTTCGAGATATAGTATATTAAAAATCACTCATATGTATAGTTCCTTCTGCTTTAGGTGTTTTTTCTTCTGGTCCAGGCCGTATTTCAACCTAGCAACAATCACTAGGAAGAAAATAAAACACCTATAGTGCATTTCCACCATGTAGGTATGGTGGTTTTGGTGGAAAAAAAATTCTGGTCCAGGCCGGATCTCACCCTAACCTCCTCACTTTTGAGTTACAATATCTCGAGAACTAATCTCGAGAACTAAGTGAGATATCAAAAAACTTTATTCTTTATTTTCCATTTGTCTCGTCGAGTTACATACGAATTCAGCATCAAATTTTGCTATACCCAAATTTTTCTTCTGGTCCAGGCCGTATTTCAACCTAATTACGTCAATTTTGAGATACGATATCTCGAGAACTAAGCGAGATATCAAAAAACTTTATTCTTTACTTTCAATTTGTCTCATCGAGTTCTATAAGAATCAATCATCAGATTGTGGCGCCACGGTAATGATAGAATCCCCGGCTGACACAATTACATGCGGCTGAAATATGGCATCAGTAAAAGCAAAGGAAATTAAAAATAAATCTTGACAGCTTACATCATTCCAAGTAATATCAGTTTCAATTGTAGTCTATATTGATCGCGGACAGTATGGAACTACTATTGTTAAAACAAAGTAATGATGTACCGTAAGTAACAGAACACTCATGAAAAAAAATTATTAAAAAAAAATTAAATTACTTATGCCCTCTTCTGTCAAGTGCCAGTTTTAATAACAATCTATCAAAATTGCCGCTAACATTGAAATAATTAAATCTTTTATCTTAAGTATTTGTGGCCAAAGATTTTAACGAATTCTTTTACATAAAACGATTATTAAATAAATCTAAGCAGCTAATACTTATTATGCCGATTTAAACTGAATACATACTTTTATTTCAGTGTTCACGGCTTAGTGTAATTTCTCGAGCCTTGCGCTCTAGCAAAAGGTTTCAGTTTCCATTCGAGTCCAGGTTGCATTTAAACCTAACCACTTAACTTCTCGCCAGAAGAACAATACTTCAATCTCACGCATATTAATACATGAACTGTATCACTTTTTAGTGGTAATAATGCATCGTGATATAAAACTTTTGAATGGCTGACAGAGTTGCTGAAATAATAGGCTCAGTAATATTACACAGTGAAAGCAAAGTAAATTAAAAAAAAATTCTTATAAACTTACATTCTGCCACGTAATATTTGTTTTAAGTGTAATGTAGGATGCACAGTTCACGTATCAATGTTCAATTATTTCCGTTCAAATGAATTAATAATTTCAATAACAGGACACAGTTTAAAATATTTGAATAACAAACTAAATTATTAATGCCCTCTGCTGTAACGTCAAATGCCACTTGTAATTCTGATCCATACTAAGTAATAATATAACCAAACTTTTCGGAACATTATGCTCGAAATATAAAGCTTTTATCTTACATATCTGTGGACAAAGAATGTAAGGATACATAGGCCTACTGCTAATTTGTCAATTTTGTGCGACTTTTTACAACTGAAAAGGCAAGAAAACATTACAACAAAGGATTAAATCAACATTTTAAAGGACTGTCACTGATTTTTCAACGTTGGCGGCGTCTAACGGCTGTGCGTCACTGTCATATTACGACATTTTTAATCTAATTCCTGGCGAGTTTTCCGCAATGCTTGATCTCAAAACGTGAAGAGGACATGTTGATGAAGCGACTGATACATATATTATTTCAACAGGTTAGTACCAGTTCTTCGCAGGTCAAGAAAGAGGTACGGTACTCAATACTTCTACATATCAAAAGAATATTATGTAAATATAAGCATCTAATGATTGATATGTCGATTTTAATGCAATGCATACTTTTATTTCAGTGTTCTGACAGATAATTTATTCGCTGATGCTTGGAAATGTTATTAAATAACGCGTATTCCCAAAAATATCATTGTTTTGAAATAAACTAAATTATTCATGCCCCCTTCTGTAACGTCAAATGCCACTTGTAATTCTGATCCATGATAGTAAAACTCTAACCAAAAATTTTCACAACATTGGTGCTCGAAATACAAAGCTTTTATCTTACATATCTATGGACAAAGTATGTAAGGAATAATTCTATACATCAAAAGAATATTACGTAAATATAAGCATCTAATGATTGATATATCGATTTTAACGCAATACATACTTTTATTTCAGTGTTCTGTTAGTTAATTAATTCGCTGATGCTTGGAAATGTTGTTAAATAACGCGTATTCCCAAAAATATCATCTTAAAGCGTGACGTCATTGCGCGACGTCATAGTTACGTCACCGCGTGACATGACGTCATCGCGCTACATCTTGTCTATTATATTAATAGATTTAATTGTCAATTCTCCCAGTCATATAATTACTCCTTTTTATTTTATTTTTCAACTTTTTCTTTTATAATTGGTGTGCTAAATCCCTCCCCCATTTATTTTATTGATTTACAAATTTTAATTTTAAATTCCTTAAGCGTTTTTGGTACATTACTTACACATTACTTCACTTCGTAATTTGTTCCAATCCCCGACACCTTTACCAACAAGAGAAAATTTTCCTGTTCCCTTATGCATGAAATCGAGCGCCAACTTGTGGTCATGGTCGTGTTTCCCCTTATATGCACTATTCTTAATTATTTGACCAATATCCCACCATGCCTTATCACCAACATATGCCCTGTATTTTCCCAGCAGTCTCTTCACCCTCGTACCTTCATCTAGTGATTCCCAATCCCAATTTAATTTTCTGAAATAATTTTTATTTCCTTTTCCGTTAGGATATTGGTTTTATTTTGACGATATGTTAGTACGATCAGTTATTTTTGCTATAAAATATAAATTTACGTGGATTAAAACTTATCGTGCGCGGTATCACACGTTAAGAATTATTTTTAATTTCCCTCGCTTTCAAATCACCTTATTACTAATGCCATTATTTCAGCCACATATTATTTCCAAAATGCTATGATTTGTTCACAGTACAGTGTATGTGCTAATGCACGTTTGACTTAAGCTATGATTTTCGAACATCAATATTATCTAAGGTTGTGGTTCGGTTGAAGTACAACCTGGACCATGATGACAGTTGATAAGCTTTGTTGAAACATAAGAGACAATATGGACTTAGCTTTATAATTAATGCGATGTAGCATCAGGATATGAATTATTTTAATTTCTCTTTGTTTTCAATAAAGCCGTATTATTGATTTTATTATTTAAGTCGCCTATAAGTACCTCCAGGAGGCCAAGATTCCATAGCGAAACAGTGAATCTATTAATGCGCATGTGACAGTTTTTCGTTAGGTTGAAATGCAGTATGGACCAAAATATCAATTGACACGCTATGTTACAGCATAAAGCATTATGGATCTAGTTTTATAATTTACGCGATGTAACATAAGTGTTAAGATGTCTAATTAATTTTTAATTTCATAGGTTGCATGTTGCTATCGTCATCAACTCAATTGCACATATGGAGATAAACATTAGAAAATCGGGGTTATGAAGTTATTTTATAGAAAGAATTTATTTTACTGCCTGTGGTTTGAACAGCAGCCAAAATTTGTAGACACGTTTAAGAATATTTGCACATGAGAGCCACTATATATGTTAATCGAATAAATTCCATCGAAATAATTGGCAGTTCTGTAGAAGTTATTATGGAAAACCTACCTATTTACCTATTAGCTTTTTTCTAAGACATCTTTCTTTGAAGGGGGGGGGGGGAAAACCACTGAATTTCGTATCCATAATATGAAACTAAAAAATATTGGCGTAATAATGTGTAGTGTACTTTCTTTAGCGTTCACGTAAGACATATTGTACCAGAGACAAACTGTTTAAATGTCTACCAAAGACAATCTATGTCTACCACATTAGTAATCTAACACATTTCACGTGACAACTGACCTGTTGCGATGTAAATTAATGGTGATTACGTTTGATTCACGTATTCCGTTTACTTTAGAGTACTGCGGTACAGAAAACTGAATAACAAAAGTAAAAAAATAAAATGGAATCCTTAGTTTTGTCAGATTTTTGCGAAAGGAGTGAGCGTCTGAAAGTCCATAATGATCCGCGGCCCATAATTTCCCATGTATAAAGGTTTTTAATTGCTTGTTCCTTCCCATGGCACATATAAGTCATTAGCTATTTTCGCAGATTTTGACTCGCACCATTAGTTCTAAAAATTTGAAAACCCCGTCCAAATTGCTGTCATAGTTATTGTGCGGCTCCCGTTCAAATAAAGAGACACGCGCTGCTTGCTTACAGACTTATAATAGTATAGATATGATTACTGTACTTATTTTTTTCTTGTTAACTGAACGCTTCGGTTGTGTATTTATACCCAGTACCTAATGAAATTCGTTTGTGCTTCCCAATTTCCTAATTTACAAAATTCCCAATGAATTAACTTACGGTGATCTTCAGTAAAAGTTTTGCACTGGTATAGAGAAAGGTTTCTAAAGCCTTAGCTGCGATTGTTTTGCCTTTAGTGGACACATTTTCTTTTCCTTCGTTGCGTCTATGTTCTCTTATATTTTTCTTCCAGGCTGTGATGTATTTCTGTTTCTTGCATGATCGTGTAGAATTTTATGTTAGTCGTTCTTCATCAGTCGGGGTTTCAGGTGGTATCTGAACAACTGGCAGAGAGGCGGATAATGCTTGTTCAACTGGCGGGGTTTGAAGTGGCATCGGCCAACTGGCGGCGAGACAAGCGATGCTTGTGCAACAGGCGGGGTTTCAGGTGGTATCGGCACAAATAGTGGAGAGATGGACGATGATGGCCGAACAGCAGGCGTGTCAGATGGTAATGGCTTAACTGACAGCAAATTTGATGATGCTTGTACATTTAGCGCAGGTCCTTCTTCCGAGGAAGTTATTATAAAAAATTTAAAGGTGTTCGAATATGTTTTTACTTTTTTTAGGGCTTGGTTTCCATGTAACATCTATTTAAAAATATATGTTAATTCTATACCGATACAAGTGACATCTAAACATTTAAAACGATAACATAAAGTATTATGGCAGTACAAGTGACGTGTGAACAAAATCAGATGAAAAACACTTAAAAAATTTTGCGACCAAGCAGCGATTAGTTTATTTTAAAATACATCATGAAGGCAAAATAACTAAATATTGTATCTACCGGAAATCATTTTTGTCTTTTTTATCACTACGATCCGGCCGCATGCTCGAGAGATCTTAAAGAAATAATTTCATTGAATATTATTAATAAACTTACTTCCGCTTCAAATTATAATAATGCTTCTATCAAGAGTATCGCATGTCGGGAATGTTAATAATCTGAAAGCAACAGAGTTTATCTTCAGCGGACGAAGGGCTGACGGATACCAGCAGTGGTTTGAACAATTCACTATCAGATAATAATGTTGACATAGCCACAAAGATGTTTACCGTAAAATAAATATCTCAATTCCATTGTGCTTATTGAAGCGTTAGTCTATAATCATCTAACATATTCCACTTAGTTTACATTTCAGAAAATTAAAGAAATACAGTAAATAATATAATTAAAAAACAATATAAGCAGCATCCAAAGAGTAGTAGAACCATCATAGTTGTGAATTTCTTGAATCACAAAAGATGGTTACAGTTAATTTAATGTTACTTATACAGGGTGTTAAAAAAGTGTAAAATATTTTAGGAGGCCTGAAACAGATGGAGCTGTTTCCTTCACAGCGGTCGCCCCAACTGTTCCCAAGGTTTCGCATGCAGCTCAGTGCTGTACAAACAATCGACCTTGATGACGGATATGTGACGCTTGTCACCGAATATGGCACAGGAGGAGAAAAGATAGACGATACCAGAGACAACATGGACTCACACAGTAATATCAGAACGTAGTGAAAATGTTTTTTGTAAGGGAAAAAAACTCTGAGGTCCCATTTGAAAAGAAATGAAGAAAGCTTTTCAGATTTAAAAGAGTGAGTCAATTCTCTTTTAACGAGATTTTGAGCGCTGTGGAATAGGTGTCGCGAAAACTGCGGCCAGTGAAATTTGCGGCCAGTGAAATCTGCGGCCAGAATTCTCAACAATGCTGTAGCGGTATGTTTATTATAGAATAGGATCAAACGGGTTGTATTGTTAAAAGCCGCCCCGCCGGCGTCTGAGCGGATTGCTACGTTTGTAGCCAATGTTTCTAAACAGCAGGTTGACACTACAGATGTTTTATAGTTTATAACTGTTATTAAAATACAAGTTTTATTCTTGCTTAAAAGACGTAGAAAAGAATTGTAATAACGAGGCAGATACTTACAGAATCGTAGTAGATTTTATGCAAAATCTCCCTTTGCCTCACATTACTAGTGCAGGAGGCCTCGCATTCGGGAGGACGGTGGTTCGAATCCCCGTCCGGGCATCCAGATTTGGATTTTCCATGGTTTCCCAAATCACTCCAGGCAAATTCCGGGATGCTTCCTTCAAAAGGCCATGGCCGAATTCCTTCCCATTCCTTGCCCCCCATCCTTTCCCGTCTCTAAAGACCTCGCTGTTAGAGAGACGTTAAGCAGATAAGAAACTAGTGTAGGAAAAAATATTCTACCATCAGCAGTTGTGGGTTAACGTCATCCACATCAAATTTCCCCACAGACGACACGATAATGGAGTGACATCGCTCCATTTGGACGGATGGAGCGATCGTGTATGGCCGCCTCTAGACGACCTCGGCCACTCCAATCTAGTTAGTACCGCACTGGATTTTCCGAACAGTGTTGCAGATCAGCAAAAATTCAGCTTTCAGTAACGAGTGCGAAAAAAGTCTAAGAAAGAATACTTAACCTGTGAAACATTTGCGTGTCTATTATATATATATATAAAAAAAAATAACTCGGCTGTTTCGGGCGTGTAATGTAAAATGATTTGTTCACGTAAAAACTTCCAGGCACGATTTAGTGAGACCAGGTCGGGTCGTCTAAAGGGGCGTTTAGAGTTATTAGGGCGGCGCGGCATGACACAAAGAGAAGAGGTATTGGCCGCAGATTTCGCAGATTTTAGGTTGGCCGCAAATTTCACTGGTCGCAGTTTTCACATATCCGTGGAATAAGAATTATTTAAAGAAGCCACTTTGTTGAGAAACAACATTATTCCGCATGAAAGACTAGTCGCTGCTATAATGTTACTATTTGAGTTATGTTATTCATACCATCTGAACACGTCACACTGCTGGAAATAAACAGACTCTCAAACGAACATTTTGCTGTTCAAAAGTGTATATAATAATGCCATTGGGATAAAAGTTAAGATAAAACGCAGTGTTTGTTTTGAAAAAAAAACAACCTAAATTTCAGGGTCTAAAAAGTTATCAAGAAATCAAAAAATAACTACGTGAAAAATAATTAACTTAGTAATTTCCATGATTTACTTAATATATTTGTAATAAACTGGTGCGCAATAGAACAATAAATTAAATATGCTATAATGGTCCAAAAATATTCATTTAAGTTAATTTTCTTCATTTGGCCGTCTCGCGAGGTAATAATGTGCCATGTGTTTGCCCTATTGAATTACATTGGATGATGCGTCAACTGGACGATCTAGGTAAAAGGTTTCCCAAGCGGGAATGGAGGGGTATGTCCCCTCCCCTAGGGGTGCACGATGTCAGGAGGGGGAGGGGGAAGGGCGGGAGTGCGAGGTAGTTTCACCGCACGAGTGGACGATTCCCAAACTCCTCTACCTCATCGGCTCTTATACTTGAAGTTCTTTATTCTAACATCACATATTTAGTGAGTTTCCTCAGAAATGTCATTTTAGTACTGATAATTAGGCATTTACGTTATTAATGATAAAATTATGGTGGTGGAAGGGGGTTTGGGAAGAATTCTTTTAACGGAAGGTGAGTCATGGTACGAAAACTTTGGTAACCCCTAGCATAGGTGGGCTCCCCGTCTATTTTAGGTCTTTGTATTTTGCTATCAGGGATACTACCAGGGGCGGATCCAGGGGGGGAGGGGGGCTAGAGGGCTCAAGGCCCCCCCCCAAAAGTATCTAGGTCCACCTCCAACATTGTAATTTCGGAGACCTTTTATTTATTTTGAGGCCCGAGGAGACTATAAATACTACTGTTTGCCCGACTCAAGTCCCCCTTCCAACCCAAAATTCACTCAAGCTAAGCCTCCCAAACCAAAATTCACTCAAGCCAAGTCCCCTCCAAACCAAAGTGCGCTCAAGCCCCTCCCAAACCAAAATCCTGGATCCGCCCCTGGATACTACGTTGTACGAATTTATAATTATCCAACTGGACCACAAGGGGATGAAAAGCACACTGCACTACGGCACTAAAGGAACGTGCAGTTAAGATAAGTGAAATCTTATTCCGAGTGTTGTGGCTCCTTACGGAATTTTGGGCTAAAACCTGGGCGATAGTTACTAAAGCTGGCCAATCGTAGATTACATACAGTGACATCTGGATCCAGGGCAAGTTACAACAGAAATCAAAACAGTTTCAGGCAATGGAATGTGACTACACAGATAGCAACAATAGTAAAGCAGGCCAGACAGTCAGCAGAATTGATTTGGAGCGGGACGGTACTGAGAGGAAGATTGTAGGGAAGGAATCCCAACTATTGGCTAGAGGTCCTCCCCATTGTTTGTACCATCGTGGGGAGCAGCGAACAAAACCTGGGGGCACGAGTAGAGAATAGGCAGACTTGGTCGATTCTGGGCGAGGATCGTCTTAGACAGCTATGCAGTGATGGAGTTAGGCAAGGATTGACATGAGAGGCGAGCCGCAGTCTACAATAAGGGCAGCCAGATGTCTACATCTACGGCAGTGACTATAACAGGTGGGAGAAAGCCATTGAAGCAACGTAATGTGGAAGTCACTCAGTAGAATCAAGTAATGGGAGTCATTACTTATGGAGGAGTTGAAGGGAGTTAAGATGTTATTGCTGTACATAAACTTGATGTGAATAAATTTTATATTTGTGATTATCCTTAGTGAGAGTTTCAATTGTAAATACTACTGATCACCTGACCGAAGTGTCTTACCCACAATTTATATGTTCCCCTTGGGAATGGCAGGGCGAAAGGAAAAAAAGATTCGCCAGTCCACCACATGAGGAAGATTTTAGAGTGTGGAACATAGGGCCCCAAATTGTGAGACACGAAGACATGTCAAAGGGGAGCGTGATGCGAGGTAGCTTCGCTGCCCGTGTGGACGATAATCTCGTTCTGAGCAGTCTGGTGGCTCATTGGTTAAGTTATGACTGGAAATCGGAAGGTCCTCGCTTCGAATGCCTGTCTCGGCAGCGAATCATAAAGTTCCTCAACCCCACCTTCCGTGGTTCGGATTCCACCGTTAAACTGTAGGTTCCTTATAGCCGGTAGGATTACCGGGTTAGTTTAAGGTGACTACGGTAGGGGCGGAATGCGCAGCCAATAAAATCTCTGTCACCAGGTCATTATGACCACACGAGCCCTTACCTTACCCTAGCTCTACACCATCATACTACCTCTCCTTCTAGTTGAAAACCTGTGTTCTAACATCACCCATTCCTCTGAGATGTATCTACTAATACGTAAAAAGTATTCACAAGTTGCAACTATGAAAACCTAAAATATCGGCAAAACTCTATAATTACTCAATGCCCTACCTTAAGCGCAAGTATTGAAATAAAAAAATGATGCTGCTGCTAAATACGAATTTGATAAAATGGTAAATCTACATTTTGGATTATATGTATTCCAGCATATCACAGCAAATGCTGTCATTATGTTCACCTTTTTCAAGCACTTATTTGTGCGGAAAAGAGTTTTCAGCTCAGGTTGAAATAAAAAAGAAATTTCGTAGCAAACACGATATTGTCAATGACTTGCGTTCAGCATTTTCTAATATCCAACCAAGGAATTTTGAATCTTGTGAAAATAAAAAAATAAAAATTCATACGTCACCAAGATTTATTTTTCCTTGTTCCTTCTTTTCAGTTCATTTAAAATTTGCATTTTTGTAAAATTTAAAATTTGTAAATTAAATATAAATATATTAGATTTCATACTTGCTTTATAATTATTTTAATAATTTAATAATTTTGGCGGGGCGGGGACGTGGAAATTTTTCCTTTGACAGAAAAAAGGGGGGGGGGCGTGGTATGAAAAGTGGTATGAAAAACGTGGTATGAAAAACTTTTGGGGATTCTCGTGGGGCTGACATATTCGAACGAGGGTCGTCAAGAAATAAGTTAACAACGCATATGAAACCATCATGTCATTTAAAAATTAATTAGTGCATGAGCATACCGTTACATGAATTAAATATACGTTTTATCAGTACTGTATAAAGTATTACCGCATACTTTTTTGGTTAGGATATGCTACACTAAACTAATACTTTATTACATAGTATGGTTGGCAACCCTGATACCGCTGTCACGGACGCAAGGATACGTGCGTGAGCCGTAGACGAAATTTTGCGCCTCTGTGTCGATTATGTGGATAATTCCTTTAAACCAAAGGATGGGAAAATATAGGCGTAACTAAGAGCACCGTTCTGTAACAATCTGTATCTTATTTAAATATAGGGTTACCCAAAAACTGAGTGACATTTTCGTTCTATTGAGTTGGCAGTTGTTTACGAAACCATATATTGCAGTAAACTCTTTGCGGTTAACCGATATGGAGCGATATACGATAGAGCAATGCGTAAACATCCTTAAGATTTATTGCAACTTCGGACAAAGTTTTGCGGACACTGTACGCAAATTACATGGAGTTTTTGATCGCCGAATAAGTGATTATTGAACGACTGGTTAAAAAAAATTGAACTATAGTTAGTTCAGTTAACATAGGCGGTTCAAGGTCACTCTGTCTATTCTCTTCCCGTGCCCTTACCCCTACATGCGAAGGGGAAAACATACCCTCTGACAAATTTGCCACTCGCCTGATCGGATACCTACGATCTGTTTGGTGGGCTTGGTAAGGAGGAAGGGGGGGGGGGGGGCGTTTGGTGAGGACCGGGACAAGGGGAACAACACGTTGAGTCGCCACGTGCGAGTGAACACACTATAGCATTACTGACAGCAGAAGAATTAGCCGTATTCGCACCAGGCGGTCGATCGAAAACATTGTTATACTGTGAGCAACAATGTGGATGATACTCTGAAATGTCATTTCGCTGCCGTTCTTTCGAAATGAACATTTCGAGTATCGGCATACGAAGGATTTCGATGAAAGATCAGCAACTTCACCCATTCAAAATTCAACTGACTCAACAACTCAGGCAAAACGACTATTTAATGCGCTGGTAACTGGTCAACTGTGTGTTGGAAATCATCAAATGGACGGCAAACTTTGATAAGATAATCATCTTCAGCGATGAGGCTCATTTCCATCGTAATGGGTTAGTCAGTAAGCAAAATTGTCGTATTTGGGACGAGGACAATAGTAATGTGGTTGAAGAACTGTAGATACATGCCCGCCGAATATCATCTTGGTGTGGATTTGGCAGTGGCAGATCTAAAGCTGCATTCCCACGACGTCTCTTAACGGAAGCCTACCGGGACGGATAGCCAACAACACGCCTTAGCAACGGGGCCGCCTCTGCTAGCGGGGATGAGACGTAGCTACCCACTCTATGTCGGTAAACATCACAGGCGTAGTGGTGCGCTGTTGCCATCGGTTTGCAGCAGAGGTGCGCACCCATTCTGTTGCAGTAAAGTGCTCTGTGGCAAATGACATTAGGCAACGTGGTGAGGAGGTGTGGTGGGGGCTAAACTGCGGCGCGCGCTCATCCCTACACTGCGGCGTGCGGCGCCCGACCTCCGTTACAAGACGTCGTGGGAACGCAGCTTAAGAATTTTCCGAACCGGAGCAAAAACTGTGAGATGCCGCCTCTTCGAACATTAGTTTGCCGCCCCCACTGTCGCGTCTCGACTGTCGCCCACATTGTCGTCGCCTGAGACAGTAGTGAAGCTTAAAAAAATTTATATTTGCACCCCTTCAAACACGATTTTGTCGCACGAGGCAAGTGCCTCGGCTTGCACCCCCCCCCACCCCTTTTTTTATCAGGTACTGGGTTTTGGACCGTTAAAGTGATAGGGCCGTACTTTTTCGAGAACAAGGTCGGAAATGCATTGACCGTCAACTGTGAACGTTATCGGAAGACGATATCTGAATTTTTGTTGCCTCATTTCGACGGTATGGATTTTGGTAATATGTGGTTTCAACAGGATGGCGCCATCTCTTTTGCGACTCACTAATACATCCTAATCTTTAAGGCAGAAATTTCACGGCGACTTATTTCGTGGCAGGGCGATCGGAATTGACCACCGAAGTCGTGCGGTCTTGATCTTTTTTTGGATTCGTAAAGTGGAAAGTCTATGTTACGAAATTATGGATGATTTCTGGATTAAAACTTTAAATTTGCAGTTATTGACCAGATATACTGAAATTATGTGAAAATGTGGTTTGAAAATTTTATTGAAAATAAGTCTTAGAGGATATTGCATTCCATACATACCTAACCAAAATGTTTACCCTTCGAAATAACATAATTTTTTTAATTAATGAAAAATTTTCTTTTTAAAAAATCACCCTATATTTGATAGCAGAATGAATTTCTGTCGTCGTTAGTTCAGATTAAACTTACACCTCATTTATTTCAGCACCTGTCACAGAATAAATGTTCGTTCAAGATTAGTGTTGCAAACTGAAAAAAAAATGTTTTTTTTCCAGCTTTGTGAAAAAAAACATGAAAAAACCTAGCACCTGTGTTTTTTTTCTAATTTTTTTTTTTTTTCAGAAAACTATATATTTGATAAATTATAGTTTTATTTAAGGAACTTAAATTTTACAAGTGTGTTTTAAGTCTTACTGAATCATACAATGTTTTACATAATGATTCATAAGTGTATCTATATAGGTAACATAATTTTATTCATCCTCTACGTCAGTACCACATTCACTAGTATCAGCACTACCAACACTAGTTCGGTCGGTGACGGAATTTTCTGTCTCTTCTTCTGTCTCCTCTAGATCCATAACTTCAGAAATAGTTAAATTTTCTTTTACTGGTTGTTCTTGTATTGTACGCAAAAGATTTTGAGATTGCAATTTTAAATTGTGAGCAAAGTACACACTGTGCATAAAGACTGCGCCGATAGTTCTGTATTACGGTCTTTTAAGTTTGAATTAAAATCTATTATCATACAAAATAAGAGCTTTACTTCTTTTCAATCGTTTGTTTACACCAACGGTTGCAAGGAAACGATTCATAATTAGAGACCGTTCACAAACTACGTGGCTCGGTCCAGAGGGAGGAGGGGTTAGCTGGAAGGCTACGCTGGGCTACGTGGGGAAAGGGGGGGGGTTCCGAGCCAGGCCACGTAACTTTCCTTCCGTAACATTTTTCACAGTTAAAATGAGGAACTGAACTCACAACAGCATATGAGTATTTATTTCCCTCAGTTAATTACATCCGTATGTAATTTACAATAGTCTGACAAGAGAAAACAGTACAAAATGTCTTCTTGAATCAAAACGGAAGAAATCTACGTGCTTCGTAAGCGTGGGGGGGGGGGGGCGAAGGGGGGTAGGCAAAAGCCACGTAGGGCTACGTGGGGGTTCACAGGAGGCCAAAATGGAGCTATGTGGTTTATGCACGCTCTCTTACTGAGTCAGTACCACTATACTCTGAGAGTTAACAAGTATACGAATATAAGGAAAGCCCAATAAGGCAAAAAACCGTGGATAAATTTTAAATTCCTAACTTTTTTAAAAGATCTGTAGGTAATTTTGTAGGGCTGGCAGCACTATTTCAAATAGCAAGTATCAATCCAAACAATGGGGAATGGGGATTCCTTCTCGCGCAACCTAGTATCTTCGGGAAATCCCCGTTCATAAAGAAAATTTCAGTCAATTTTGACAATATTTTTGTATTTTTTTTCCTACTGAACCAGAAAAATACAGTAGATTTTAAACTAAGATAAGTACTTAGAATAAACTCTAAAACAGTCATTTTAAACGATAACTGCCTGACAAATTTGAGATTTAGTAGTTGTGAAAAAAAACGTGTTCCAGAAAAAAAACATGTTTTTTTTCATGTTTTTTTTTCAAGCCAGAAAAAAAAACCGTTTTTTTACAACACTATTCAAGATTTTGTAATTTTGGACAATGTTTTACAAAGGTCCAAAGATTTATGTTCACTTTTTGCAATTCTCTAAGATTTAGTTATCCCTGGGCCCCAGCTGGGGCCCCCTCCAGATGGGGCCCCCTCCAGATGGAGCCCCTTCGAGCTGAGGCCCGTGGCATTTTGTTCGTCCTGCCTCCCTATTATTACACCACTGCTTGTATGTTTTAAAAAAGTTAGCACATACATAAAGAATTATGTTTTGGTTTCAGGTGATAACATGAATCAAGACGTGCCTAAGGACATTCCAGTGCTGGAGAAGCGGATGCTTGGGAAGGAGCTGCATCTGTTGAAGATGTATTGCGAAGCGTGGAAGCTTGTAATAAAAATTAAGAAAAAGATACTGCAACTGAGGCAGAAAAAAATCAGGTCACAGGGTAGAGAACTGACATCGATGCAAACTAAACTAGCATCGATAGTTGACTGTACGCAACAAGCGATACACAGGATAAAGCTGGCTTCCCAAGAGATACGGTCGGCGCAGAAGAATGCGCGGATAACGCCGATGCAACAGAAGAAGAAGTTTCTGCTGCTTGTGATATCGGAGCTGGTAACCATATGGTACCACCTAACCAACATTTAGTTCTTTGAATCATTTACTGTAAGACAATAGAATAAACTCATTCCTGTATACCAAAGTGTGAAAAACGGATATTTAAAATCTACTAATTCCTCAGTTTACCATTTTCATTGTATCATTCTTCACAAATCCTCAATTCAAAACATTAATACTAATAACATATATTATTTCTAAAAGGTATTCTTTTTGTTTTGTTTTGTCATGAGCCTTTCTCCTTTTATTATTATTTATTTATTATTATTGCAGCTATATCGATACTTTTTTCAGGATGTAGCCTCTTTAAGCCTAATGAGCTATATATTAGAATTTAATTCTACATAGTGTTGCTGTAGTTCTTTCCAGGCCGATCGATCCTGAGCCGCCCTCTTCCAGTTCACGCCTGTAACTCGACGTATATCCTTATCCCAGCGATCTGGGGGTCTTCCTCTTGCTCTTTTCAGGTTTCTCGGCATCCAGTCCAGCACTACCGTAGTCCATCTTTCATCTCTTTTACGAGCAACATGACCGGCCCATTGCCATTTTTGGGTCATGACTCTTTTTAAGATGTCTGTTACTTTAGTTATTGAACGGATGTGCATGGCCCTTTTCCTGTCTCTTCTTGTAAACCCTAGCATTGCTCTTTCCATACTTCGCTGGGCAGTTCTCAGTTTTTGCTTCGTGTGACTATTTAGGGTCCAAGTCTGGCAGGCATATGTGAGGACCGGTAATACACATTGATAAAATACCTGTTTTTTAAGACGTATTGGCATGTTCGATTTAAACACTATGGAATTTCTTCCGTATGCTCTCCAGCCCAGCTTTATCCGTCTGTAGATCTCAGGCTTTGAGTCACCATTCATAAAGATTAAGTCTCCGCTTTGGTAAAACCATATGTTAAGAAAGGAATTTTTGAAATTTTTTTAAATATCAAAAGTATCATCATTATTTCTAAAATGTGTGTGTGCTTTTTTTTTTTAAACATTTATTTATTTTTCCTTTAATACCTTACTAAAATCGATATATGAAGTATCATTTTAAATATTATAAGAGAGGAGTTTTTCGGAAATCAACCCTTAATGGTAAAAGTACCATCAACGTCACGTGTATGAGACAGTTCAGAGGCAAGCCGCAAGGCTTCGCTGGCGTCGATAAGGAGTGATTGCATACCGCTAGATAGCAACACCACAGATCACAGAGACACGGATACACTGTGTGCGTAGGGGGCATCCATTAATTACGTGACCTCAAGAATGGATTTGGGGGGAGGGGGCAGGTAGGGCGGCAAAATCTCAGAAACGGGGAGGGGTTCGATAAAAATTCGACGTCATTTTTCTTATTTCAGATTGCCACCCTCCGTTCAAAGAATATCCTGCGTTCCTGGTCGTGGAGCTAAAAAAACGGATCACCACCTCATCAAACATACAGTATTCTCGCCGACCCCGGCAGCGTAGGGGATAGCGTGCTAGCCTCGCGTTGCAGGGGTCACCGGTTCGAGTCCGGCCTCGGGCATGGGTGGTTTTAATTAAGTGTTGTGTTTGTCTTGTGTCGTCTATACCACGGAGAATCTATAATACATTGAGTGATCCAATACATACATGCAAACTACAAAATTACATAGTGCTGGCTGTATGGCCTCGTAGCCAAATGCCATTTTTTTTTTAAACATATTCTCACGCCAGTGGGAAGGGGTCAGACCAGATCTCACCAAGGGTGAGAGGGGTGATCAAAATTTTAAGAAAAATACTCTACACTCCCTTAGTTGTATTCCGGTGAGGTCTGTGGCACTTCAGCTTCCGGGAACGGATAAATTCAGGTATTTACGTCAAAACAGAGGACTGTAGGAAAGCGTGAAAATAGAAAGATATTGCTGCAATCTACCCAATTCTTCTTTCCACAAACCATTAAACTCGCTATTCATCGTATTTTCACACGGGTCAGTGTTATGTTCTACAAACATTTTATTTGCGAAATTTTAACACGGGTCATCCAGAATAGACATAGCTTCTGTTTGTCCTATAGATGTGGCCAGGGAAATTGGCGGGTGGGTGCAACTGCGCTGTTGCCGTACTTCGGAACAATGTCTCGTAGCGCTCTCTCTCTAATACACGGCAACGCTGAGCGTCTTGTGTTGCCTAGTAGAGCGTCAACGAACAAACTATTACTCCAAGCTAACAGGTGAATTTAAGTGTTAAGTGCATGATTTGGCAACGGCGAGTTTTAAGCCGCCCGCCAAGACTTCTGGGGACACCTATAGTTGTGTAACATGTTTCATCGGTCGGTGACGTTATCAAGTCTTTTTCATGTATTTTTATGACAATTTTTCTAGTTACTACAGCGTTCGAAGTGGTGTCATGTTCGGTATTACCATCTGGTGACGAGTTTAGATTTGTCCCACATTTCTCCTCTGCCATGACTGGATCGTATTATGAACAACGTAGCGTCGTGGCGTATCTCGTTTCTTATCCATTAGCAACACTCTCCAATGAATTATAAGTAATATTAAAAGATTTCAACATCGTGAATTCTCTGTTAGGTAAAAATTCTTTACTGTAATTCAGGCTATGGAATTTTTGAAGACTTTTACACTTTTTTAAAGTTTGTAGTCAACTTCGTGTTTTAGTGTTCCGAATTTGCAGTTTTCTTAAATTAATATTAATAAAACCTATGGTGACGTGCACAGAAGTTGAAGTCGTTGAAGAGAAGAAAATGGTAGCACAAGACAAAGTGATTGCCATAGGTACAGGACTTTGTCAATAAACCAAATCTCTTTCCTGCATATCCTTAGGGAGCGTCCATAAACTACGTAGCTCCATTTTGGACTCCTGCGAACACCCTCCCTACGAAGCATGTAGCTTTTTCCCAATTGATTCCAGAAGATATTTTGTACTGTTTTCTCTTGTCAGACTTAAAAGACATACGAACCTAATTAGATGGCGGAAATAAATATTCATATGCTGTGACAAATTATATGAATGAATAGCTACGTGGCTTGGCTCGTAAACTCCTTCCCCCCTTCCCTTACGTAGACCAGCGTACCTTTCCAGCCACCCCCCCCCCCCCCCACCCTTAAACCGTGCCACGTAGTTTGGGGACCTTCATTACCTACCCAAGTGTCGGGTGTCTTCTTTCAGCAGTCTAAGGGGCAGTTTTCTGGCCATCAGATAGCGTAGCCTTCCTGAGTTATACAACTTATTGTGTAATCTTTAAAAATCCCTTTTCAGCAGTAAACAATCTGTCTAGACCTCTGAATGCTGTGTTTTACGAGCATTTTTTGGAGGGTTGGTGGCCTAATTTTGGCGTAGGGGAAATTATAGGGTAATCGAAGCTAAGTTTTAATTTCCCCTTGCTAATGGCTCTCAGTACTCCACATGTTAACGCTTTTGTTAAAAGGTAATATATATATATACTATATAATTTTTCACCGTTTTACGTAGTGTCCGTTATACTTCATTAATCACACATTCATTACAATATATTAAGATAATTTTATAAGAAATATAGCTAACTCATCTTTAGATAAAAGCAGCAAAAATTACATTCGGACAGCCGTCTGTTTGGAAAACTTAAGGCGTTTAATAAGGAAGAATGATACCCTCTAGGGAGCCTTCAACGGAGGTACTAGAACGCGATGTTCAAATTATTCAGGATAGACTCATATTATCCGTAGGCTCCCATTTCCCCGTTCTCCCCTACAAGCCGTTGTAATTTGTTCAAAAAGGGGTTCGATATTCATGAATACATATTTTCAATAAGCTACCAACATATTTTAAATGTCTAGTAGGGGATAAGATTAAATACAGGAAAAAAATTAAAGGAATTATTAACTGTTAACTATTTCTCCTATATAAGGCTGGAGGTTTTCTCGGCGTTGGAAATGAATAAAATTTTCTCGGGTAACTAGCCGAGTTAGTCCATCGATTAAACACGACGTTCCAGCGATCACAGTGTCACCTGACAATGGCGGCAGAGCTGTGACCGCCGAAACGTCGTATTTAATCGATGGATTAACTCGACTAGTTACAAGAGAAAATTTTATTCAACTATGTTTCCTTCATCGAAGAATTAACCTACAAAATAATTCCTAGTATTTCGTGTAAATAGGATTGATATAAGTAATGTGCATCTCCTGGCATGTTAATCTACTTTATTATGCAATTGACCATCTGAAAATTAACATCTTTCCACAGCCCGCAGAGCCAATCTGTAATATCGGGATTTATCTAAAATGAATGTATTATATTGTCTCCCAGTGGGGGACTCAATGGCAATGTATCACAGACTATGAGGCCTGCAATTGGAATGCCTATGATTATCGTAAATATGTGTGTATGAAATACTGTGTGACAGCTCAGTATTGAATTCGATGTACAATGATACATTTTTCCCCAGGGTGGAACGCCGGGTTAATTTAAAAATTAACAGTTGAAATGGACAACTTGAAATTCTGTCACCACTTTACATTATATCAGTGACGGATCTATGAATTTTCCGAACCGGGACAAAGACTAGATATTGCCGCCCCTCACTCTGTAGATGCTGCCAGGGGCTTTACCTGAAAAAGGTCACAACCGCACAGAATTGCCGCCCCCTTGAAGTTGCCGCTCGGGGCAACTCGTCTGAGTGCGGTGTAGCGGCATCTTAACTGCTGGGTGTGAGGTATAATACAACCGAGCTCGTATGGTCGAGTTTTGTGGTCCTGTTTGGCGGGTGGTCAGCAGTCTCCTTATCGGTCACGGACGCAGGTCGAGCAGCGATAACAGTCTTTATAGCCTTCTCGCGTGCTAGAGCCCCACAGACGGGTGTTGGGCGCGGTTCGGCGAGGCTGTTCGTAAATCAGTGAGTGGCGTTAAACTGCAAGCTGGCACAGGTCTCGTCCTAGCTGGAGCTATTTCAAATGGAGTTGCAAAAACATGTCTTCGTGGAAGTGTACGCTACTGCTGGAAAAAAAGGCTGATTCTTATTGCTTTTATGCAGGACTTGATAATAATCTTGATATTTAGAATCAGTTCACATATCGGCACAAAAGATAGCGAATTAAATGTTTGTCATTTCGTTATACAATATAACATTAGACTAGTAGGTCTGGAACGTATGACAACAAATCAAAATAGATAAATAATACAATTTATACATTTGGTATAGTATAGCACATGTAAAAATAAATAAATCTAATTAATTAATTAAAAGATAAACATTTTTCTAAACAAACATACTCAAAAGTTCATGATTAATTGACTTTCGGGATATGCCGCGTTGTTTATTTCATGAACAAAGATGGCCGTGGAAGTCTGAGGAATCATTTATACTCAAAAGTGTCTAATGATAAGATTGGATGTATTTAACTATAATCCAAACTGTATCAAAGTGCTAGTATTGATTAAAATGTTTTTAATTCATGGGAATATTCCTGATCAAAGCTGGGAATGATCTACCCGAAACCGTTCAACTCATCATTGCATAGTTGACGATGCAGAAGAGTGAAGGTTGGAGTAAATGTTGCGATTAAATGTTGAGCAGACATCTGAAATGAACGCACACATAATTTTTTTTTTAAATTGGAACCATTACCCCTTCGTGAGATTTGATAAGATGTGATGGGATCTTCCCCTCCCCCTTTTTAATGTGTGATTTTCCTTATAATTTTTAAATAATTAAATTTATTTGATATATTCATATATTTTGTTACACGCAGTAAATACCTAATCGTTAATACTGATGTCTTCTATGCACTGCTGATTCTGTAAATCTTATCTTCTATAATAATATATATTCTCTGAATCAAGAAATTATATTTTTATTGACCCACTTCCTTTAGATGAGATTTTGCTGGAACTGTCCCCCCTTCCTATTTTAACTCACGTAATTAAAGAAAGCCCCCGAATGGAATTAGGTGGAGCTCTTCCTTACCCCGGATGAAACGTGGGTTAATTAAAGCCGACCTGACACCAAGGTATAAAAAACAAATGTTGGTTGTAAGCGGGGAATCTGGAATAAAGAAATTAATAAATAAGCAGGAAGTGGTATACATACTGTCTTCTGCGATGCTAATGGCGTAATATTCTTAGTTTGCAGAAAAACAAGTAGAATAGTATATTTTGAGTCTTGTGGATATTTAAAATAGTGAAATAAGAGGGAAAATGAGACATTTAGAGAAAGAGGGAGATTGCTTTCTACCACCAAACCACTAGCATCACACTTAAACTACTGTGATTACACAATTGTTGCCTTTAGTCTTTAAAGGTATTCCGAATCGTCCCCACTCTTTAGATTTAACTTCTTCGACTAGTAAATATTTACAGACTTCAAAAAACGACTGGCACGAAGTAGCAATCAAACGATGAAGCTTCTGCAGAAACAATGAGCTGTTTTGGAGTGTTGAACCAATCATACTATATGGGCTGGATCAAAAAGATAGTAGGATTTAACTAAGGATTGCAATCCCGCAGTGTTTTCAATCCCGCGGTATCCGCGCGGGATTTGCGCCAATCCCGCGGGATCCGTGCGGGATTGGTACAAACAGTTTTTTAACGCATATATTTAAAACATAGTTACTTAAAACGTTAATAAATTGAATAATAATTAAATTAGTAAATAATTTTTAAAGTTAAACGACAAAAATTAACAGTTATTTAATCTAAGCTAATTTTTAAATAAATAATAAAAATGGAAAATATTGAATCTTAGTCATATTATGTGCCTTACAATGCATCACATAAGTTTAAAAATATGGTTTGCTTAATGGCCAAGTTACCAGAGATTTTTTTTCAAATTCTAAATAAACGTTCCATAACACCGAGAAAAGCATTCCATTTCACAAAGTGAAGTAAATATACTCTGTAAAGTGTAGACTTGGCTCAAAACAAGATCTCATAACTTTTTTTCACTGCACAAGCGTGAGACTTGGCCTTTTTTTGCGTGATTCATTATTATATCTCCTGATTCCTTGATTGATGTTACAGTTGATTCAATGTTATTAAAAGAAACTACTCACCAACACGTAAACTATCAAGTATTTCAGATTTACTTATGTGGCGTAACTACTTTTTTAGAGTGGAAATTATTATTTTTTAGTAAGAAAGGAGACTTTCTCGGCGAATGATTGCAGTGAAATCCTCATAGGTTGTATCTCCGGATTTCATTGCAAACACACGAAATTACACGCGTGAGGAAGACGGCGGAGGCAGCCGTCGAAGTATGGTGTTCCTACAACACAATTCGTCGATACACGCGTGAAAATTTCATTATAACTTTTTTTTACCTTTAGTCGAAATAATAACAAGGAGAAGAGGGATTAATCGAAAGCATGAGCGGCACATGTAAGCAGGTGGCTTTCTTCAAAGAAACGCATTGAGGCAGCGGCCAAAACAACAATAAGTCAAAGGATATACAATTTACTTTTAATAGCTGTTAAATAAATAGGTACGCGATCGTTAAAATTACGATAACATTAGTTTCATATCAACGAATAATCAAATTTTCAGCCGCAAATTAGGAAATTGTCACAATTACTTTATCTGCAAATACAGAAAATGGGAATAATGAAACCGTGAATAAAAAGCTGTAACCGTGTAGTTCAGATAACGTGTGCGAAACTTAAAAAATAATTATATAGTTAGAAAATCGTACTAAATACGCACCATAACTGAAATTACAGAAATGTGTCCTCGAAACAAACGTAAGTTCTGATGAATAGGTAAAAGTGTATTTATTTACTTACGAATGACGAAGGTTGACAAAAACAAACGCTTGTTCACACGAGTCAAATGCCAACTGGAAGGGTACAGGCAAACAGTGCAGTAGATCCGATAGAGACCGAGAGGGGCAGTGAGTCACGCAGACTAACACACGATTCCGCCGGATTTTGCGGATTGCGGATCCGCTTAATTTTGTGCGGGATCCGCCAGACTGTCTAATGATGCGGGATCCCGCTTTGCTGGATTGCAGTCCCTAGATTTAACAGACACATGTATTTCAACGGAGACGAAACTGGTCTCCTTTTGTACTCCTAAAGTAATGTATGTTCATCTTCGATCGCATTTAAGTAAGTTCCTCCTACCGACAAATTTTTGTTAATTCTGCCTGGAAAAGGTGCCCACGTTTACATAGTTGTCCTAGATCTCGTAGAGCTAAACAAAACCAACTTGGAGTGAGAGATGCTTTATTGTTCATAGTTTCTTTAACCGAGCAATTTTTGTGAGAAAGTTTTACAGGTTTAAATATCGTGAACAGTATTTTCCAATCCTGCATTCGCCTTAAATACATTAAAGAACTCGACATCAAGAAATTGCCAATATCTGAATACGATACCGTAGTCAAACATTCAGATGATAATTTCTTAACCTTCTGCAATCATGATCTAACTAATTTTTAATGGGAAGAGATAAAATAAAGTCTGAACTCATTTCCCCTAATTCTAAATAGGAGATAAATAGGGACATGCACGAACAAGCACTTAAATTTTCTGGCGCGTGTACTGTTGCAATGATTTTCAGAGGCGAGTTTCTAATTGGTAAGGCAGTTACGTTACACACTACGTAATTTACTGGGAGGGTGGCGATGTTGAAAGCTTTTGCATGTGGGTAGAAATGAATGAGTTCTTTCGTGTCCAGGACTATTAACCACTAAGCCATTCTAAAAAAGTGACGAGAGGTTTATGAGGTTGGTGAGACAATTGAAGTTCTCGCGTTTTCACTATAGTAAAGAAAGCTTGATTCTAAATATACGCTCATCATTTATTCTATTTTCTTCTTTTTTAAATATCCCACAAAAACAATTCTTGTAAAAATATGAGTCTCGTGTCTGTGTAGTAGGGTTGTAACGGAAGTAATCTTTGCGGATGTTCAATACTTGACATCTGCGTCTGCGGGTGTTTTGCGGATGCGGAAGTGGAAAAATATGTTTATGATTATTTAGATTTTATCATAAATAAACTTAAAATCGAAATAAGTATATTTTTATGCTAAATTCTACATTTTTTCATAAGTAATGTCTTTTCCATATAATATGGCCCGGTTAACGTTCTGGCCTCGCATTCGGGAGGACGCGAGTTCGAATCCCCTTTCGGGCATTGTTAAGGTTCTTTGGGTGGTTTAATTTCTGATGAATTAATTAAAAAAGTCCACCAAAAACAAGGTTATGTTGATGCTCGTTTATTTTCAATCAAAACAAGTCTGCGACATTCACAAGCATAGTTGTTACAATCCAAAGATGCAATACTGACTTACTGAACTTGCATGAATGTCTCTGTAACACTGAATTAATACTTAATGCAAACTCTGTCCAGGCGATCTGTTTATATAGAGTCTATCGAATTTACGAGAATTCTTCAAAGGCATCCGCCCGATATTTCTCGATCATTAACAATCACTCAAACAATCAAACATATTAAAAACAATCGGAATTGATACAAAATTAATTAATAACATTACAAAATGATTAGAAATGGTAATTAGAGATACTTAAATACAAAATTATTTACAGAAATCCTTTCAAATGGTGGAAAATTGTCCTGTAGACATCGTAACTTACATTAATACAAGTAATTACAAACTTTTAATAAATTCTCTTGCATCATTCGGTTCTTAAACATATTAAATGGTCTTTAAATAATTGTCTTACCTAAAACAAAGTCTATATACACTTATTTACAAGAATTTACAAAATAAACATATCAAATCACTTTCAAGCAAACTTTGGCTCACTACAAATATTTCACACAGTACAATATTATTCAAAATTCAGGTATTAGGGCTGTTACAACCCCTCCCCAGGATTCACTTAATTTTACACAGATAAAATTGATTGAATCCGTCACGAATCTAAGCAGGTTGAATGTACACATAATGCAGACACGAACAGATTACAATCAATCAACCATAATGACTTTTACAATGAACAAATACAATTCTTCATTACATACAACATCTGCACATAGTCCATGACACTGATTTTGTTTACAATAATTGTCTTTTCTCAGATCCAACCAATTTTTCAGTTACCGTTTTTACACAACAAACGTTCAATGCCATCACCTTAAGTTACAATCATTTTCACTCCAAATTACACACTTGATGTCTGCTTGTTAATTACACCAGTCTGTTTACATTTTACAGCTGATAATTTGTCACCAAAATGTAGAAAGTCACAACATCATGAAAATACCAAAAGTCTCTACACAAAACTGTCACAAATTATACATTGAAATGCTTACATCTGCATCTGAGCTTAAGTACTCACACAAACTATTTACATGCATCAATTGACATACTTATTTACAAAACTAGATATTTACAGGCTATTGACCCCACCCCAAACCATGCATTTCAATTAATTCTCATAGGTGGGTTTCAGGATTTCCCTGGAAACCCAGAACCATGTAAGTTACTTTTTCCTAACCTTCCAGTTTTCTTCAACTTTTGTATACACATTTAATATTACATTTCTATTTTCACAAAGCTTCATTATATACATACAGAAACACAAACTTCCAATCATCTCAGACAACAGACTTTGGTACAACCACACAACAGCTGAGACATACAATGGTTCTGTTTTAGCAAATTGACTGTCACTTAAAAGCAATGCTGTTGACTCAACTGGTAATACAAATTTATTATTCTCACTACTACAGTTTAGTCCATCATTACTCCCAACCCCACTCTTCATCATCTGATTACTACTTAAACTTACCAAATTACATGAATCAGTACCTAAACTGTTTTAACATCTGGCTTACTGACTTCATCCACCAAATAATTATTTTTCTCAGCAACTACTACTTCACTATCAGCTTCCACATCAAAGAGAGTACAAAACATAGTGTCATCTAAGTCACATTCTGTACAATTTTCCAAATTAGAAACTGGTTCAAATAAATCCTTACTCCCACCCATTTCTTCAATGTCATCATCTACACCAAATAAAGAGCTAAATAACGTATCAGCTAGGTCAAAATTAGGACATTTTTCCAACTTAGGGATTGGTACATAAGGCTTTTCAACCACTCTCTCTTCAGAAGACAAATACTTTGACTTACAATTCTCCTCCTCATCTGGGTCTCCTATCCACACCACTGTATCACCTTCATCTTCAAGATATCTGAGAAACTCCTCGATTTCAGCACTTCTACAAACTTCATTACCACCTATACAAGCACACATAGTCCCAACTATGCCATTCTGGACCTTACAAGTTTCTGATAGCCACGCTGTAGTATGCACTATAAATTCTGCACCCCTTTTTGTAATTAAGCAGTGACCATTTCGAAAATCTTCTACATGAAAATTATTACTTTCGCACACTGATTCTAGTGATAAGGTACTATGGTGGTCCCCTTCCCGCTTTATCTTATTATCAACCTTTACATCATTAATTACATCTATCATAACCTTATCCTGAAATTCACTTGCTGCTACCCCCACCTCTTCCAATAAATCTTCTCGGGGATTATTCATAAAAATGGTATTAACGCTATAGCAGTTGGTACCTGGACCCACCATCTTACCCACCACTGCGGGGCCCGTCACAGAGGTGGTCTTTAGTTTGCCTGCCCCCCATGCTGCCTTTCCCTTTCAGATTGAGGGTTCTGTTCTCTCACTCCCCCATTATCATTCCTTCTTGCATAATTGTTACGCTCCCGTCCCCTCGATCTACCATCCCTTGACCCATTACCCCTTCTAGGGGGACTCCTGCTGCCCCTCCTATGGTGTTGATGGTGGTAATGTTGCTCATTGAATGACTCCTGGGCATCCAAGCGTCTCAACAATTCAGAAACTCTATCCACATTTACTACATCCAAAGTGGCAATTAAATTTCTTGTTTGCTGAGGTAGCCTAGCTCCTATCAAATCAATAAATTCCTCCTCTCCATAAGGATGGTCTAGGTACTTACAACGGATCCAACATTTATGAAAAAAATCATGTTGAGTTTCCCTACCAGGTTTATAGGGTCTACCAGTCATCAACTCTCTCTTTTCTTGAATCTGCCTGCTTGTCGACCAAAAATGTTTCAAAAAGTTTTCTTTAAACAGATTGTAATCAGTTACTTCCCTAGCTTGTCTATCACCCCATGCCCTAGCATAAGACTTTAGATGTTTACCCACAAGTGCAATTTTCTTACTATCGGGTAACAAATTAAAATAGTCTGATCTTTCAAAATTATCTATAAATTCAATAGGGTGAAGCCTCCCACTATCATCATAGAATTCAAATTCTTCTTTTACATCGACACTGAAATTTGGATTACCTGTTAAGGGAACCTGACTTAACTGAATCTGCAACCCAGTAACCCTTTTCTCTAACTGATTAACGTTAGATTGGGTTGTCTCCAATCCCTGGGTAAGTTGTTCCTGATGATTTACCAATGTTTTAATATTTAATCCCACCTCTTGTCTCAACTCATTGACCCTTTGAGCAACTTTACTATCACTGGCTTGGAATAAAGCAACATATTCCTCCTTCATCTTATCACAATTTTCACTGACTTCTTTATAAATCAAATTTACACATTCAGTCTTATTCTGTTCACAAATTTCTGTAACCTTTTCAAATTTTTCCTTACATTCTGTTACTACCTTCCCCAATTTAGAATCTAAATTGTTAATATCTTCCTTGAATTGAGAGCTAAAACCCTGAAATTGCTCTGCGATTTTAACATCAAAACATTTAGTCAAATCAGAGAATGTTTTATCATTGTTTTGTTGCAGTTGAGAAAACTGATCATTGATTACAGCAAACTGAGAATTAATTTCAGAAAATTTGCTATCAAATTTGGAAAATTTATTATCATATTTGTCATTAATTTCGGAAAACTGAGACTTAATTTCAGAAAATTTGCTGTCAAGATTTAACTCATTTTTAAATTCAGAAAATTTGTTATCCAATTTGGAAAATTTATTATCAAATTTGTCATCAATTTCGGAAAACTGAGACTTAATTTCAGAAAATTTGCTGTCATTATCACTTATTAATTCACTTCTGAATTCCAAAAACTTGCTGTCAAGTTTACCATCAAGTTCAGAAAATTTTGCATTAAAATTGGTTACAAATGACTCTAGAAAAGCTTGCAGGTTCTGATTATCAGCCATTTTTAGTAATTATCAAAATCAACATAAAAACAAAATTAAGGAAAATTAAAATCTTTCCAATCTGCCACACATTAACATGCAAAATAAATCACTTGAATATTCAATGCCGTACTTACAGTTACTCCTCACTTTTGTATCACATTATATTTCACTTAGAAGCACTTAATTAATCATTAAACACCACACTGACTTCAAACACTTAACCACACTTTTCACAATTCACTGTAGGAAGACGATTTTGAGGCCGAAGGAAATCCACTCGACGTCGGAAGATTACAGCCGATTCCCGATGAAAATTCTCCGCCTTAGGCCGAAGAAGATCCACTCGGCGTCAAATCCGTGTCGTAGCCGGTCGAAATTTCCTCGCAGGTTATGTTCACTTAAATCGCCGATACTCCGTCGCAATTTTCTGCAGATTCTTTTTAGAAGATAAACATCCCACAGATGTTTAAGAACTTCTCGTCATGTCAACGGTAGCCATGTTAAGGTTCTTTGGGTGGTTTAATTTCTGATGAATTAATTAAAAAAGTCCACCAAAAACAAGGTTATGTTGATGCTCGTTTATTTTCAATCAAAACAAGTCTGCGACATTCACAAGCATAGTTGTTACAATCCAAAGATGCAATACTGACTTACTGAACTTGCATGAATGTCTCTGTAACACTGAATTAATACTTAATGCAAACTCTGTCCAGGCGATCTGTTTATATAGAGTCTATCGAATTTACGAGAATTCTTCAAAGGCATCCGCCCGATATTTCTCGATCATTAACAATCACTCAAACAATCAAACATATTAAAAACAATCGGAATTGATACAAAATTAATTAATAACATTACAAAATGATTAGAAATGGTAATTAGAGATACTTAAATACAAAATTATTTACAGAAATCCTTTCAAATGGTGGAAAATTGTCCTGTAGACATCGTAACTTACATTAATACAAGTAATTACAAACTTTTAATAAATTCTCTTGCATCATTCGGTTCTTAAACATATTAAATGGTCTTTAAATAATTGTCTTACCTAAAACAAAGTCTATATACACTTGTTTACAAGAATTTACAAAATAAACATATCAAATCACTTTCAAGCAAACTTTGGCTCACTACAAATATTTCACACAGTACAATATTATTCAAAATTCAGGTATTAGGGCTGTTACAGCATCTAGATTCGGTTTTTCCATTGTTTCTCCAAATCACTCCAGGCGAATGCCGGGATGCTTCCTTCAAAAAAACCATGGCCTAATTCCTTCCCGTTCCTTGTCCCCTGTCCCATCCCACCTTCAATGACCTTAACCGTCGAGTAGGCGTAAAGCCATAAGTTAAAAAAATAATACTGCCACATTTATTTATTTTTGTCTCATCTTTCAACAACAAAAAACCTGGGATGATTTCACAAGTGAATTAAATTATTTACATAACTATACACGCGTCTAAAAAACAATCTTTGTCATACGAACTTTGCGGAGTTCGCGGTTCGACTAATTCAAGCGTCAAGAACAAGGCCATACCTCCGCTCATCTCCGCCACCGTTCTTTCCGCCGCTCTAGCGGCCCATTCATAGGACACCTTGTAAGACCTACGTTGATCCGATTTTAAGTAAAGAACTCTTGATGGGCCATGAGGGGGGGGGGGGGGAGGGGATCAGCAAAGTGTGACATCGTGTATCAAGGGGACGGACGTGTCACAAACTTTGTGACATCACATGCATAATTTGTATCACTTTTTGGCTCGTGGCGGAAGATGAAGATGATGTTGACACATCAAATGTTCCCAATACTATCGAAACCAAGAATGAAATGACTTTTATGCCAATAAAAAACAGTATCAAGGAATGGGTTCAGAATCCATAGACACATGATGACTCAATTTTGTATCGTTAATTCAATTTTTATGTTTTTTTTTATATTTTCTTAAATGTTTTATTTATTGTTGATATGATTTTTTAACTAGAAATACATAAATCATTTTGGAAGTGCTGTTTCAATTTATAAATTTAAAATTGCAAAATATGTGATGTCACACCAGGGGGGAGGGGATCCCACAAATGTGACAACCTGTGACATGGGGGGAGGGAGGGGTCCAAAAATCATGAAATTCGTGTGACGTAATTTGTGGATGGCCCCAAATGGGTTACAGGACTACATGCAGGAAGTGTTGGATGTTGTTGGACTCCCAAACAACCGACATTGGTCCTTGCTGTCCAACAAGCTATGACGTTGAATCATGATTGGAGGAAACATCCTGCGAGTGTGCGATAAGGACATATGATGTGCCGCGAGAAAGTACGAGTGGGAAGTATTGCTTGGAACATCTTGTTGGCCCCCTTTTATTAGTGTGAATGGGTGAGCGCTTTCTATGGTAGATTTAGACAGATATCCTGTAAGTTGGACCATGAATAAGCCGCTTTACTTTACAAGCAAGTTCAGACTTGTAAATTCGTTGCTTAGGTTCATTAAGTTCGTCAAGTTCATTGTTATTTTGGTTGAAAGATCGTCAGAAAAAACAACCCCGTTGTTAGCTAAGCGACGATGGACAGAATCTCGTATAAAGAGAAAAGCATAATATATATTGCAATGTAAACAATACATCCGCAATAAATATTACAGATGTGCAAGCGGATGTAGAATTTCACGCGAAAGTTCCGCATCCCTACTGTGTATTGACAAAAAGTTATGAGATATTGTTCTGAGCCAAGTCTACACTTTACAGTGTATATTCACTTCACTTTGTGAAACAGAATGGCTATTCTCGGTGTTGTAGATAGTTTATTTAGAATAAAGAAAACTCTGGTGATTTGGCCATTATGCCATTGGCAGACCTATACACATACCTTAAATGTGTTGCTTTATCCAACTTACAAACAAACATAAGCCAAGATTTCCCTTACACGTCTTTCGGTTTTGACAAGTCTTGGAATAAATTACGAAGACATGCATAATGGCCAAGTCATTTTTTGTTGTTGTTGTTCAGGCTGGTAATTGTTACGGCGCTAATGACCCCGCTGTCGACGCGCCCTAAAACAACAACAACATTTTTTTGTTCTAATTAAATGATATACAACACCGAGAGAAACCATTCTATTTCAAAAAGTGAGAATTGACTCAGAACAAGATCCCATAACTTTTTGTCACTGCATAAACATTAGACTTGGCACATTTTTACAAGAATTGTTTTAGTGTGATATCATTTCTTTTTGTAAGTTGAACGTTTATTCTGAGTCGTTGCTCAAATGTAACGATTGCATTCGAAAATTGGTGGATGAGAACATTTGAGAAATCAGGGCATCAATATACGCTTCCAACATTGCCTACTCGCTCTTCAAGCAATGAGTGTGCGCCACGGTCGAGACGCCGATTGCAGCAGATTTAACTACCACCTTAAGTAAATAACGAATAACTTCCAAACTGAGCACATGATGAAAGTAAAATTTAAGATGTTAGTTACACTTGCTGATATCCGTGCATAAAAGAAATTTTAAGCATGTAGCATCATTTAGAGCAAAGCAATTAACCTGCAAATACTCGCAATTTTTTTCATTTTTAAATTGCCATTAATAAAAAAAATACGTGTAATATCACAAATATTATATTTTTCTTATGATTTGGGGATGAAACCATATATGTGTACAAAATTATCTGTTTCTAGCACCACAGAATATACGGTAGAATTTTGATGTCGGGGTGTCGTAGTAAAAAAAATATTTTACTTTCACTAACTTCAAGAGTAAGGGGAGGAAGAAAATAAAATTTGACAGATTGGTTAAAATTACTAAGCATCGTCCATTATGAAAATCAGAGGCATGTAACGTTATTAGGGTAGAAAGCGATTTCACGTTTGGGGTAGATAAGGGGTAGGTTACAGGTATATGGAAATTTTATAGTTGTAGACTTTTTCTTATCATGTGGGGGTAAAATTTTATGTGTGTACCAAATTTAATCTTTCTACGTCTACGGCAAGTACCTTAGAGTTTTGATGATCACCAGTCAGTCAGTCAGTCACTGGGGGAATGGCAACGACGGTGAAATTTGCATATGAATAACATCCAAAACAGGAACGAAACAAAATTTTGTATGTTTGCTAAGACTGCTGATATTTATGTATAGTAGAATTATAAAGCTTATAGCATAAATAAGACCGTTGCTGATACGTTATTTGCAGTAATTGCGTATAAAGCATGTACACTTGCGGCAAAAAAGAAAAAGCAGAGTTTGTGTTTAGTATTGTTGTCAAAAAGGTCGTGAACAGCGTCAGATGTTGAGTAACCACTATGAAGTGACGGAGACGTACCGTAAACGTGAGATTGCGTTACCAGCACTAGGGGAGCGTCCATAAACCACGTAGCTCCATTTTGGCCTCCTGTGTACAACCCCCCCCCCCCCCCCCCCACGTAGCACGTACCTTTTTTCCCTTTTGATTCCAGAAGACATTTTGTACTGTTTTCTCCTGTTAGACTATCGTAAATTACTGACGAAAATAATTAAATGACGTAAATAAATATTCACATGCTGTTGTGTGTTCTGTTCCTCATTTTAACCATGAAAAATGTTATGAAAGGAAAGCTACGTGGCCTGGCTCGGAAATCCCCCCTTCCCCCCACGCAGCCCAGTGTATCCTTTCAGCCAACCCCCCCCCCCTGGACCGAGCCACGTAGTTTGTGCACGCTCCCTTGAGAATCTGAAAGGGGCCTTATTGTTCGTATTGGCTGGTCGAATGGTTAATCAACAGTATGTGACGGTTGTTGGACTGCATGGAATATGAGAGCAAGCATCCTATCGTCAAAGTTCCAGTCGACCACATATGAACACCACAAGGAAGGATCGCTGTATTGTGCACTAAGCACAAAGTAACCACTTCACATCTGTGTCTGCCATTTGGGAAAAAAATAATGGACTCCATGACTATCGGTGTCATCCCGCACATTTGGTCATAGACTACCAGCAGCCGGACAAGGGAATTATAGTCCCATGCTTGGGCTGATGCTAACACCATAACACAAACGGCTGCGTTTGGTGTGGTGCCGTGATCATAAAGTATGGAATGCTAATGAATGGCGCCGCATTGTGTTCAACGATGAATCTTTGTTCTGCACTACCTCAGATGACCATCGTCGGTGAGTATGATGGTGACCTGGGAAGAAGAATCATTCTGCCAATGTTTTAGAGAGGCACAACGGTGTTATCCCTGGCGTTATAGTTCTATGAGCTGTCGGGTATTACTTCAGGTCGCGGCTGGTAGTGAGGGACCTAAACGGACATCCTTCGTCCTCTTGTGTTACCTCTCATGCGACCGTTTTTAACAGGACAACGCTCGTCCACACACGGAAAATGTCTCTATGAACTGTGTGTACGATATTGCGTTACTCCCGTAGCCAGCAAGATCCCCAGATCTTCCACAGATGGGACCTGACCGGACGTCAACTCCATCCCAGTGTCAGTATCCGGTATATCAACACTTGTTGGCCAGCTTGCCTTAGGAGAGGCTGCAACGGCTTTATAACACCCTTCCCAACCGAATCAGTGCATACATCCAGACATACTTAAAAGTGGGATCATACTGCCAAGTTGCTTGTAAATTGACTCGATTTTATAATCACTGAAATAACATGACATACGCTCTCAGCCCATGAAGTTTCATTTTGGTTCCTTTTCCCCCTCTAGATGCTTCACTTTTTTGTCAGGCAGTCTATTTACATTATCAAAAGCAATGAGTAATAATATCAGTAGGTTAATGAAGGGAGGGAGTGGGATGTTATTTTGCATAAATGACCAAAGCCACTGAATTAGCAGTTGGCTTTTTTATTTCACAAAATATTATTCGTTTTATTTTAACAATGACAAGTAAAACAGATCTAAAACTTGCTCCTTGCAGATCGTAGCATGGGTTACTTAAAAGTCTTTAGGGTATCTTTTACTGTCTGTATGAAATTTTCTTTGCCATTCCACGTTTCGCAACGTCGCATCAAATTGATGAGCTTCCTCGTGGGAGACCCGAGAACGTTGATACACCAGGAAAGACTCCAGTTATCAATCTTTTATGTTTAATATACTGAATATTTTAGGGCATCTTTTATATCATTTAACTTCAATTGGTTAACCATGAAACTCGGTGGAACAGCTTTAACCGTTTGAGGGTACCACTGCTTATATCAATAGAAACAGGAAACATTTTAAGAGTTTAATGTGCCAGTACATCTTTGTGATGAAATCGTTGAATTTTATTAAGTTTTTGATCTTTATTTGTGGTTGCCATACCCAGTATAAAGCACTGATCCTGATAGAAACATAATCGAATTTGTGAATCACTGCTGATGGATTAACATTGATGAGGGTGAAGCTATCATATATCCAATACCCGACTTTGTCCAGCTATTGCATTTTCACTATGGTTTTAAACGTTATTGTTCAATAGGTATGCAAAGGATTCTTAGCTAAAGAACTTACCGTTGAGACCAGGTTGATAAGGCTTTTCCGTGTGTTTTCTTTCTTTCTTTTTTCCCATCTGTCCATTTAAACAAGTCAATTATTTAAAAAAAAAATAGATATTCTTCCTTTTCTTACAATAATTTCAGTGGGTCTAATTGCTCAAAGTAAAGAACTGCCATTGTTTTTAAATATTTCCATATTATTATAAAATCATTTTAAGCAAGCCACAAATTATACGTATTTTAGTAAAAAAATAATTTCTAAATTAAAAAAAAACAAAAACAATATACTGCATAAGTGAGGCATCCTTAAGTAAATGGATTGATATTGCAATTAAGCAAGCAAGTAAATTGCATTATCTTATATTGATTTTATACGTATGAAATAAATAACACAGAATAAACAAAACTTCGTTTCTGCGAAAAAACTAAATCCTCGCCAAACGAAATTTCCATGAAGAAATACAAAAGAAGTAATAAGATTATCGTGGGATTCTAACCGCTATTCGATTTTTTGTAACTAAGCAGTGACGGATAATACATAAAATCATAACTGCCTGTGAGTTAGTCTGTTTTAAGCTTGCCAAGCTCGGAATTTTCTAAAGTTAAAGGAGCCTTATATTTGGCAAGAAGAAAATTAATTTTGTAGTTATAATACAGGTGTTAATATTTATGTTCTGACTTATTATTTTACGGATTTTTGCTCTCATCTCGGCATAGGTTCCGCTTTTCTTTATTTTACAGCATTGACGCATGCAAGACGCTTTGGAGGCGCTGGTCGCTGTAGAGATTTTTTTTTTTTTTGCTGTCGTCAGTCTTTCGACTGGTTTGATGCAATCCTCCATCCCTTCCTATCCTGTGCTAACCTCTTCATTTCTACATACCCTTTACAATCCACGTCCTCAATTATCTGCTTCATATATTCTAATCTCTGTCTACCTCTGCAGTTCTTACCTTCAACTGTTCCCTCCACTAACAAATTAACCAATCCAGCATGTCTCAAAATATGACCTACCAGCCTGTCTCTTCTTCCTGTAAGCTTCTTCCATAAACTTCTTTTCTCACCCATCATTTCTAAAACTCGTTCATTTCTTACTTTGTCTGTCCACCTAATTTTCAGCATTCTTCTGTAGCACCACATTTCAAATGCTTCAAGTTTCTTTCTTTCCGGTATTCCTAAAGTCCATGTTTCGCTACCGTAAAGTGCTGTGCTCCACACATAGAGTTTTAAGAAGTTCTTTCTAATTCCTAGATCAATATTTGAAACTAAAAGGTTTCTCTTTTTCATGAAGGCTCTTTTTGCTAGTGCTATTCTGCTTTTAACATCATTCCTGCTTCGGCCATCGGTTGTAATTTTGCTTCCCAAGTAACAGAACTCACTCACTTCTCCTACTGCATCAGATCCTATTTTCATATTTAATCTGCTAGTATTGGTGTCATTTCTGCTACATTTCATCACTTTTGTTTTACTTTGATTTATATTCAGTCCAAACTCTTCCTTCAGTATTTTGTTCATGCCATTCAATAACTTCTCAATATCCTCAGCCCTCTCTGCTAATAAGACAATGTCATCAGCAAATCGTAGCATACTGATTTTTCCTCCCTGAAAACTTATGCCACATGGAAATTTTTCTTTGACTTTCTTTATTGCTTCTTCTACATACAAGTTGAATATTAACGGGGATAGACTACAACCTTGTCTCACACCCTTTTTAACTGATGCATGTCTCTCGTGATTCTCTACTTTTATCACAGCCACTTGATTCTTATATAGTTTATAGAGGATTCTTCTATCTCGATACTTTAGACCTGACTTCTTTAAAATTTTGAACATCTTGTCCCACCTAACATTATCAAAAGCTTTTTCTAAATCAACAAATGCCATAAAAGTATCTTTGTTTTTCTTGATCCGCCCTTCAAGTATTAATCTTAAAGAGAGAATTGCTTCCCTTGTAGCGCGATTTTTCCTAAACCCAAACTGATCTTCACCTACTATCTCTTCTACTACCCTTTCCATCCTTCTGTATATTATTCTGGTCAGCAATTTTGAAGCATGTGATGTTAGACTAATTGTGCGATAATTCTCACATTTGCCAGCTTGTGCTTTCTTTGGAAGTGTGAATATGATATTTTTATTAAAATCAGTTGGAATTTCTCCTGTTTCATAACTTTTTGTTATCAGCTTGAATAATCTTTCGATTCCTTCCTCTCCTAGAGATTTAAGAAGTTCTGCAGGGATCTCATCAATTCCAACTACCTTATTTGCTTTCAAGTCATTCAGAGCTTTATTAAATTCTGTCCTCAAAACAGGATCTCCTAAGACATCCATGTCGACATCGCCTTCCTTTTCCAATACACTATTGCTCAAGTCTTCCCCAACATACAGTTTCTCAATGTATTCCTTCCATCTGTTAGCTCTATCTTCTGACCTTAAAAGAGGTTTCCCATCGGCAGCTTTAATGTTCATACCTCTTTTCTTCATTTCTCCAAAATTCTGTTTGATCTTTCTATATGCAACATCTACTTTTCCTGCAACCATTTCCTTTTCTACTTCTTCACACTTTTCTTGTAGCCATTTTTCTTTTGCTATTTTGCATTTCCTATTTATTTGATTTCTAAATTGCCTGTACTGCTCTTTTCCTGCTTCATCCTGAGCATTTTTGTACCTTCTCCTCTGATCGATCAGCTGCAAAATTTCTTCTGTGATCCAAGGTTTTCGGGCAGCTTGTTCCCTAAAGCCTAAGGTTTCTTTGCCAGCTTTCATTATTTCGGTCTTTAATGCATTCCATTCATCCTCTGTTGAGCTTCTTTCACAGTTACTTCTTAGACCTAAGTCTACCATTTCTGAAAATTTTTCTCTCGTGTTAGATTGTTTCAGTTTATTCACTTCCAGTCTGTTCTGCTTATGCTGCTTCCTTATTCGCTTGAATTTCAGCCTGCACGTCATTACTATCAAATTATGGTCCGAGTCTATGTCTGCTCCTGGGTATGCTTTACAGTCTAGAACTTGATTCCTGAATCTCTGTTTGACCATGATATAATCTAGCTGATATCTGCCTGTATCCCCAGGACGTTTCCAGGTGTATATTCTTCTTGCATGGTTCTTAAACAGTGTGTTCGCCACTACTAGCTTATATCTTTCACAAAATTCTAGCAACCTGCTTCCTCGCTCATTTCTTTCTCCTAGACCAAAACTTCCTACAGTATTCCCCTCTTTTCCTTCTCCCACTATTGCATTCCAATCACCCATGATTATTAGATTTTCCTCCCCTTTCACATATTGGATTAATTCTTCAATTTCAGCGTATATTTTTTCTATTTCTTCGTCATCTTCTTGCGACGTTGGCATATACACTTGTACTAATGTGGTTGGGACGGGCTTAGTTTCTAACCTCATCAAAATAATCCTGTCACTAAATTGTTCATAATAACTAACCCGTTTCCCTACTTTCTTGTTCATTACAAATCCTACACCAGTGACTCCATTGACAGCTTGTGTGCTAATTATCCTGTGTTCCCCAGATCAGAAATCCTGTGCGTCCTTCCATTTAATCTCACTAATCCCAACAACATCTAACTTAAGTTGTTCCATCTCCCTTTTTAAGTTTTCTAACCTACCTGCCCTATTCAGACTTCTAACATTCCACGCTCCGACTCGTAGAATGTTTCTATCCATTCTGATGACTCCTCCCTGAGCAGTCCCCACCCGGAGATCTGATTGGGGGACTATTTTACCTCCGGAATATTTTACCCAGGAAGAAGCCATCATGATATATGTAATTTGAGAGGATTACATGTCCTCGGGATACCCTTTGGGTCTTTAATGGAGTGGTTTCCCGTTGCCTTCTGCATCCCCATGCCGTTGATCATTTCTGATTCATCCGCCTTTAGGGGCCGTTTCCAACCCCAAGGGCAAGAGGGTGCCCTGAACCGCTCCCCGCTCTTCCGCCCTCTTTTCAGAGGCCGTTGGCAAGCAGTGGGTGACTCCTTATACCGGGAATCTTTCAGTCGCCAGAGCCTCGTCCGTGCAAACAGGGTGCACCACGTGAAGGAGAGGTTGACATTTGGTTGGAAAAGACTAGTATTGTCTCTCCCAAACCCTTGCACCCCAGCTGTAGAGATACGGCCTATAAACTTGACGACGGTCGTTTAAATCCCGATGAGACTGCGGATTATTCCTTGAAGCAGAACTTTTGAAACAAGTCCCAGATCCACCATGACAAATACTAAATTGATAGCAGTGGATCTTTAGCGTGCAAATCCCATCCTTCTACGATACAATAAATGAAAGGGGGTGATATCACAGCGTTTAAGCAAACTCTTCGAATTTATGGTCGTCATATATATTTGTAATGATCCTCTCGATACATGGTATCTCTAACTTTTTTGTTCTTGCTCGTGGTGAGTAGTTCGCAATATTTCGCTACATGAATTTCCTCTCTTACGTCGCTCATACACTTAACAGCCTGGTATTAAACGCTAAGGGTTGTAGATGCTAGTCATAAATAGCGCGACCCATCTTTGATCTATGTTACAAAATGCTTCATGAGATATAATTTGTGACTACTATGCCTCCACTTTCTCCTGACGTTTCTGCTACGCTCTTGGATCTTCTTCGGCTGCCAACTTTCCCGTTGAGTTCGCTTGAGAATTTGATCTTATTTCACATTGAGTCATTATATATATAAAGGATCAGACTTCAAAGCTGCTAGTTGCATAGCTCAATATTACAGCTCTGCAAAAAAGTAAAAAAAAATAAAAAAATGAAATAAGTTTAGCAATAGTCTTACAGCCTGTTTGTAGTCTATATACAAACTAGAATGTGGTGTAAGATTGGGACTAATAAGGGTTAACATCCGTCTGTGAATTGTATGAGTTCTTTTATGTTGGTGTCTTCTTAATTTTTTTTTGTAATTCCTGAGGCAGAAATTGGTAATCCTTGATGAATTATTCTAAATTATTACAACTAGCGGCATAAAAAGCGTAGTTAGTTTCAAACCTGGTGGGTGAACGGTTTTGGGTGTGGCATTCCGGAGGAATCGAACTCGATTCCCGGTCTGACTATTCAGGTTTCAGTTTTTCATAGTTTCCCGAAATAACTTCAAGCGAATGTCGGAATGGTTCCTTTATAAATACGATGACTGAATTCTTTCCTGTCTCTAATGATCTCGTCTTGGACGAGTCGTAATGCTCCAAAGTAATCATTAGTGCCGAAAACATTTCTAACTGACGTCGGTCGTACGTCACAGTGTATAGTATGACACTTTAAGATGGTGGGCAGAAATATTGGGTCTATAACACTGATCGAATATCGAAATCTGTACTGTGTTTTCTGTTCGATACCTTCTATAAAAGCAAAGCAGAAGTCAAGTAAATGGTTATAAAGAGCAGAAGCAACCAGTGTTGCTTGCATGGATCGAATCACTTCGCCGGTCGAGTTAGATATAATATTAAACTCTGCCCATGTTTGTTACAAACGGTAAGAGGGAGTGTGTATAGTTGTAAGCACAGCCATATTTGCAAGTTGCTGGATGGTTCCTAACCACAGACAACTCAATCGGGAGGCTGGAGCCGGAAATTGCATGGCTCCAGGAGGGGAAGGGGATGGGTGACTGCAGGGGGTGGGGGGGAAGAGAGCTTATGCTGTAAACACGACCACTCCATCCCGCAAGTTCCGGTTGCGGTTCTTCGCGTATTTAGCATAGCAACAAATGGGATTTGCCTTGTTCGAGTGCTACAGCGGCTGTATGTTCTGGACTGATGTAAATTACACTTCGTGATATGAAGATACTTGCTGAAGTAGTTCGCTGCAGCAAACCTCAATTTCTCGTTTTCGGCTGGCAGTTACAGTTCACAATTTATACTAAAGCCGCGTGTACGAAACTAAAAGAGCTCTTCTTCCTCTTTCGTTCATTTTCACTTTTTAAAGGATAATGGACTTCGAAACAATTCTTGGTAGAGTTATATGACACAAGACATCTCTACTATGTAATTTCCTAAGACACTCACTCACCTCAATAGCTATTGGCTGGAGAACGATGCGTCATATTAACAGCTACCAGAGATACCATTAGAAGAAATTCGAGGCTATGTTCACATTTTAATAGCTAAGCAACTACTACAAAATTAACTGCCGTAATACATCCATTAAGTTTGATTTTGTAGCATTTCATAGTTAAAAAAATTTGATAACCTTTAGTGCTCAAAACGTGGAACTGCTTTTCAGTAACATGTCCCTAATGAAAGCAACATAAAATAAAATTACTCATAGTTTCTGCTGCAATCACGAATGCCAATTGTCATTCCGGGCTAGGCTAAATTTCAATTTAATCAAAACTTTCGCTAATGTTGCTGCTTGGCCAAAGTTTTTACATTACAATTTATTTGATTTTTACGTATTTTACTGACCACTTTCGTTTATGGTCTTTATTCATGTCCGATGTACATGAGTTATTAAGTTGTTTAAAGTGGACATCAGACCAAACATTTTACCAAATCGAGTATTCTGGCAATTCATTTCTTCGGAGTTGCTCAACTGTTTAATAATCTGGATTCTGTATTAAGTTCTCTGGCCGTTACAAACACTATGACCAAAGATTACATTATGAATATTTGCCCTGCCTCAATAAAAAACAACGTGATTCTTTAAAAGCAATTGAGCACCCCATTTAAACAGAAATTCTTCGAATTTGTTGAGTGAACTTTTAGCGTCGGTCAAATTCAAGTCAGGTCTGCAGTTCAGCAAGTTCGAGTCTATCAACCACGACATTTGAAACAATTATACGATTACGCGATACTTCTGAGTTCTTCAAGCTCAAGAGATTTTATTCACCGTAAGTGTGAATACAGGTCAACTTCGTTTTGGACACATCACACCAACCTGTAATAATCTTTGACCTTAAAAATAGGAACTATTCTAGACCCGTGATGTTACGCAAAAAACGGTCACGGGCTAAATGCGATGCAGAAGAATATTTCGTAATCTGTAATTTAATTAGAGTGTCATAAGAGGCCAGTAGCGGAAAGATTTTACTGATGCTTCAAGGGGAAAGAATTAGAAAGTTTCAAATTGATGATGACGGAGTCCTATTCGCGAACAATGCCCAGGACCTAGGGGAAGTACCGAATGGCATAACTAAAATATTAGAAGCAAATTTTAAAGTAATTGCTTCCTCAGCTATCTAGAAGTCTCAATGTAAATACTGAAAGAATAACAATAATATTTTGCCGAGAATAAAGCAAAAAAAAAAAAAAAAAAAAAAAAAAAAAAAGTTTTTCGTATGAAATTTGATGATTTCATGTTTTATAACTCATTTTTATTCCTTTCTTTTAATTTGCAACTGTTTTTATTAAAATGTATAAATCCCATATGTACAGTACTACTAACGTTTCAATAAATGTGTTAACAATTTATAGATTAATTTCACGTTGGGTATGAGTTTATTCAATTCATGACATTAAACCGTTACTATTATATGCGATAAAGACTTGCACAATACAGTGGTGATTGCCAACAACTTAGTCAGTTTCCTTTCCTATACCAAAGTACACAATATTCTTCCATCTCTCTCTGTTTCGGAATTCCAAGACGAAATTTTTTTTACAGAGTTAAATGAGTTCAGTTTTGACTTATAACTGCAACCTTTTTGCCGATTTCATTTCTTACTATAGGATACTGAAGTACGAAACTGCAAAGAATTTTATGCTTCTCTATACCACATTTTATAGATGTTACATTTGTTTCTGGTTTTATGACGATGTATGTAAGCTCTGAGAGTGAAGTGTTTGGGATTTCCTACTACAAAGGGAGATTAGGGAGTATAGGTATTGTGCTGACATCGTATGTATTAGTAATTCTGTGTAGGCTGCTGCTTACTTCGTTAATATTTCTTAATGCAGATATCTGTTATCTTTAAACTTTCTACGGTTGGAAGAATTTTCCCAGAAGGACTACACTGGTAGTGAGCAGGGAGTGAAAAAAAGGCAAAGTATATCATGTTCTTGATTTCTATAATATTCCTAATGAAAAAAGCCGCAGAATAAAAAATATCTATAAAGTCTTTCATCTTTAATCTTAATTTGGTATCACCAGAAATTTCGTATAAATGTTTTCATTGACTGATTGATCTTCAAACAACAGTCTCTAGCTTTTTTTTTTTTTTTGGTGGTGGTGGTAGGGGGGGGGGGGGGGAGGGTAGGGGGAGGTCGTGCAGCCTACTGTTCTCGTCAAATTTGCATGTTGGTATCATTGTGTAATTCCATGATCCTCGAATTTTATTGTTGATATTTTTCTTATTTATTTAGAGATTAGGAGAATGGTAAGTACCCAGGCAATCACTAAAAAACCACGCAACAATGCAGTCAGTCTTGAGCGAGTTGGCGTACCCACAACAGGAAGGAATGGACCACAGATTTCACCTATTTGTGACAAAAGAGGCGCGTTTACTTCAGCACGCTTGACATGGGAAATCACTCTAGTGGAAGTTGTGACAGTGAGAAGGCGCTTTACTGCGGGTCCTACTGCCAGACGAAGCAGTGCGGAGTTAACATTTGGCTACAGGACCCCAAGGACATTTGGACCGCAACACATTGGCACACAACGCTACCTAGCAGGTTACGATATCAGCAGTGACAGAGCATATTATCTCTTAATCAATGTAAATCAGTTAATTAAGAAATAAGAAGATTTTATGTAAACAAGTAATGTGATCGCAACTACGTTCAAGCAAGAATCTTTAATAGTATTCCTACTTGAGGCTTATGGATTCCACGAACTGTGATATTTTTTTTCCTTCCCTTAATCTCTCAAATGGTTTGATGCAATCCTCCATCTCTGTATCTGAGAGGATTGCATGCCTCGGAATACCCTCTGGGTCTGTAATGGAGTAGCTTAACGTTGCCTTTGCCTTCCCTATGACGTTGATCACTTATCCATCCACAAATATGGGCCGTTTCCAAACCCAGCTGTATAAAGCTGGGTTCCCACGGAGCGTCCCTCGGCACCTGTTAGGGTACGCCTCTCATCTTTGCCGCATAAGCGAGCAGGTACGGTGCGCCTCGACCCACCGCCAGGCGGTAGAAGATGAAAGGCGCGTCCTGCCTACCATACGGCGCGGGAACGGACTTTAAGGATGCGTGGACCACTCCCCGCTCTTCCGCCCTCCTTGCTCGAGGCCGTAGGCAAGCAATTGGCGACTCCTAATACACGGGATCATTCAGTAGCCAGAGCCTCGTTCGTGCAAATGTGGTGCTTCACGTGAAGTAGAGGTTGAGATTTGGTAGGAATATTGTCTATCCAACCATTATACCTCGTGTGGCATATTTGAGTTGCAAATAACGCGTCTGGTATGAGCGCTAATGTTCAGGTCTGTCATTCGGGAGGGCGCGGTTTCAAATTCCCGTCCGGCCATCCAGACTTGGGTTTTGTATGATTTCCCGAAACCACTCCAGGCAAATGCCGGGGTAGTTCCTTCAGGAAGTCATGGCCAAATTCCCTCCCTCCCCCTTACCTCTAATAACTTCGACTAGGAGTAAAGCCAGAAATATAGACAATTGTATACAGGGTGTTACAAAAAGGTACGGCCAAACTTTCAGGAAACATTCCTCACACTCAAACAGAGAAAATATGTTATGTGGACATGTGTCCGGAAACGCTTACTTTCCATGTTAGAGCTCATTTTATTACTTCTCTTCAAATCACATTAAACATGGAATGGAAACACACAGCAACAGAACGTACCAGCGTGACTTCAAACACTTTGTTACAGGAAATGTTCAAAATGTCCTCCGTTAGCGAGGATACATGCATCCACCCTCCGTCGCATGGAATCCCTGATGCGCTGATGCAGCCCTGGAGAATGGCGTATTGTTTCACAGCCGTCCACAATACGAGCGGTGAATCGAGGAAGTACAGTACATACTAACGAAACTAAAATTAGCTCTAACATGGAAAGTAAGCGTTTCCGTACACATGTCCACACAACATATTTTCTTTGTTTGTGTGTGAGGAATGTTTCCTGAAAGTTTGGCCGTACCTTTTTGTAACACCCTGTATTTAAATGCTTTTTGCACAAGTAAAGTGTTGGATTTTTGTGGTGTTTCATCTTCTCTTCTTCGTTATTTATGTCTTAACGTCTGAACTTGGTGCAGAGGTTTGAAGATACACATCAGTGAATATTAAGATGCGATAAATTTAACAGCCAATTGGCTGTACATTTGTTTAGTCAGCTGACGACCCTACGATTTGACTGGAAGATACTATGTCGTCGTTCCCTTGGAGCTGATGGTCCCGATGGGCGGGTCTCGAGTCGAAGGCAGTTTGCGCTGTGTGTGGACAGGTCAGCCAGTAATGGTGGGTACGAGTCCCGCGGGTCCCGTAGAGTCGCACACAGGACTTGGCGCCACAGGCGAGGCCCCGGGGGGTGATTCCATGCGATTACGCCCCCGCCTGCTCGTAGATCAGGTGCTACGTCTCTTGTACGAGATGGTTGACTGCCTGGTTCCCTAATCGCCAAAGTTAAGCTGGAGCTTAAGATGGATGAATATTTCGTGAGAAACATTGGCTGTGATTTTCCTTTATTCTTGCATCGAACTAAAATCGTTAGACATGTAAAAGAAAAGAGTATCACAAAACAAAACCAAAATTTATTTGTTGGTATTAGGAGTTTGTTATAGACGTTATTATAAACAGCAAAGACTACAGCCTAGCTATAGAATTGAACACAGCTATATAAAATTGAATTTTTGCTCTGATAACCCATCTACTGTAGGTGGCCCGTGAGAAAATTTCACGAATGATATACAATAAATAATGAGGTTGGTGGTTTGTTTTTGCAGTGGACCCAACGCTATACACATTACTTAAAACGAAATAAGAAACACAACCATCCATCACAAAAAGACACAGCCAATAATAATAATAATAATACACGAAACTAAGCACAGAGACATATTTAAAAGCACGCCACCCACCGAATAAAATCAGAAGACAAACGGTAAACAAACCTGCCCCTCAGCGATGTACACCACACAGTAAACAAATGTAATCCATCAAAAATCAATTTACTATAGTGCAGTGAAACTGCTAGGAAATTACTCATAAAGATGCAATAAATACCAGTGATGCAAACTGCTATTACAGATACAACTGATGCTGAAATACTGTAAAATTGTGAACAATGAAAAATGTAAGTGAGCTTATAGCTGTATATACCATAATTTTCATGTGTAAATTGTAACATAGGACAAATTTAATTACATGTATAGACACCCAACAGACAGAACCGCTGAAGATGCTTCAGAGAATTAAGTGAAACGCGTTCGGAAAATAAAAACAACAAATTCAATTGCATTGGCGTGACAATTATTCATAGAAAAAGAACAGGCTCATTTGTAGGACACACTCAGTAACTGATATGATAAAGGATCTGGACCGGCTTTCATTGGAATATAGGAGGAGGGTGAAGAGAGTGGTGGGAATCTACAAGGTGTATGATGGTGTGGGGCTTGGAAGGATATTTATAATAGAATTAGGAGTAGTCAATGGGCAGGAAAAGATGATCATGGGCACAAGCTGACACTCGATATCATGCATAAAAGGAAGTGGGAATGCAGTTCTTCTGAGCTTTTTCGCATCCAGATGCCATCTTGGATTTTGGGGCCGAATATTTCTCTCAGTATCTGTCTTTCTATTTTTTCTATTCCTTTCACATTTACCGTTAATGATGATGTCTCCGTCGCATACAGTGCTCCTGGAAGAACGACGGTGTCGTAGTGATGGAGTTTGGCTTTGGTGGAAAGTGATTTCTTATTGTAAGTATTCCAAGTAATTGCATATGCTTTTTGCAGTTTTTCAGCGCGGGTTTTGTAGGTTTCTTTCTCAGTTCCAGTATTCTCAATAATTTCTCCTAAGTACTTAAAGTGTTTAACTTGTTTGATAGTGCCATATTTGGTCACGAGTGGCTTCAGGTTTGTGCTTTTGGAGTCCATATATTGGATTTGGAGGCCGGTTTTGATAGCTATCTCATGAAGCTTCTCAACACCATGTTTGGCTTCCTCAACAGTTCGCGTAATTACTGTTAGATCATCCGCAAAAGCAAGGCATTTTATGTTGATTCGTTTATCCTTTGTTCCCATATATATTCCAGATATTTCTTTTCTCCATATGCTAATGATCTTGTCTAGTACCAAGTTGAACAGGGGTGGTGATAACCCATCTCCTTGTCTTACACCAGTTTTAATCTCAAAAGATTCAGAGATTTCGCCCATAAATTTCACTTTTGAAGTTGTATTTGTCAAAGTCTGTTGAATTAAAATAGTTGATTTATCATCTACTCCATATTCACGTAGTATATTGAACAGCATAGTGCGGTCAATCGAATCATATGCTTTCTTAAAGTCTACAAAAGTTACCTCTGTGCGGGTTGACTGACGATGTTGGAGTATCATTTTTAGGTTCCAGATCTGTTCTGTGCATGATCGGTGAGGTACAGGATTGTTATTTATCCTCTATATCTATTACTGGGTTTAATACCAGGACAGAAAGTAAGTTACCTTTTAAATGAAATCAATTATTTTCAAATATCCACTCAAATAGTTTATTACACTTTCACAACAACAACTACTATTCACTTATCTATTGGTATCCTGTTCACATGCATTATTCTACTCGAACACAATGGTTACAGCTCACTGGTACATTTAAACTTTTCCTCTGCCCTTGGGCTTATCTTTTCATTATTATTCTGCGTTCCTTCCGCCCGAATTTTCGGAACATCTTTTTTTTCATGCTTCTCAATCTTCTTAACAACACCAGAACGGTTAACGTTATGGCCTCGCATTCGGGAGGACGCGGGTTCGAATCCCCGTCCGGGCATCCAGATTTGGGTTTTCCCTTGTCCCTAGTCCCATCCTGGCTCTAATGACCTTAGCCGTCGACGAGGCATAAAGCAATAAGTAAAAAAAAAAAGACTATCAGGTGTATTTTTATTCTTCGTTTGATGCAGACTTGTTGCTCGTTTCTTCCCCAGCAAAGACGGTCGCAACTGTAATGCTTACAAACTTGAAACAACATAAAATTTTTGTAGGCTTTGAAATTCATTTTTTTAAAAATATTTATCTTGTATTCTCTGAACCGTTCCTCCGATACCAACAACAATCTTGACTGTGTTAAAAAATACTCGGACAAGGTTCCGGAAAGAATGCGAAAATAAGTAAAAAAAAAAAAAAAAACACCAGGTCGTAACCAGAGTTCTTCTTTTATCAGGATCGTCGTTCTCTGACCCTGAAACTTAAATGTCCAAAGTTACTATATATAATCATAATTACTTAATAACAAAAATACTCTTATAATAATAATAATTTTCGCAATTAGTGAGGCTGTGTAACTCACATCCGGATGGTAATTCGATCCCATGCCCTTCCGAATGTGATGCCAGATCTTCACCGCTCACCCACCACGCTCGGTCGTAGGGATATTGCATGTTGATTTCATACACGAATGTCATTTTATGATAAGACCAGTTAGAAGAGGTACAGTTAGCCGTGTGTCCATGCAGAAAGAGACGTTGGAGCAGGCGCCGCGTTGCGCCGACAGGCTGTTGTTTGCAGGTGTTTGCGCGCTGTTACAGCGGTGCAGGCAGGAACACAGTGCCCGCAGCTATCTGCGGTCGCAGTGGCCGACAGGAAATGAAACTGTTATCTGTGTGGCTCCCCAGACGTAACGAGGCCAGCGTGGTTACTGTGCATCTGACTCGCTGTGACGCATTTCTGCTCTGTGGCCGAGTATAGGAGCGTTCTAACGTTGGAAGTTAGATATCACACTTAGTTCAGTCTCCTTGCACTTTTCTCCTGTAATCACAGAGACCACTTTTACAATATTGTTAAGACAACTTTGTTTGTATCTAAGGGTGCGTCCATAAACTACGTAACTCCATTTTAGCCTCCTGTGAATCCCCTTCCACCCACGTAGCCCAACATGGCTTTTGCCTCCCCCCCCCCCTTACTGCTTAGCACGTAGCTTTTTTTCCTTATTGATTCCAGAAGAAATTTTGTACTGATTTCTCTTGTTAAACTATCGTAAATTACACACGGAAATAAATATTCACATGCTGTTGTGTGCTCTGTACCTCATTTTAATTGGGCAAATAATATGAATGAAACGCTACGTGGCCACGTAGCCCAGCATAGCCTTCCAGCCAACCCCTCGCCCCCCCCCCCTTCCGATAGACCGAGCCACGTAGTTTATGGACGCTCCCTGACGAGAACACACGTTCCATCTGTTTGTGATCAGTGTTATTTTTTCTCAAAATCCTTTCCTACTTCTGTTGTTGTTAATTTGCTAATTGGCGATTTAAATTATAAAGTTCTGTAACTAGAACCCGTGACGAATTCACTGTTGATTATTCCGGTCAGTACGGTGCCAGTAGTAATACACTGGTGTGCCGTGACGAATTCACTGTTGATTATTCCCGTCAGTACGGTGCCAGTAATACACTGGTGTGCCAAATTTAAAGACAAATGTAACTTTCGTATTGAAGTGATCTAGGTCGATCACTTGCCTAAATACTTCATATTAGTTTCCAAGACAGTATCCAGGGCGGGCGAACATGAAATACAGTAGTTACGCAATAGCAGAGTAGCTATGACCTGAGAAGTAGCACGCCAATCAGCAAGTCCCAAGTCGCCAACGCGCCTGTCATTACTGCACGTTGGTAAAGTGACTTCATACAGCAGGTTAGCGAGGAGTATTGCCCTCTTCACACAGTGGAAATACGAAGGGATATTCTGTTTAAACGCTGGGGGCAGCTGTCTGGCTGCCTGTCTCTCTCCGGAAGTATACAACGTAACACACCGACGCGGGCGCCGGGAGGCGTCGGCGCCGCCGAGCCGGTTGCAGAGAAGAAGATGATGCCCGACGTCTCATACTAAGGTGGGCCACCGAGGGAGGTGGTGTAACGGTTAGCATTCTGGCCTCGCATTCGGGAGGACGGCGGTTCGAATCCCCGTTCGGCATCCAGATTTGGATTTTCCATGGTTTTCCAAATCACTCCAGGCAAATGCCAGGATGCTTCATTTAAAAGGCCGAATTCATTCCCATTCCTTGCCCCCTTTTCCCGTCTGTAAGACCTAAAGACCTCGCTGTTAAGAGATGTTAAGCAGCTAAAAAAAAAAAAAAAGGTGGTCTCTACTGCGATAGCTGGTCGTGGACAGATAGAGGGTTAAGCCTTTGGTCATATTCATGTAGGCATAATCTTGTAGAGGTCTTATCAATATTCCAGTTCCTTTGTGCTGCGAGGCGCCATAAGTTACATGCTCGCCCTTGTCTTTGGCCCTGTGTGGAATGATCCGGTGAACGCATAACCATTTTGTAATCGTAGGCTTCCGCGGCCAGATTCAGTTGATTCTTGGCTGTCCGGGTGGCGCTGCGTCATGTTTCTTGAAACCGACGTTTCGACCCTCATTCTGGGATCTTCTTCCAGGGCATAACAATTTTGTTATAAAGCCAATTAAACATTTTAGATATTCAGATATGCCATCGGACATTGCTGATGTAAATAAAAGTGTAAATATGCAACTGCCATTTTCAGTAATTTACCCTCCATTCCCATCTTAATATCTGAATGTAATGAGAAAAATAACCTGTGAGGTGTTGCAGTAGGGACCTACGACGAATATTCACATCAGAACCAAGGCCGAGTTCTACTCTCGGCCCTTATCCACGGCTCCAGTGGAAGTTTACCCTGTCTGCTCTTATCAGTCAGCTGGCAGGGTCACTACAGTATGCAGTGTCACTGCCAAGTAACATGGTTCGATGAAACTCCATGCATAGAAAGAACTGCTACAATACGGTAGAATAGGCGACTGGAAGAAAAACGCGATGAGATGAACAGAAATGACACTTTCATAGAGAAACAAAAAGTTACACTGATGTTACTGCGACGCTTTATGGGTCCCTGGATATTACTAAAAGTAGGGGCATGGTTCTTAAAATGGTGTGTGATGCTCTTCAAAGTGCTGCCATGCTGGTCACAAGGTAGGTAACGAGTTCTTGTGATAGGACGTTCCATATTCCCACCAGGGTGTTTGGCAATTGCTGGATGGTCGTTAGTGCATGTGAATGTGCTGCTATACGTCTCCCCAACGCGTCCCACATGTGCTCGATGTGATTTAAGGCGAGGGAACTGACAGGCCAGTCTCTTCGCCGAATATCATCTCGTTACGAGAACTTCCCCACCTGCTCTGTTTGATACAGTCGCGTATTATCATCAATGAAAATGAAGTCAGGCCAAATACACTTCTGAAAAGATACAAATGGACATGCGGATCGTCCATTAATTACGTGAGGTGTTTTTTCGGAATTCCGGACCCCCCCCCCCCCTGTGGTGAGACTTCGTGAGATCTGGTCGGACCCTCCCCCCTCTAAAATGACGTGAGACTTTTAAATGAGACACCCCCTCCCCTTCTAGTAATTGACCTCGTAACTTTTAGAGACTTTTTTTTTGGGGGGGGGTCTCATGCTTCCAAGGTTCCAAGGGCGTTTATACCCCAACTAAGGTCATTTGTAGACTTTTTTTTTTTTTTTTTTTTTTTTTTTTTTTTTTTTTAGCTCTTCCGTTTTTCAAGAATTTTAAAACCTCCCATGAGATTTCCGTTGATACCCACTCTCTCTTGGTGAGGTTTCATGTGATTTCGCCCCCCCCCCCCTATTTCACCTCACGTAATTAATGGACGCCCCCAAGGAGTAAAGTGTAACAATAACGTTGACCAGTGAGTGTGTGTACAGAGTTGAAAGACATGGAAGTCGGTGCAGCATTATGCCTTCCCACACCATAACACTTGGACCACCAAAACGGATATGTTCGACAAGTTCCTGGGTGTATTAAGTGTTCCCACCTCACGACAGGTTGGGTAGGTCCAGAATAACTGCTCAGACAGAATCTGCTCTCACCTGAATAGAGCACACGATTCCACTCCTCGTCGGTCCAGTCCTGATACTCTTGGCGCCATCTAAAACGGTGCCGCAGGTGTATGGGTGTCAACGGAACACGATGTAATATTCGTATGGCAAAGAGACCATCCCCAAGCAGTTGCCATGTCACTGTGGAGCGTGAGATTTCGTGCCTTACAGTCTACATCTACATCGACATATATAATATACAATTCACAAAATTGTGGGCGGCAGAGGGTGCTCAGCACCAAAGCTTATCTCTTTGTTGTGCATTCCAATCCCGAATGGTACGAGGGAAAAAAGAATTCATATAAGAATCAGTGCGGCACCTTATTTCTCTAATCTTTCCTGTCATTCCGACTCAAATAGGTTGGTGGACGAAGTATTTCACTACACTCGTAAGTGAAAGTGGAAGTATGCATGTTTACCAATAAGTTTAAACGAAACGTGCGTCGTCTATCTACCAGAGACTCCCAGCCCAGTCTACTAATCAGTACCGAGCGTGGTGGTGTAACGGTTAGCGTTCTGGCCTCGCATTCGGGAGGACGGCGGTTCGAATCCCCACCCGGGCATCCAGATTTGGGTTTTACATTGTTTCCCAAATCACTCCAGGCAAATGCCGGAATGCTTCCTTCATAAGGCCATGGCCGAATTCCTTCCCATTCATTGCCCCCAATCCTTTGCCGTCTCTAAAGACCTCACTGTTAAGAGACGTTAAGCAGTTAAAAAAAAAATACTAATCAGTTCTGTGACGCTTTCAAAAGGACTATAACAAGCGGTCACGAATCGAGCGGCTCTTCTCTGTACTTTCTCTATACTGTCAATCAACCCCTTACGAAACGGATCCCAAACGGCACAACAGTAATCCAAATGTGGACGCACAAGAGATTTGTACGCTATCTCCTTTGTTTGTTCATTACAATTTTTCAAGACTCGACCTTTTAAATGTGGTTACAGTTGCACCTACTGTGTGTCTTAGGTCCTTTCTTGCCTGTTGTACAATGTAGCGGTCATCTGCTGCTGAAGTTGACCATTGTTGACCACCTCCTCTTCTTCGGGTAGCAATGCCTGTGGTTCGGAACGTTCCCCATGCACGTGAAACAATACTGTGAGTAATAGCAAACCCCTGGGTTACACTCGTCACATTTCATCCTTCTACTAGCCACCCGATGATTATTTCCCGCGTGACGTCAGACAAACATGTTGACGTCCAGTTTCCTGTGCACATGAGGAACACCTCTGGCAACATGTTCCCACACTTTCAATCATTTCCACCGAGCAGTTAAAATGTTATGTTACTTTTCTATCTTGTCCTTAAGTTTCGCACACTAGTGTAGTTAGAAAATAACACGCCTGTTATTTTCGAAAGGATTGGCTTAATATCATATATTCCTTTGAAACTCATCAGTATGCTGTGATATGATGATGACGTTGCCCTGTTATCAGGTATGAGTGAGGATATTGGGAAATAACTGAATGGTATGAACAATACCCTGGTAGAAGGATTTGGACTAAATATAAACCAAAGCATGCATCCACCAGTGTGGTTCAGTGCAGATGAGGCTCCGCAATCTGTGTCAGGGAGTTACAACGGGACCGGGCACGAGCCCAAAACCTCGCGTACCGACCTCCTTGATGCGATTTATCGGTGGTTTTCTGCAATAATCTAGGTGAATGCTCGAAACGCCCCCCAATAACCGCCTGATAAACTACAGATTTCACAAACAAAAAGTACACTTATATGCAGAACACACAAAGTTACACGTTTTGCAGACAGATGGCAACATGAGACAAATGTAAGCATACCATCCAGTTCTAATGGGCCGTAATCTATTGTGAGGATCTATCTAGTAACCTTTCTGTTCATGTAATATTACTCTCTGTGAGAGCATTCGTAATTACACTTCCTAGCGCTCAACCCTTTGTCATTACTAGTTCTAGCATAAGCTCCACAGAAGCACTAAATCCCAATCTGGATGTTATCCCTCTCGGGATACTCAATCACAGTAAGCCAGTCTGATCTATCAACCCATCATCCTATAACCGCTCGGGGATCGTGGGTCTATGCTAGCTTCTAGCCTCGGGACGTTTGCTAGGCGCGTCTAACCGGGTTAGATCGCTATGGTTACCATACTGCCAGCGGGGTGACTGCTGAAGCAAACACGTTGGCCATAGTCTGAGAGGTGGCCTGAAATCCTATGTTGGAACAGGACCACAACTAATTAAATACAAAAATATTATCGCACGCTGTATGAGAAGTAAGTAAGTTCTGTTAATTAGGAAGTAAGATTAAATCTGGCAGCCCTCCTGCAGGGCTGGAGAAACTAGCAGTTTTCCAGTTGGGGATGAGGTAAGCACCCCATTGTCCGACTTCTTTGTCTTTTAGTCTTAAGTCAGGAGTGAGGTGTCAGTGCAGTTTGAAAGCCTGAACCCCACCTTAAAGAAACCTTGCAACGCAAACGAAAGTCATAATTTCGTGTGGCTTGATTGGAGGCTGTGTGTGACCTTTCCACCATCAAATGATTGATATGAATTGAGTGGTGATGAGACCAAAATTGATACTCTTGTCCAGTTACCTAACGCTAACGTACGCTGGGAGATCACACGCGTTTGCAGACCACAGTGTTCTGTCTCTTATGATAAAATTCCGGCTTAGCGGAGAGAAGTACATGGCGAACGGAACCTTTTCTCTGGTCGGAGGTTCTGAAATAACATCATGTTTAAAATACCCAACTTGGAACCATGTGACACTACAATACCTTCTCAAACTACTCACTTACAATGGTTGATCTTGAAGTGAGTTCACTCACGCCTTACCTGAAGAGCGTAAAGTGTAAATAAAGTACAAGTAATTTCTCTTCAGTCGATGGTCTCTTACGACCTTCCTCTGAAACTTTCTAAAAGGTCGGATGGATCACAAAAGTAATAGGTGAAAATAATTAGTTAGAGATAAACTATTATCACTTAAATTTTGATGCACAGTTTCTTTTTAGATTTAGACTGTTACGATCACAAAAAAAAATGTATCTTAAAGGTTCTTAAATATTTCCTTGTTCCTAAACATCTTCAAACAGACGGGTGATACAGACCACAGCTGAGGGAAGATCGGAGGGTCTGGATACGTCTTCAGTAAAAAGAGAGAAAAAAAAAAGGAAATATGTATCGAAGAATAAAGCGTGAGGCGGAGCCAATGAGTACAGCCAATCGGCGCAAATTTTAATATTGTTGTTAACTGAGAGCGGTATGTTGCATGTCTGGAAGTCAACCGGGGGCAAAATCTTCCCTCCTGATACGGAGACTAGAGGACTGCCTCAAAATCGGGTACGGACGTGAGTGGACACTTGGTGGTAGCCTACCTTGAGGGGAAGTTCGGCCACCCAGCCTCGCCTACAGCCGGAGACATCAGCTGTCTAGTGGCAGTCAGCCCACCGACTGGACAACTAGATTCGTCTACCACGGTAATAACAAAGAGAAACTTTTGGATATCCATTTGTTTCCTAGTAAACGTTCTGAGATAGACACTCTTGCTCTACAGAGATTGTGATTTGTAAAGAAAATTAATCTTTGTTAAATTTTGTAAAGTAAAAACTGTTCAAGTTCTTAATTAAATACAAAAGTCAGATTGTGAACCATGTTATCACTATGTCCCATCCAGTCATATAATATGTCACTTCGTTAAAAATTTCACTTATTAAATAATTCATGTTCAAATTATCATACCTTGGGATCTGGATGTCGCTTTCCACATAATAGGAAACATTCCAAAAGGAATATCTGGCGGCCAAATGATTTTGAAATATTAAAAACTTCTTGAAAATTAATAACAGGAAGTAAACGGCCACAGTGAAGTCAAGCAGTCGCTCTCCTCAACATAGCGGACACTTAATAGTTTCTAGAAACCACTTGCCTACCTATTGCTCAGTGATGACTTATAACGCGTTTTTCATAAATAAAAATTCCCAACCTATACTGCATATGTTACACAATGACGAAACAATACACTTTCTACTAAAATACTTAGTGATTTATAAACTGCTCCTAACGTAGCCAGATTAAACAGCGGACTATTTACAGCTCCGTGGAATCTGAGTGTTGACAATTCACTATACTAGTACTTTCACTTCCCTAAACTGATTTCTGGTCACACTTCAATAAACTTGGCACGTTACTTTGCCTCGACGAAAAAATGTAATGTGGAGCGACTATAGGAAAGTCCTCACTTGTGAAGAAAAATCTGTGAAACAACTAAAAAATTACAAAATAAGATGATTTAACCAGCAGTCTCACCGCTGACAAAGACGAGAATTTGCTATACTGAGCCCCCATGACGATAACTGAAAAAAATGCCTCCATCTAGCTGCGCACCTGTATATATACCTTCTATCGAAATGTCGTGCAATTCCTTGGCGCATTTTCGAGGTGTAGTTCTTGCACGGAACACGTCTATAGCAACAATTTACCCTAGGTGGAAATTTTGAAATTGCGCCATGCGCGCAATACACGAAATTACTGAAGAAAATGAATAAAGCCCTTGTAATCTATCTATCTATTTATATCTATAAAACGAAAACCGAATAAATTTGTCTTATAAAAACTCGGAAACTACTGGGCAGATTTCGATGGGGGTTTCACCGTTTTAAAGCTTAGAATCTCAATTCAGTTGTTTGGCATGTCTTATGTTTAAATAACGCAGGAGCATTAAATGAAATTCTGAACGTATGATGACAAATCCCAAGGATGGAAGGATTAGATGTTGCATACTTTGCACTAAACACACAACTACAATGTCTCTGTCCATAGCCTTTAATGAAAGCAGTAAGATAACTTTACAATAATAACTATTTTGCACACTAAACAAAACTTATTCTTGCCTTTAATTCGGGATATTCAATTTTTAAACACCATAGGTAGCCGTAGAAACAACAGAGATTTTCTCTAACCACGATCTCTGGCAGTAGACCTACAACTAAAACGTCTCTGGTATAAAAGGCTGAATCTGCGGAGTTAAAGTATCTGGTGTTTCGAGCAAAACGCATATCCATTCACTTCGCAATTGAATCAAATGTGAGTTTCTAACATAATCTAGAGTTGTTTAGTATTGTAGTAATGCAATTTCTTAACCCAATGAATGAAGCTTGATACACGTGAATCTTTTCGGACGAATGAAAATAGTGTACGTGCAAATAAACTTCAAGCCACCCGTTTCTTGGTAGGGAGCGAGTGAATCTAGGTTTGCTTTAATTTCGAAAAAAAGTTGACACGAATTATATGAATCTTTATTCAAATGTTTCTCATTGCGGGAATAAAAATAGCGTACGGGTAAATCTACGCCAACTGTACTGGGCAACGCCGAGAATTCTGCTAATACTCACTAAATCCCTAGAGGAGTCACAAGGTCCACTACTAAAAATTCATCAATGGCGTCGTGAGCTGACCGGATCAAACATCCACTGATATTCTGTTACATTATGATTCTCTAAAATGTGTTCAGTTAATAGAGGCGGTTCACGGTCATTTTGCACTATCCCCACTCCGTTGACCTTACTGTAGACTACATGCGAAGGGGAAAGAGTGACCGCTGTGAAAGTTTACACTCATCTTCCTGCATCGTTTGTTTGGAGAGACTAGGAACGGGGGTGGGGTTTGTGAGGTGAGGTGTGGGGCAAGGGAATATGACCTTGAACCGCCACTTCAAGGTGAACAGAATATCTGATTAATTTTAAACTGTTGTTAACGAACCAATCAGCAGGTGGCAGGCGTAACCGTGTCTCATGTACTATAATAGGAGGAGTGTAGGTCGGCTCCAATCGCAGGGTGACAGTTACAGTGAGAAGGCAGACAGCGGCTTGTTACCAGGACTGAGTTAGCGGAGGAGGTGGCGACGGCTCTGCTGGGTGCCGCAGACAGTCGCAGCAGACATCGATTTCTGGAAGGTGTCAAGGCGTCACACGTCGCCCATTGTTCTGTTCACAAGTGCCGCTGTCGCCTAGAGTCGATAGAGGTGTCCGTTGTGACGGCGACGGCCTATCTCTCTTTGAGCAGCAGGTCTCTCTGAGTAATGTTAATACTGGTACCAGACGTTATCCCGAACTCTGTCGTTTTAATTTGTTCACTTATTGTTTATACAATAGTAATAATAATTCGACCATCTAAAAAAAAAAATAAGCATTTGAGAGAGGTTTGGAAGAGACAATAGAGTGTCTGCTGAGAATATTGCACTGAATCAACCAAATCAAGCTGAAGAGCAATGAAGTACAAATACTGAACTGCTATTACGAAGTTGATTTATTTTTCGTTTATTCGAACAGGAGTGCATCGCATCATTCGATTTTAATATTCAATAACAGTGAATTACTTTCAGGAATTTTACTGATGGATCAGATAATTAAGATCAAAGCGATACTTGTGTTTTAATCATTTATCATGCAATGGAGCTGTTGGCTTTGTAACGCCTTTTTGAAAACAATGACCCAATTTTTTCTAGGCTTTAAGAAGTATTGAATATTGACGTATATTTAATGGATTCATTTGACAAGGTGTCTTTCTATAAACGTCAGTTGAGGCACTTTAACTGATTCAAAATTTCTTTCAGTTCTCTTAGGGATTATATATTTTTAACTTACATTCTTTGTACGTCTTGGTCATTTATGACGGTATCACCTTGAGAAGATAGAGAATTTCTGATTCGTATAAGGTAATGTGCCATACACTTTTATGTTACTATATTTAGTGTAGGGTGCAACTTTTGAGACGATGAGGGGAGACGTCCAAGCATTCCCCGAGTTGGTTACGACAAATCACTTATTCAAGCTTGTAACCTAGGCTTACGCATATCTTTCCATGTCGCGTAGAGCAGGATCTAATATTTACGGCCAGATTTCCGGGTTTTAATACATAAAGTAAATTTATGATATGATAAAAAAAAACATCAGCGTTGCACGACAAATCTGTATGTTCTCAAGAAAAACACTGACATTTCCGACGAATGTTAAACCAAAGTTTTTTTTTTTTTTTTTTTTGCTGTCATCAGTCTTTCGACTGGTTTGATGCAATCCTCCATCGCTTCCTATCCTGGAATGTTTAACTGTTTAACGACTCGGTCACTTGTATTCTTAGAAAGTTGGAATACATTTCCAGCATTTAAGAGATACATCCTGTTTAATGCATCTAAATATAACACCTGTTTACTTGCTGTAGAGGTCTAACAAATAGCTAATATTACTTTAGCTGGATAGGTATGCGTAATGCAGGGTTCAGTATTATATATTCTATACTCGCACGGATCGAAAATTAACGTTCTGGCCTCGCATTCTGGAGGACACGGGTTCGAATCACCGTCCGGCATCCAGATTTGGGTTTTCCATGGTTTCCCCATGTCATACCAGGCGAATTACGGGATGCTTCCTTCAGAAAGGCCATGGCTGAAGTCCTTCCCGTTCCTTGTCCTATCTCGCCTCTAATGACCTTAGTGACCTTAGCCGTCGACGAGGCGTAAAGCCATAAGTAAAAAAAAAAAAAAAAAAGGATCGAAAAAAATTAGTGCCGGATGAAGAAGAAACTTTACAGGAATGCTTTTTCCCCCGTTGTTGCAGACTGTTGAGACTCCATCGCTGGGTGTGGCACTCTGGTTAGAGTCCCAGTGGTGTTAGGAATCGTTATCATTTGCGGCTTATCCTACAGGATAGGAGAGAAAGTGATACACAATTACCGATCAGTAGGTCTGAGTCAAATTACAAACCTGTCCACCGTGCTTATGCAACGAGGACATACGTCGCTGTAAGTGCTGATTCCTCCGCCGAGTTGACACGTTTATCGTGATGGTACGTATTATGTCCTATAGGGCTGAATGGGCAGGTACCAGCTTTCTCCCTTGCACTCAATTTAAAGGTCTCCCGCTTCAGAAACGACACACTTCATCTGACACACATACACGCCATCAAAGTGATCAATATTTAACTCTACATTTAACAACACTTTCATGACGCGAAAGGCCATTATACACGTTATAATTTTTACTGAAATTGAGGGCATAATATATACTTGTCAAATTCGAAAAAGAGTAAGGGAAATCTTGGCTTTTATGTTTATATTTATAAGTTTGATAAAGCAACTCATTTAAGGTATTTATATAGGTTAACTAAAACATGCCCTGCGTAATGGCCAAGTCATCAGATTTTTTTTATCCTAAATAAACGATCTATGACACCGAGAGAAACCATGCTGTTTCATAAAGTGAAGTGAATACACACTCGGCTCAGAAGAAGATCTCTTAACTTTTTGTCATTACATGAACACGAGACTTGGCCTATTTTTACAAGAATTGTTTTTGCGGGATCATTCCTTACGCCGACGAACAGTGGCGTGCATTGCAATGGACGAACGTCATATTGCGCATCTGATATTAACTCCGAAAGTATGTGTTTGCGACCCAATGATAATCAGACATTTTTGTCTTGTTTTGATCCATACTATGACCTCCTAAAATATTGGACGCATTTTTAACACCCTGTATAATAAGGGCAGTGCGATTAGAAGCTATACCCGTCGTTCTTTTCCTTCTTCATTCTGGCGATGCCTTATGATACTGATCGACAATGTGAGATATTAATTTGTACTTCCATTTCCGCCAGTGCAATCTCTGATTGGATTCGCACATTCATTTTCAATAATAATTAAAACGCCATTAAAAAATTAATTTATCTAAACAATTCTGTTTCTCTTCTCTAAAATGTAATTAACAGTTCATTTAGCATTGTGACAGAAATGTTAAACCAACTCTGCGTGCGTTACGTGTTATTCAACGCAACTCGATAACGTCGAATAACAATTCGGACAAATCGTTTGATTCAGTCCATATCTCATGAATTGTTGTATATTTAAACACATACCAAATTAAAAATGAATTTATTTAGCAACGCCAGTTTTCAGTCTTCTGAAATATCTGCATACCTAGAAAGAACTGACTTAAACAACCGGGAGAAGATGTGGAGATTTAATCCGCTAAGTGGGGCATACTTTGGAAGTTAATCTGGACAGACCTTATTTGCATCCACAATATCCGCAAGCAGGGATTTTGAAATTATGATTGATCGGAAATATTTTACGCTAATTAATGTTTTCTTAAGTCATCTAGATTTCCATTCCTACTGTTTGGGATCCGATTAACAAATTTTAATCTTCTCAAGAAACGCAGTAAACAGATAAATACTTAATAGACAACGCTTCGACCAAACGATTATAATTTAAATGGAAGTGGTAATAACAGCTTCAATATCCGATATGAGGATTAGCAAGAGACATTCCAGTGTTCATATCGCTATTGATAATAAAAGGAAGACTTAAGAACTACCTATATAGCAACAATATTACCCAGTTTCCATATTGCTCGTATTAGCATACAAGAAGCTTCGTTACAGACAAGGAAAATCAAATACGAAGATTTATTTCCAGTTTATTCCGTTTAAAGAGAAATAACTAAACAGAAAATAAAACATTGGTGTTATGGAGCTGTCGGCATAAAAACGGCTTTTTTTTATTCCAATCTGTATGCTTTTTCCTCACTTGCAGAAAGAATCACATTATTCTGCAATTATGAGCATAATTTTTACATTTTAAATTTCCTCAGAAATTTCTTTAGTATTGTTTATATAAATTTTTCTGTGTTAGTATTTCACTCTTACTGCGATACTAAGTCGAATCACATCGTTATACTTTATTATTGTCACTAGTTTATGTTGTTGCATCCTGAGTGACGTTTTGCGTAGGCCTATAAGAATCATCATCGAATTTTGGTGGTCACTAAGATTTAGGTTTTGCTTCATTTCCGCATAAGACGATAAAAATATAGTTTTTATACAAATATCACAGACACAAAATTGCGTTTACAGAAATCTACTCCTTTGCTAAACACATTTTTTTAAATGTAATATTGCGGAACAATCTTATATTTTATGTTATTGTTATTACTTTCGTAAAAAGCACATTACTTTTGTGTTAAACACTAAAGGAATTTTTCACTTAATTTCTTTACGCTACCCAGTAGCGGACAAGGGATACAAATGTTCGATTGTGTGTTTCAGTACTGTTCTCTAGAATAGTTTTATCTAAAATTCATCAAAATACTTAAAATAACGAGTACAGTTATAAACTAATAATATTAAAATAAAATAAGTAAACAATTAAAAAAACTTAGTAATATTCAGTAACATTTAATAAACGTCAGTAGAGAGAGTTTGGTACAAAACTTCATTAGTGTAACATATATGTAAAGTATTTACAACAGAGTAACATCAACTGTCATCCGGAGCAGAGACAAAGCATCATGTCCATGAGTGTTATTATTCAGTTTTAGGAATATCTGTTTGAATAACCAAATAAAAGACTTAAATCGTAAGATCTTGTAGTTAAGCTAAATAAATCAGTCTATTACACAAAAATCGGTAAATTCCAATACTGTTAACAAAAATACATCACACTGGAAACAGTTTATTCATTGTACAATGCGCCATGTATTATCGGCTGGTACTTCATGTTGTGAACAGTTCAAGGTCTAGTCATGCAGTGATTTTGTTGATAATTTAACGCACCACTAAGTTGAGCACGCGGAAGCATAACAACAGGAGATTCAGTTCAAGGCACCCGTTATCATCTATCTTGATTGTGATTTTTCATAATTCCCAAGGCGAATTCTGGTACGATCACCAAATTCATCTTCCAAAGAAAACATTACTAAAAAATACGTTAAAACAGAGTTTAATCCGCTCACAGGAATGTGGAATACTGTTTATTCTCCATTAAGTACTACCGTAATGACCGTTGAGATGCCGGAAGTAAGTAAACCCTTCCGACCATCAGAAAATGTGATACTAGCTGTGGAAATGGCTGTTAGTTCAGGTGATGAAGTTACGCTTGCATTCAGTTTACTCGCAATACAAGTATACATTTAAATATCCAGGTTCTAATGTTCGTCTAGACTGTTTATTGTTAGTACAACACGAAGCTTAATTCTAAATAGGGATGTAACGGAGTCCCACACAGCATAAGCAAGTGCGGAACTTTCGCATGAAATTTCACCTCCGCTTTCACATCCGCAACTTTTAATGCGGAAGTATGGCAGATTTTTTTTTTTTACATTGCAATGTATATATCTTTTTATTTTCTCTTTGTACGAGAAACGCCCAATCGTCGCCTAGCTAGTAAATACGTGGTTGCTTCCTTTCTTACGACCTTGTAAAAAAGTAAAAATGCATTGAACGGTATTATTACCTAAACGCGAATTTACAAGTTTGAACTTGCACATAAAGTAAAGCTGCTTATGCACAAGTCAACTTGTAGGACCTCCGTGTAGAGCTACTGTAGGATGTACTCACCCATTCACGTTACTAGAAGGGGTCGAACCAGTCTTTTCCATTCATAATTTCTATCGGCACAGGATGTTTCCTCCATCTAGATCAGGGCTGGCCTTGAACATTTTTCTGGCCCCCGAGATTCATCACACTTTTTCAAAATATATTTATTTTATAATGGCCAAAGTAGTGAAAAAAAAGAAAAAAAAAAGAAAAAAAACTATTCCTTCTGCATCCATATATTCAAAAATTAACTGTCGAAATTATGAGAAAAAATTAACTTTGATTTCAAAATAATATTCTTGCTAATATATAATTTTTATGCCGCCCGCGGAGTTATGATGCATTTTCAAAGTGGCCTGCAAAGATCATTTGAGTTGGCCACCTGTGATCTATATCCAACGGCATAACTTGTTGAACGGCCGGTGCCCGTGATGGTTGTCCGGGAGTCCAACAACATCTAACACGCCCTGCATGTTGTCCTGCAACCCCTTGCATGGACCAACAAGAGTCCTACATCGGAAAATTGGATCATTTCAGATCATACAAACTGCACTGTGGATGGGTTGCTAAAGCGGTGGAAAGGCAGGTGGCGGGCACGGAGACGTGCGTTAGAATGGTCTTGTGCTTGAAGCTTCATTTAGTGAAGCCGCAAACTTGAGACATAACAGAGAGAAAATATAAAAACAAAAAACAAAAAAGAAGTTGGTTGCTAAGGAGATGATAGCATAACAAGAACCGGCTAGCAATTGAGTTGTGTGTAAGCACTTTCGAGCTGACGACATCTAGTTACCGTATAACAAGAACCTTTGTATTCTTCGGATACTTCTGAATGTAATATAACTAAAATAAAGACCAATGAATAATATGAAAGTATATAATCACTCAAGCATCTAAAGATTAAGTTTGCATGGAAGTTTAGCATCAATGGAATGAGATGAGACAACACGAAATGCAACATGGCGACCGTGACAGGACACGAAGAGGAATGTTTTATTGTTTTTCATTTCCTCATTGTTGTGATTTTTGAAAAATGTTGTAAATGTATTGTAAATGACGGAGAAGAATGCAAAGATCCATATCCAAACTCTCAAAAAGTTTACCAGTATCTTTTTCAAAGATATGGTAAACTTGGGGAGGGTTGAGACATAACAGAGAGAAAATATAAAGAAAAAAAAAAAGAAGTTGGTTGCTAAGGAGATGATAGCATAACAAGAACCGGCTAGCAATTGAGTTGTGTGTAAGCACTTTCGAGCTGACGACATCTAGTTACCGTATAACAAGAACCTTTCTAATCTTCGGATACTTCTGAATGTAATATAACGAAAATAAAGACCAATGAATGATATGAAAGTATATAATCACTCAAGCATCTAAAGATTAAGTTTGCATGGAAGTTTCGCATCAATGGAATGAGATGAGACAACACGAAATGCAACAAACTCCGAAAGGTTTATACGAAAAAGATTGTTTTGTTAACGCGAGCGTAGTTATGTAAATAATTTAATTCACTTGTTAAATCATCCAAGGTTTTTTGTTGTTGAAAGATGAGGCAGAAAATATTATGACAGTATTAGACGGAAGCAGACTTTACTTACGCAAAATGTAGAATTCGTTATAAAAAAAATAATTATTTTGATTTTAGGTTTATTTTTGATAACATGTTAAAATCTAAATAATTATTAATTTATTTTTACACATCCTCATCAGCAAAACATCCGCGGATGTCAAGCGTTGAACATCCGCATCTGCATCCGAATCAGCTAGGATGACTTCCGTTACAATCCTAATTCTAAAGTCCAGTTCGATTTGTATTGTCTGAGGGGTGGTGTTGGGGTCTCTGTTTTGGAACAATAAGACAAAATATAAACAATACTCTGAAAAGAAGCAGAAATTAATATACTCGTACTTCGAGCCAACGCCTATGACTTATTAGAACCAATGCTTGAGAGATCAGATTGACTGCCTGTCATTAAATTTCGATCTTTCCACCTGAATTTCGTTTAAAGAAGTTATCAGAATTTAACTAATCTGGATACGATAAAGATTGCATGGTATATACCAGTAACAACGAACGGAGCCTCAAAATCTTGTATCGGAATTTCAGACAAGGAACATTTTACAAATGATAGAGACGGACTGCTCTAACTGAGACATTCTCTGCACTCCGACTGTGTTAAAACGTTTAATCACATTGAATCACACATATTTAAGAAGTTATTTCATTGTAGTGTCCGAGCGGTTGAACACCACAGTACGTTGAGTTCGTCTTCGATCGGTCACTTCTTGCTTCGTTTTACCAAAGATAATGTGATCGTGTGATCTCCTACTATTACTTATTTCTAGCAATGAGCAGGGAATCAGTGATAACAATTGAAAAATGTAGTGGAAAGAATAAAGTGACTTTAATAAATTCAGTGGATATAAGTAAATGGTCACATATATGAAATAACTGGAAATAAGGCATAAAAAATAGCTCTAATGAAATTCAAAATCATTACTAATAAAATCTTGTCACTTGAAATATCTTTCTGAGCCAACAGAGGGGTAAATAATTCATTAGCCTTTACCTATAAAATTCTGCATGACGTCTTTGGTAGCTTCCAGTCATGAAGACGGCGAAAGATTTCTATCTAGCGTCGACTTAGACTGAGCTCCTGAGCCGTGACTCGGTTAATATACCAATACCATTGATGTATTAACCCTTACTAGGTACTTTTAGAGATGCTATAATGGGGAGCTTGTTTCCCACGGAAGTACGTCTCCTTAGCCTTGAAGCCCTGCTGTGTTGAACGGGATTAAGTTACTTGTCTGCGGCCTGAGAAAATTACTCCGAGTGCAAATACTATATTTTATAGCTTAAATCCCTCAATATCATCATTACTACAAAAGTTAAATGAATATGCTGGAGACAAACATGCTTACTGACGAAAATTCCAGCCTTACGTTCCTTATCTTGGGAGATCAAGTTATAACATAGATCTGGCTAATAGAGAATCGAGATCCGTTTGCTTATAGACTAAAATTTTATGGTTGGATTTATGTTCTAAGTCAATTTTATTTGACGGTTTACAGAAACACGATTCTGTCATCACTGTTTTGATGCTCCTCAATCATATACCGAGACCCTATAGCCAGTTATGTCTTCAACAGAATTTCTTCTCATAGAGAGAGAGAGAGAGCTAAGTTGTTGTAAACTTCCCTGAGCGGCTAACAAGGCCGCAGCTGTCCGGAGATTTACGTCAACTTTAATACACTGCTCTAACTGCCGTCATCTTTTAGGCCCTCGTTTTCCTGCAGCGAAAAATTTTAAGGGCTTCAGCACTGACGCGTCAGTTCCCGTGTTTCTGTGACGGAAACATTTAAAACATATTGCCGCTTCAAATGGTAAACAATAGGTAACAGGTGCACTTGATATAAATTCAGATCCATCACTACAGCTCAGCGGTGTGGTTCACACAATGCATTAGTTAATCGTTAACTAGTCTGTACCGTTTAAATTTGAGAATTTGATTGTTACACTTAGCTTGTGACGTTTATAATGCTTATAACCATAATACAATTCAAGCCGAGAGAAATCAAAATATATATGTAGTTAGAAATATTATGACTCTCTCCATTTTACGTAAAAACAATGCAGTGGGTACGAAGAAATTTAATTATGTTATACCAAACATGATTTTCCTGTTTCAACTGGAAAAAACGAAACTAATTTCCCATTACTGAATTTTTAGATGGAACATAAAATCTGATATTCTTTAACAAATTATTTCCTCTTCCTGATCTTCGGCATGCCTATATGACCCAAGTTTGAGTCACAAAAAAAGTCTAATATCTGAATATTTCAAATTCTTACCTATTTTTTGGTTTCAAATAAGCCTAAGAAATGCATGCAAATAAAAACATATGATGAACGATGTTACAATGACCTTTAGTAGATGATTGCTCAATGTTGTAACTAAGTAAAACATCCACAATTGGATGTATCACCTTAAAGATATTATTGTATTGTCAATTGGTTTCCTTATTTTTATAAAGTTCATCGTGAATATATTTGCATTTCAAACAGAATAATTACATAACACATTGTAATTGATACGAAGAAACTGGTTTCAAACAACTCTGGTACTGTCACAGTCTACTCAGTGCGAAAAAAAAAATGCAGAAACTGCTGAATATTAAATTTAATCTTTTTCGGATTAACTGTGTTCGCTGTAAGTTACTATCATCTGATATTGATCACAGTAGAAAACTATTAAGTTCTAGTTTTCCAGTTGTCTATTTTACCAAGTTATGTTAGAGAACATTATAGTAAGTTTTCTGGAGTGATTGGCAAGTTAATAATGTTTCATAAAAACCAAGAGGTTAAATAAAAGGTTTGAAACCAAGATAGAGAAACTAGAATTCAACAGGTGTAGCCCCATAAGTAAGTTTAATCGGTTTTTATTATTATTGATGTTCACAAAATCGTTACAGGCAGTCGGGCTCAAAAAGAACAGTAGACGCAAATGCTTAATTCAGACTCTTGGCTGATTTGGTAATTCAGGCTCTTAGAAGATTTGGTACAATATCCTCTTTCTCTCCTTAGTCAATGTCTGCTTTTCAACATACTCATTACAATGTATATACTCAATCATCTGTTGCATGTATTCTGGCTCCAGTTATTACTTTCGACTATACCAACAAATCAACCATTCTGTCATGTCTTAAAATGTGTCACATTATGTTCGTCTTTTTTTAGACTATTCCATGACATTCTTTCTTGGGGTTCATGGAAGGCTTCCAACTGAAATTTTGTATCGGTATAGTGCTCCCCAGATTACAGCACATAAAATTGAAACAATTATGAATTGTTGAATTTCTATATTGACCTGATGTTTCAATCAACATAACATTTTCTAACTGAATTCTGATAATAAACAAGAATTAAAGTAATAAAATCAACAGAGAACTGTGGAAATAATTGGAAATTTTAAAATCAATATAACAAGTATTAATCGCTCGATATAACCAACTGCTTAGTTAATAACAGATAAATAACCTTAACGTCATTGATTGGAGAGGTGAATATTATTATTAATCAGGATTTTAGACCCCTTGGCTGAAGTATTTAATTCAAATATAAACAATTGGTATCTTCGACCAAGAAAAAGGGTTTAAATATTCTGTACTTCACAACTGCAGGTAACCGATATGTCCAACTTCCGAAAATTCTGGACCAGTGTTATCCCAATGATGAAACAGTGAAGACCTTTTAGAACGTTCAAAACATATTTAGTCTCATTATTTTATGCAACATACTGCAAGCTATATTTTCAAGTGAAGCAGAGTTTACATAAAGCCCTTAACACCTCTTCGCATCGTTTCACGTTGTAATTTCCTGGCTGGCAGAGATTAAAAAATAATAACTACGCTTAAAGCTTCGCGTTGTTTGCCAAAGGTTTTCAGTGTAAAACGAATGTAGGGAACCATTTTCTCTAATACGTATCCAGGTATAATTATTTTGTTACTGAATTCAAAATTTGTATTTCTGAATGCCAAATAAAAACTGGTGTGTTTGAACGTAATATGAACCATCATAACTGGCTGCAATTGTTACAGCTTTATGTGCAGCTCACACACGAAAGCACTTGGAAAGAATACGGTATATTTGGAGCTTATTAATACGGTATAGAAGAACTGACATTTTGGTGAGATTTCAGAGATGGTAAGTAGAGATTCCAATTCCCGTTTATCTTACTTATACAGTAGTATATTTACGTAGAATACATTCTCTTCACAACCCTTATGGTCCCTGGAAAAGGTGAAAGTTCGTATTCGTAATTTTCAAAGCAAGAGGGATAGGAATTGTGTAATATGTGAATGTTTACAAACATTCGTTAGGGATCTGTAATAAAGGAAGCTGTACATACCAGTGTATTAGTGTAGATGAACTATCTATAGTACTGAAATACTTGTTATACAGTTGATTTAAATTTGTATATCTTCAATAAATGAGACTTTGGTTCGTGTTTAAACCTTTTTCTTAAAGAAACAATTGATGTTAATGTCATACAAGTGGCTGTTTCCAAACGATTCTAAAAACGACTTACTTTTAGAACATATGAAATGTACTCAGGGAAAGATACAACTCATTTTCTATCCCTCTCTTCCAACGTAATATTTTCACTGTTTGCACTAGGTAAAAATAAATGTTTATTTCAATATTTCTATTACATGATGTAGCTGACTTTGTCCTTGCAAGTTGGTTAAATTAATCATATTTAGTTTCCTATGTTTAAAATCTGTAGCTGATTAATACGGTCAATAATACCCAGACAAATAAATTATTATTTTTTTTTAAATGGAGGAAAAATTGAAGACAATTGGAAAAAATCTTTGTATCGAAATTTTTTGAGACCTAACAGTTAACTGTACACCAACAACAATATTAAAACTGAAGACAGATGATTTTAAATTGACATCAGAGTTGGCATCCATAGAGTCAATCAGATCTTGTTTCGCAGGTTGCCTTCTCACGCAGTTGTCAGGGGTCACACAATGGCTGGCCCTGGAGATCTGTAGGACGCCTATCAAATACTGTAACCGTCTATTCACGCTTCTCTAGTTTGAGAAAAGAGTTTATAGATCAAAGACTTACAGGCTTGTTATTCTGTGAGCAACTAATTAAACAGTAATAGTATTGAATATTCACTCGTTTCAACTGAGATACAGATTGCTTTAAGAACACTAAAATACGCCCTTACTTGTTTGTCTTTAGTGCAGGAATAACCTACGGGCTGCGATTTGCGAGGAGTGGGATGTAAATTTTAAATTATTTTTCTGTCTATTCTGTCATTTTGATACTTTTTAGGCATTTTCTTTTTTAAAAAAATGTAACGTCATGAACAAAAATACATTTAGTGCAATGTAATTGCTTTATTTGATGTAGCCCGTAATGCATTTTGTACTCACAATAAAAATAACGTACGATAGCTGCTCATACATAAATTATCTGAATTACGGTAACCAATTCTTCTCGTATCTTTCAACTTAAAAACATTTATATACCCCACTTCATTTAATTATTTACAATTACATTTTTTTACTTATTTAATCAAAAGAATCTTCAGTCCTCCGACTCATCTTATAACCATTTTCCATTACAACGCATACACAATCTTTTCCAGCTATTCTTGGAGATAATCATTACATTAGAAGCTTCTTACAGGCCAGCCAACCTAATTTACTGATGCACTTATTTAATATTATGTTGAAGCCATTTCACCGCGTGTATTAATACTTTATTTACACCAATCATTTTATACTTAATTATTAGTGTAGTTGTCATCTCACATTAGTGATGACTGATGGACTGAAAAACATTTCTTTTTTAAATAATCCGTAGGGAAACTGTAAGACAGCAACATCCGAGTTACGGAATTTTACCAGTCTATCTTTTTTGGTAATTACAAGGAATTATTATTTATGGTACGCTGATTTGTACACCGAAAGTAAACCAATGATCCTAAATATTTGTACCTTTATTAATATAAATATATAAGAGTAAGTATAAGTTGGCGTATTAATGCAGTTGAAAATCCAAGCTGTTATTTAATTTCGTTGCTTTAGGAGAGGCATGACAGACGTTAGTTAGATAACCATTGTAAGGTCCTGAAGGGTAAACACAGGTGTGTGTAGCACCACGTGCATGAAAGTCCCACACACAGTAGTGCAGTCAACATTGTAGCCGATATTCGCACTTGTCTTACCCTGTTCGCATACAGCTTTATGATCTTTCATTGGCATCTGCAGAATCACTGTGTGTCTTGCATGACATGCTGGTAAAGATGATTACTGGAATTTTAATGACTCAGTAGCCAGTGCAGCTGAACGTTTTCATCCGTAATACATAAAGTTTTGAATATTTCAGTCATTCAATGACTATAAAAGCACTATGGTAGCACTTACAATGGTTTAATTCTAGATGGGGATACCGCTACAATCTCTTACCGCCTCGCGTAGTAAACACACAGATCACGTGGTATATGTGACGTATTCAGTCTGCGCGTACCAATACAGTGATAGATATGATTTGAAAATTGGGTATCTACAATATCGTGCGTTATGGTTACATTTCACTTTGGTCCATGCTGCATTGCGGCCGAAACGCATATTATTAAAACATGATTTCGTCAATAATCATTTGAGTTTATGTTGTAATACAGCCTGAACCACACGTCACAATGACGTCATATATACCACGTGATATGTGTGTTTACTACACGAGGCGGTAAGAGATTGTAGCGGTATCCCCATCTAGAATTAAACCCTTGCAATTTAGATTTGTTCTACCTTCCACCGAGCGTGGTGGTGTAACGGATAGCGTTCTGGCCTCGCATTCGGGAGGACGGTGGTACGAATCCCCGTCCGGGCATCCAGATTTGGGTTTTCCATAGTTTCCCAAATCACTCCAGGCAAATGCCGGGATGCTTCCTTAAAAAGGCCATGGCCGAATTCCTTCCCATTCCTTGCCCCCATCCTTTCCCGCCTCTTAAGACCTCGCTGTTGAGAGACGTAAAGCAGTTAAAAAAAATTCTACCTTCCGTCCGATGGCAGTTTTTGATACGGAAACTGATAGAAAATAGAAGCTTGGAGTTGATGGAGAACAGCAACCCTGACAGCACAAGAATTCTTTCAATGGTTTTAAATGTTTGGAGATTCATTTTATATTAAATTACTGGAAATGAAAAGCCAAATATTTAAAGACGTTAGAATATCATATAGAAAAACGATATAAAAACTTTCTTCTACTCTGTTTTCGGGGTTAAGAAAACAATTGTTGGAAAATGTAATAACTAAGTATAGTATGCATTATAAATAAGGTTTCTTAAATCATTATCCAGTTTATGGGAAGTATGTATGTAAATAGTCTCCCTGCAGTTAAAGCCTCTGAGTAATTCCGGATTGATGGAGTTGATATCAAACGGTGTTCGAAAATATATTTCGGTCGGAATGAGTCTTGACCAACACCAACTTTTCTGTCAGTTGTAACATACTGATAAATATTGAATAGTTTATATGTTATTGTAGTTGTGTTGGGCTTGGAAAGTAATGAATAAGCAAACTTCATTTTGCGCTTCACTATTCTCGTTAAGTTACTGGGACTGTATAAGAAATATACAAAGTGGCAAACGTTTCCTTTCCCGTTGTTTCTAAGGCCATAACATAGGCCCTACAAGCTCTAATAAAGAGACTGTTGCTGGGAACATTTTCATAGCACCAGCTATTAGATGTTATGCCAGTATAAGAATCGGCGTTGGTTTCATTGCTCCAGTAATGATTGTTTCATTGAGTTGCGTATGTTTTGCTGGCGTGGGAGCTTTTCCCCCAGATTGGTACACAGTGCTACAACGTTGATAGGATTGCAGTTCGCAAAGTGATTGCCTTTGCTACCCATTCTGTTGCAGCTGGTTTTCTGATCAGATTTTTGTGTTTTTGCGATGTTGCTTCAAGAGTTTCTTGCAAGTCTGTGAGGGATCATTGGAGACTCCTGAGTCTTAAGTTTTGATTACAAATATTTAATCCGATTAGTTTTTATTGGTGAATTTTTGGTTCAATTTTTATCGGTTTAGTCTAATAAGTTTATTAAATTATACTGAATTGAGGTATAGCACCTTGGACATGAAATTACGGTAGGTGTTAGGAGGCGTCCATTAACTACGTGAACCAAAACTACGTGGGGGGGACCAAATCTCATTTAATTCAGAGAATACACATTATTATAACAGACAAGATTTTATACTACAAAATTAGTAGTACGTAGAAGACATGAGTATTAGCGCTTAGGTATTTAGTGGCATTGAGCAAAACACATGAAATTATCAAATAAATTTAATTATTTAAAAATTATAACGTAAATCTTATCAAGCGGGAGGGGAGCAACCAAACTTAAAAAAAGTATTTGATGGACGCCCCCTTAGTATACGGAGAAAGTACTGTTACGAGTTATTTTACTGACCTGCGTTCTTAATTACGTCCTGAGAGTTGCAAGCGGACGGCTCTCAGTTGTCATGCAGATCAGAGATATTGGCACGCGCGCCAGCCGGCAGGCAGCGAGAGTGGGGTCGGAAGCGGAGCGCCGCGGGTGGGGGGATATTATCGACTGTAGCGGACGTTTCTGTGACGTAGCCACGCGGGCGGCCTGGTGGAGCGGCGACTGGCGAGCAACAGGCGGCAGTCGTGCCCTGCTCTCGCGAGCAACAGGCTCAACTCACCGCTGCCCACACAACGCCGCGCTGCGCTCGTGTTTTGTTTCGCGCGCCGCGGAACAGCTGCGCGCGGTTAAGCGTGTCAGCGATAACGAAACAAAAGCCTGTGCGCTCTCTCTTCGCTTCCGTCATATTTCGAGTTCGAAAGGCGGAATGCTTCATTCCCTACTGAGATAAACAACTGTAACAGCAGTTGCCACTTCAGACTTAGAATATTCCATTTAGAGGTAAAAGCAAATGCCACATTCACTCCTCTCTTTTTCCGTAATTTGACTTTACGGACAAAGAGAACAAGCTTGGTGTTTACGTAAATGTAAAACAAATTAACTGCGACGCTTGCTTTCGGGGACGCTCCACAGATAAGGATAGCTTATCAGCACATTGTAAATAGGTAAGTGCATGACTCTTTTCGTCTTTAAGCCAAGAAGAAAACGAATATACCTTTAACAGTTTAGTTTTTTCACACTGATAACATTTTAGTTGTATGTTGGTATTTTATTTGTTGTGCATGTTAATGTATTAATGTTGTTACTCATTTTGAAATATTCTTACGAGAAATAAATAAAATAATAATACCTGAACGTGACTCAATATTGTTGAAAAACTTGTCTTTTAAAAGCCAGCTTTTTAACAAAGGTTGCTAAATAAATATGTAAAAGGTTTCATCAAGTGTAAATCATGTATAATATCCCCAAAGCGATTACATTAGTCTATTAATATTTAGAACTAACATCATTTTTTGCATTAGCTGAAGTCTTTCTGTAATATTAAAGTAATTGACGAAACCAAAGTTTTCTGCTTAGCTAATTTTCTATTAAGAATGATTTTTTTGTTACGCTTATAATTTTTAGTCCATTCAACCCCATAAATGGTTAATAGAAGGCCTACACAGGTGTCTTGCAAGTTGTTTCAAGGTTTCTCTTAGATCTGATCAGTATGTTATACTATAATTTCATCAATATTCAAACTTCTTATAATATTACATCAGTTTAGAATGAGAAATGAAATATTATGTCAAAAAAGCCAAAAATATTATTGTTTTTGTTGAAATTTCACCAATTTCTCTGGATAGCAGATCGTAATCCGAATTGTCTTAATGTAATTATCAATTAGATCTTAGAACTGCAAACCTCACTTCGTTTATCGACTTAAAGGGAAGATAAAACAAAACTAGAACAATACAGGCTAAGGTGGATGATTTCACCCGACCGGTTGAGACACTGATTACGAAAACATTATTCCACACGGTTTTATCTTTTGCTTCTCATGATTAATGGGCCCGGAATGTTTAGGACATTAACATAAGTCATTGTTGACAGGAAGAAATAAGCCTCAAGCCCTAAACGAAATTTCGCATTCATACTAACGACTGAATTATTTCAAACTTTCGAATTCAGTTTTTGCGATCTGTACAGTTTTCATGCGGTTTGTTTAAATGTTTTAGGCATTCGGATATGAACTGTGTGAATTTGTGCCTATGATGCCAGGTCACACAGAAGGGTGCCGTATTGTTAAGTTTCTAGGTTGTCTGTGATCTGCTACTCAATGAAAATAGAATAAATGTTGGATTAACTATTTTTCGCTTTCTTCGTATGCTGCGCATTAGTACGAGAAAAAAATTATGAAATATTACGATTTAGGGATTTCAGTGGATTTTCACGTATCTTCGGCTATGTGAAACAGGTCTCACAATTTTGAGATATGATGTCTGCTTATTTGTCTAAAGGCTCACGTTTTAGTGTGACCACTTTTTACAGAACAACAATTAACCGATTCGTATGAAATGCGCAGTTTCGTCAGCTAGCTCCGATTAGATTACGTATCTTCTGTTTCTATTTTAAAATGTTAAATTTAGATTCTTCTGTTCAAGAGACTTTGTTCGATAACTTGGAAAAATGTCAGATGGAGGTCGAATTTTTCATTGGCACTTTCAACATGAGAGTGAATTATCTTAATAGTGTTAACAACAGAAAATGGTTCCCATTTTTGACAATCTAAACCTGATAATAATTAAACGATTGAAATTACTTTATCTCCTTAATAACAATGTAAATGATTGTCAAGTAGTAGCTTACTTTCAGATGTCGTAAAGAACCCGAAATTCTTCACACTTATCTTCGAGTAATGAAGTTGCAATTTGTTACAGATCTGTGATTCGCGAGTAATAGTGCATTTTGTGCAGAATGAAATACTGCAGCATTCCTAGTGCGCTGTAAAGGCAAGTTTTTTTAGCTGATTAATTTATTTCGCTGTAGAAGCTCTGCCTAATATATTTTGCTAATGGAAAATAACTTGCTACTTCACTTCTTCTGTGTAGATAACTATATAAGGAATACTGACTTTAGATTAAACTAAGAAATATCTTAAGTAGAATAAATTAATGGAAGGAAAGTTATCGTACTAGATCATAGCTGCCCAACACCAGGCCAGCGGGCATTTGCATTTACCCACCAACAGCAACAGTCTAGAACATGCTAGCTCAAAAACCTTTGCAGAGGTCTCATTGATGTTTTTTACTTTTCGATTATAATTTAAAAAAAAAAACCTCTGGAAATGTCTCATGGATGATTTTTAATTTTTGATTGTAATTTAAACTGTGTTACTTATAGCTTCGCTATATTTAAAGATCTGCTGTATCTATATGCAAGTATTATGTAGCCAGCAGGCTAACTTGTGGCCCATCTCCAAAATTGGTTGGGCAGCCTTGTCCTAGATGCACAATGTTGACTGTAAAATAAATGTTCTTCGACCACCCTAACGGACATGAAGATTTGCATTTTCAGTGGTCTCCCGAAATCATTGCATGTAAATCGCCGTGGGTGTTCCAGTGTTAAAGGGATTTATTTCTTCCTGCCTGCAGTGCTAATATGTTTGAAATTCGCCACTTCGCCTGTGAGCCCTAATGCGTCGCCTTACTGTTCACGGGAAAGTACAACAAGCCTTGGTTCAAACCTCTGCTCCTCCTGATTACGATTTTTGGGCGATTTCATATTTATAAATGAAGAGGTAAAGACATTGGAGATATCAGAAAAAAAAACTAAAATTTAATTATTAAATGAATGTATTTGTTAAATGATGGGTGAAATAACTCGATTTAGGATGTCTCACAGAATGAACAGAGAAGAAAGATGGTGACTCACGTTTTAAAACATGGGTAGCTGGATAAATTGTTAGTGGAAGGAACAGTAGACTGAAAAAAATACTGTACAGTAAGTCGAAACTTAGAATATATGAAGTAGATTATATTGAGAACATATGTTGAAATGAAGAGAGGAAACAATGGAGGATTGCATAAAACCAGATGAGAGACTGAAGACGGAATAAAGACCAGGCGAATGCTGAGACGATCACTGCTTTCCGGCTCATATATAAGTCATATAGCGACAATTAAAAAGTATTACCATGGCTCTAATTAAAAAATTAGCAGCTTCCCATTTTTCCTGTACTGAAAACTATTAAAATTAGAATTTTGATGCTAAGTTTATCTATCAATGATGGTGGGAAAAATTTTCTAGTCTCAATAGCGCTATTGAAAAATGTCCAAAGTTCCCACTTACTATTGTGGTTCACAAGTCAGAGGAACTCATCTATCAGTTGACAGGCAATCTGTTTTTTCACGATTGTCCACCCACCGGCGCTCAACACCTTTCTCCCCTGCAGCTGTCACCTGCAGTCGACTTCCGCGAGATGTTGTCAGAGGCATTGCAGGTAGACGTTCAACTGCCGCCACCCATCTTCTCTCTCGCTCTATCTTCTTATCGGCGTCAGAAAATTCAGCCATCAATCTCTTGTCGCGCCTGTGTAAGAGTCATCAACCCATTCTCATCATGGAGAATCAAATTTTACCTTTACTTGCAAAGGGTGGCGCGTCTTTTGTCAATCTGCATAAACAGGCTGCGGTGGAGGGGCTTGGCATCCTACAGCAGCTGGTTAGGTAACATCGTCTGCCGTTCACAGTGCCGAAGATATAACGCGCATCCGCACAGATCACTGCCCCTATGGCGCTACGGGACTCATCGTAGTGTGATGCTTATGGTAGCAACTGTGACAATAAGCAAATTTTTCTTTCTTATATATTATATCCTGCGTTGAAGGCAGATGTCTACTTAACTGATCGATGTTTACTGGGCCTCGTTATCGACATACAGATGGAGGACAAAATAATACGAACACCTGTGAAAAAGTGGGACGTATTTCATACCTGCAGTACAGCCGCGCCACCTGCAACAGAAGTCTGCCACCTAGTGAGCGTGAAGAGGAAGGTATCAGTCTCTCAACAGCAGTCACCTGCGTTGCATGCGTCTATCGAACTGTCTGTCATAAGTTGAAATGTCAGACCTGTCAGAATTCCAAAGAGGAATGATTGTCGGAGCGCGTTTAAGTGGAGCATCGGTTACGAAAACATCAAACCTTTTGGGGTTTGCAAGGAGTACTGTATCAGCCGTTATGACAGCGTACACGAAAGAGGGTAAGACGGCGTCTTCAAAGCACAACAGTGGCCGAAAGTCAAAGCTTACTGATAGGGATAGACGGGTCTTGAAGCGCATAGTAGCCCGAAATCACAAGCAATCGTTATTCTGCATGGTAGAATCAAGTCCAGTCACTATCTAAGCATTATAACGGATAATGTCCAGACTGTATTCCCTGGAGAGCTTTTTCAAGAGGACAACGCCCCTATCCACACTGCTAGGTGTGTTCAAGCATGGTTCGAAGAGCATGACGATGAAGTTGAACATCTTGCCTGGCCCCCTCAGTCTCAGGACTCAAATATAATTGAACATTTATGGGAATATTTGAAGTCCAAACTTCGTTCCCGATTTCCTCCTCCATCCAGCCTTTCGGAATTGGAGACCGCTCTGCAGGAGGAATGGCTTAATATACCTTTAAATATTGTCCATGACCTTTATACATCTATCCCACGTCGAATTAAATCTGTACTTCAGTCAAAGGGTGGTCCAACCCCGTATTAATAAAGATTTTCCATTATTTCACAGGTGTTCGTATTATTTTGTCCTCCCCCTGTATGTATTTACTTTTAAATGACTTCTATACATTCAAATGACTGTTTGTTTCTAGTTTTCTTGTTGTAATCTGCTGTTGTATCGACATTATTTCAATTGTGTAGTTAAATCGTAGATACAGATGACCTAGAAAGGCAGTTCTAAAGCTTTAACAAAAACAACTACAACAACATCGTATTTAGCTGAAACTGCACCTATCCATTCTAAAAGCAGGTGTAACAGGCAGTAGAAGCTATACTTTTCTTATTTGCCTTAGCGGAATTCAGTCCGACACCAACAAAAGACGCCTTATTCTTAAATGTTCCAGAGACGAGCAAGCTAACTTTCGATACTAAATAATCCTCGCGTTAGGTACGTAATTATATTTTTCCGTTAACAAAGGCACGATATAGTCGTATTAAAATATCAGTTTATGACGGCACCATATGGAAAAATGTTGTTTAACGCCCTGCGGTAGTTAACAATTAAAATCATCTGCTAAATTCTGCAAGTGTAGTGGTTACTGAACTTGAAAAGCTCAGAAAATTTTAGAGTACTTTTTTTTTCGTAGTTACGTATTGTCACCTTTTTCTAAGTGAGATATAACAAAGAGGGATTTTAGAGTATCAAAGCCAATGAATTTTACGTCATACGATCAATCGATCGATCTGTATTTCTAAATTTACGGCACTAGATGTTTTAGGGCAATTCCTGAAAGGTTTCGGTCCCTAATTCAGATAATTGCCCTAATTAAACAAAACAAAAGCCAACAGAAATATTCTCTCGTTAACTATCGTGTTAATAGAGAAAAAAATGAGTTATGCTATATTTCAGAGCGCAGAAGCATACGTAAAGTATGTTTTACATTCCGTTGTAGTTTACGGAAAAAAGTGTACTGTTAATACTCGAATTTTCTCGGTGTTCCGGCCGGATTAAATAAATTTTTGCTGTGCTCTAACTTCCTACCAGCATCCAGTTCCATTAAAGACGAAATATCCTAAATTAGAGAAATGCCATCCCGTTTTATCTAACAACTATGTAGCTTTCAAATAATGATTGTTGTTATCCTGGATGCGGAAGATGAAAATTTTATTCATCTAGAAACCATGAAGTGAAAACCTTCAGCAAGCGTAATATGAATGGATGGCTGGAACTGCAAGGATTTGAGTTAGTGCAGGTTGTGCCTCAACCTTTTTTTTGGGTTCTTTAATTTTAGCTTGTCGATGTCTAGATCAGTAAAGGCTGAAGAGGATGGGTGACGAGGATTGGCAAGAAATTCGTCCATTACCTTTTGAAGAAAGCCATTCATCTGGAGTGATTTCGGCAAAACATGGAAAAACCTGGATAGCCGGAACGAGGATCTAACCAGGGTCTTTCAGAACGCAAGGCACGCAAGTTAACTGCTCTCCTCCCTCCCCCCCCCCACAGCTTTTTATTATTAAAACCGCATTTTACTGCTAATGCTATACAAATAACTCCATGTTATGTTTCATTTTATAAATAACTCCGTCTACAAACAAATGTTTTGATGAATTTCATTTTATTTTATTTTCCAGACGCGTTTCGACCTTGTGCTGTAGGGCATCATCAGTGACTGTAAATGTGTTTTAAATTTGTGTTATTGCAATTACTATCTAAAGTACAAATCTTTATACGCACACACTGTACTCACAGACATAGTGGTAATCGTTACATGCCGATCTGGAACAGCCCTTCATACACTTTCCAGCATTGTTCTTTGAAGTTCCAGTTGAACATTCTTTCACTACTTGTTTGCATGCCACACTTGTTGCTATAGTGAACATTTTTCTGCTGATTTACTCACATACATTGCTATCATGGTTTCCTAACATCTCTTCAGGCGAATAGGCGAATGCAGAAGGGAAAAAAATCCAGATTCAAAGACATTTTCTGCATTGTATGCAAATTATGTTCGTACTTGATGTTTCGTGTGCGTTCAGTATAAAATGTTGCTTTCGAATCTTTGTCTGCCTTCTAAAGATAAAAATGATTTTACATGAAGCAGAATTGAAATGAAACTTAACAACCTTTCAGTTACTACTTCACACAATCAAATACACCTTTCAAGCACTCTCTCATTAAAACGCTTATCTAATCAACTTCGAAAAAGTATTTTTTTTTGCTGTCTCCTAGTTCCTCACGTACCCTACCAATCTTGGAAGCTACAGTTGCTTTTCATAGCAGTAAAGATCCAACAGTTACTCATGAGTTATTCCTGGCAGGAATAGTCTTTCTCAGCTAGTAACTACTTCACAACAACAGGAACGTAGATCCGTGAGCTGTGATGCACAAATTGTTCCGTGTTCTCTGCTTGCCACTTGTTGCACTACTTCATCTAGGCCGCGAGAAGTGGTAATCACTGCTCCATTGTATCGATAAAGCTTAAATTTTCTTCGACAGAAAGCTGCTGTGTCTCATTCTGATGACCACATTTTTGTCTACCGATCGAAGGCGAATATTCTTGCGTCGACACATGTGGAGACTTTTTTGATGATCACCAAGCATAACATACTTTGATCACACGAATTTCCAGCTAGCTTCATACTATTTGTTTCATTGCGGCATCAGATACTTCTCAGAGGAGTATTTTATCTTCATATCGTGCAGCAAGATACCATCGTGTTAATGTAACTCGGCGATGATGATTTCTACCACATCGAATCAGTTATGTCACGCTTTTTTATACAGTTCCTTGATAATGAATGTTAATGTGTCTCCATGCCATTCATTCTCCAATGTCTCCAATCGATTCTTGGGATAGTGTAACCGATAATTAACAGCGAATTTTTATATTGTACATTCGTATTTGATGTTGGATAGGAATTTCAGAAATTTCTGCCTAGTCACACCTTCTCCCTTGAGCGAAACATTCCCCCAAGATGTCATTAGATCGATGATCTTCAATGGGAGGTCTGACCCCGTAATGTACCATCCTGATTTCGGTTTTCCATGGTTTACCGAAATCATTCCAGGTGAATGCCGGGATGGCTCCCCTAATAGGCCATAGCCGAACTCCTTCCCGTTCCCATAACCTATTCATTTCCTTTGGTCGAAGAGGCATTTGACGCCTATAGTATCCTGTGGTGCCCTGGGCTTGCGTGGGACATAACAAATCCCAATTAAAAAAGAAAAAAAAATACTTTTGACAGCATTTTGAGGTTCAGTTTTCCTTTGATAAAATCGAATGCCAATACCTTAACTCAAGAATGCCGATTTCATTATTTTGTGCAGTAGAAAGAAATATCATTTAAGAATTGCTAATAATAATAATAATATCTATGACGTCACTTCTGAATCCGAACAGAATCAGAAACACCATCCGACGTAGCTACCCATCCATGTTCCGTTCGTTACTGTGGCTTGTTAACGAATTCGGTATTTACTCTTTTATTATTTCAACAATAGCACTACATACACATTTCGCATGATGTGATTTGTTGGTTTAAAAATTTGCAAGTGAAATTGCTGGATAAAAAGCTTTCTTTCATTTTAACTATTCTTGATATTTCTCACTTCTCAGTAGACACGCGCTAGTCATGTTAGGAGTGAAATTACTGTCCAATGCAACTTGTTTAACTGTGTTCTCGTAGAGAAACATCCTTTATTTTAATTCAACCACAATTATTATGAATTTAAAGAGTTAGTCGACAATGTGAACGTCATTGAAATAAGAGATATAATGCCGCTCAAATTGTGATGCATTTTGGATTAGGACTCCTTCAATAAAATATTAATACAATGGAAAAGTAACAGAAAAAAACAAACCACTTTTGCTTGTGTTAGCATAATTTAGCAAATGTATCAATAAAATTTGACCATGATTCACGTAATGTCTGTTATCTCTATCTGAGTCGTGTAATTAGTCGTAACCCACATTCTTCAACCTTTATTAGGTTATTCATATGAGGTCCGAATGTGATTTTGGTGAAACTTTATAGTTGACATTGGCTATTGTGCAATGTTAACTTTTTTAATTACAGTTTTTGACAGGGAAGCGGACTTACCCGTAAAACCGTCGATTCCTTTGTTTTGCGGAAAATTGTGAAACAAGTAAAAAATAACTTTACAACATAACTTCGGCTTGTGATGAAAACTTGTAAATGTAAGTCCAAGCGCAGTGAAGATAGATTAATATACTCCACTAAAACTCTTTCTCCTAATTATTTTTCAGAAATTGGAGATATTTGGCTGAGGAATGTAATTAAGTGATGTACCAGAGTAGCGTTAACAAGCTAATTTGACTCTGTGAGATATCTATCATTAATCTGTCACCGCAAGTGACTGTAATTCCAATATTGTAGAAACCAGTAATGGATGGAAGTGCTGTGTCTAAGTTTTAATGAGATATAATTATATTTGCCAACTTCGTTAACTTCTTCCTCTCTTCGGTGTAAAACAATCGAGCGTCTTGTGAAGATGATGTATCTCGCAGAAAACTTCGAGGGGTTTCAGAACTTGATAATTTCGTATGTTCCAGTGAAAGAACTTAGCTTTATACACATTTCCAGTTTCTTATCTTAATCAAATATTGCAAACGAAATACTTATTCATTAGTTTGATTTCTTTAGCGAAGGTAAGAACAAAAAATAAACGCGTATACGGCGGATATATTAAACAACTTTCCAAAAACCAAACAAAACATCTTTCCGTAATGACCAATCATTGGATTATTCCTCTCGTAATGGTTTATAAAACGAGTATCTTTCTGATTTTGAGTTTTCGAATAACATTTTCTTTCTAAAAATTGAATGAATTCTGAGCTCATGAATTATGGCATCTTCAGGATTGACTAGTCCATCAACATAAAATGGTCTTGATATCCAAATAATGTGTTATAGGGTCCAGTATTCGAAGATAACAATCTGTATACGTCACTTTACCTCGTATACTGCAAATTTCAATAGTATATAATAAGATAAAGGGGGAAGTAGATGAATAAAAATTTGCAGGGTATTTGTTTCCTTTGTTATAACGTATCACTGGTACCAGCTATCAGATAATCAGTAGCAACATGCAGAAGCAGTGCCTTGTGAGTTCTGAATGCCACCGTAGAAGTGCTGTTGTCGACTCAGAATTAAATGAGAGCTACAGTGCTTTTTTTTTTTAATTAAGGAGAGAAGTTATGGGCGTCAGCAAGCAAACAGAGGAAACTAATATTTTATTAAAAGTGTTGATTGTAAAAAACGTTTACTCGTATAGAAAAATTTAGGTATTTAGATGAATACACTGTAGAGGGAAGAATTGGCTCTTTATCAGGAAGAAGTAGCGATAAATGGCCAAACTTTGAAAAGATTTTTGTTTTTGTTTTTTTTTAGTTTGGTGGAGTATTTTCATTTGTCTTCCTTTTCTGTCTCTAACTTTTGTATCTCTGTTTCAGCTGTTTTATTCATAGCTCATTTTTCTTAGCACTGATGGTAATGTTTAACCGTCTCTCTCGAGTTTTAGAATCGGTGCAGTGTTATGAGATAACCATACCATGTGTAACTGATTTTTTAAGACTTCATACATTCGATTTGATAGTCACTTTTCAACCAACCTACAGTACATTTAACTCATTTAACAGTAAATACGGGTCAAAATACAACACAAAATCATATTTCACTTGGTATGCAGCCGATTTCAGTTGTTTACAACATTCATATTATCTACAAACTTTCAAATAATAGATAGCGATATCTAAACTCAATTCAGTATTTTTTTATTTAGTGTTTAAAATTGCTATATTCACGCTAAGGAAATTAAAAATGCCGTATTGTTTAGTTTTTGCTTTCAGGCACTGTCAGTGTCTTCGAATATCTATATATATAAAGATGTATGTATGTATGTTTGTTTGTTCTTCATACAAATCCACAGTTTTTATCCGATTTGGATGAAAGTTTGCTCACTTATCCTTTGAAACAAGGAGAAAAATACTATCTACATTTAGTTGAAAAATTTGCTGTAGCTATAAATAATACATGTTGTCATATAATTTCGAAAAATTACTGATGGTGATAAACAGACGCGTAGGATGTGTAGGTCTCTGTACTGCCTTTCCATATAGCGGTCTGGTAGCTCAGTGGTTAAAACGCTTGCTTATTGCTGTTTGGATCGAGGTCTCCAGTTAAAATCTCCGTGGAGGCAAAGATTTTTAAAAATTGTTTTAGATCGTAAGAGTCACGCCTGGACCGTCGGTTATTCGGATTGAGATATCATAAGTTCAGGGGTTCAATGAGAGGCAAATAGTAGATAGTCTTGAAATGCTGTGGGTGTACACTTTTTTACGTTATAATGATACCTCAGGGGTTGTTCGCAGTCTGAGAGAGAGAGAGAGAGAAAGAGAGATCTGCAGTAATAATACTATAAATGCGGAAGTAAGTCTGTCTTTTTGTTACGTTTCGACGACTTAATGGCTATACCGATATTGATGGAATTTGACAAGAAAATCTGTAGGAAAGGCACAGGACATTTTTTCCGGTATGATAAACAGTTGTAGTCACGAAATTTTGAGAACTTATAGAATGGTGACAGAAATATGTTGGAAACTGATTCTCTTCAAGATACAGGTCCGACAGTAGAATGTTATAGTGATAACTTTCCTGTCATATTATGCCAACTCGGTGTTTTTTGGACCATTCATTCGTTATCAACAACTTTCTATATTCAATTCTGGCAAAGAAATTCTTAATCCACGCGTACGAAGTAGCGTGTATCAGCTAGTTTTTTTATATTTTTTAGTACCTTCTCCGACAATGTCCATCCGATAGGTGATGGTACAATCGGTTAAATTTGTGTTTCAATTACTTTCAGACTAAGGGTAGCAACAAAGTAAAAATTGCCAGTTAAGCGTGCTGATTTCTACGTATTACAGAAATTTACAGCATATAGCGCCATCCAGAGCATAGATATTAACGTACAAATACACGCCGAAACGCTTGTGGTTGACATGGGACAAATACATGGAAAATCACCAATGTGGAGTGTTTCTCTTGATTTGGCGGCGAGACAATACGAGCGCGTATCTGTTTATGAAATTATCTGTTCCTGAGAGTAGGGGAGTTGCTGTAGAATTATGACGACGGTTGGCGAGTGAGTGTTGTATTGGCTTAATACTTGGAATTACAAACATTTAAGCAATTCTCTTGCATAGTACTGTTCTTAAACATATTAAATGGCCACTAAATAATTTCTTTTTATAAAACAAAGTTTATATACATTGATTTACAGGAAACTGCAAAACAAAACATACAAGATCATATTCAACCAAATTCTAGCTTACTACAATTGCTTCATAAATTACAATTGCATTTAATTTTAGGTTTGAGGGCTGTTACAACTGTTTACTCTGTTTTTTAGTAAGAGAAACACTAGCTCTGATAATCCCTAATAATCCATGCGCAATGTGTTTAAGAGACCTATTTTGTGCCCTTCGACTTTTTAGCCAATTACTAGAGTGACGCAAAAGTTTCTTCCTGTCACTTATTTCAAACAGACATTTTTATTCCATGAGTATGGGAATAAAGTTTTGGAAGGGACCACTAAATTAGGTCGAATGTATTTTGCTTGAGTGTGTGACCCCTTCTCTTATCTCCATGGGAGATAGATGTTTCCTCCTGAGGGAACACGGCCCCGCAACGCCTTGTCTACCTGTCTCTGGTGTCTCCATTAATCACAACGCAACGCAGCCACTGTTAAATTGGCCACTGCCCGCTGGGCTCGAACACGTGACGTCCGGCCCAGGGGACCCGCGGTGCTGCTCTGTGTGTGTCAGCTGCGAATTACAGCACAATGGCGTCGGCCAAGCATAGAGGATGGCACTGAAATAGAAATTGTGAATTAGTGGAATTTCCTTATATCATATGACAATAATATAGTTTATTGTTATTAGTTATTCAAAATAGACGAATATAATTAATATGTAATTCATGGAACTGAATTAACTGCTGTTCAACATTCCATGCAACGACTTTTCGCGACACCAAGTTTCTGTCTTTAATATATGGCGACTATAATCTTTAAAAACTTAATTTGATAGTATTATCTTTTAAAGACGAACACCTGAAATCAGATTTTGCCAAAAGGAAGACATGGATGACAGATGAGATTTTGGACATGATGGAGAGAAGAAGGGTTCTAAATAGTAATCCTGATGAATATAAAAACATCAATAAGATGATCAGAAACAAGATAAGAGAAGCCAAAGAAAAGGAAATACTGGTAAAATATGCTGAAATAGAGGCTCTACAGTTGAAATACGACAATTTCAACATTCACAGGAAAGTCAGAGAAGTAACAGGAACATGTAGGCCTATTACAATAATAATAAGGTAGTGGACAATGAGGGAAATGTCATTGTTGATACTCAAGATATCAGAGATGCATGGAAGAGACACGTAAAACAACTGTTCTCAGTTAGCCGTCCGGAACCTCCACAGTTTGAATGTGAAACAGGTCCAAGCATTTTACTGACTGAAGTACAGGCTGCAATAAATGGAATGAAAGATGATAAAACTCCAGGCCCTGACAAGATAAATGCAGAATTTTTTAAACTGCTTGAAGAAGAGATTGACCTCAGTGTTAAACTACATCTACAACTCTGGCAGAATTCCTCGAAATTGGCTCAAATCAGAGTTTATTATATTGCCAAAAAAATTCAGAGCTAAGTAATGTGATGACAGCAGAACGATCAGCCCTATGTGCCACACATTAAAAATCTTTCTGAAGGTTGATTCTTGGCTGTCCGGGTGGCGCCGTGTCATGTTCATCGTAGCCGACGTTTCGACCGTCATTGTGGGGTCTTCTTCCAGGGCAGGGAAGAAGACCCCAGAATGAGGGTCAAAACGTCGGCTACGATGAATATGACGCGGCGCCACCCGGACAGCCAAGAATCAACTGACTCTGGCCGCGGAAGCCTACGATTACTTTCCGAAGGTTATTCACAGAAGGAAGTATAAGCTCTGTGAAGAATATGTATCACCTACACAGTCCGGATTCAGAAATGCGGTTGGAACACGAGAAGCTCTGTTCAGCATCCAAGTACTATTTCAGTGCTGCAAAGATATAAATTGTGATGTCTATGCTTGTTTTATAGATTATCAGAAGGCCTTTGATAGGGCAAAGCATAAAAAAATTACAGACATTTTAAAAAGTATTGGCTTGGATGACAAAGACCTGAGAATTATTGTTAACCTGTATTGGAACCAGTCTGCTCATGTGAGACTGAAGGGAGATAATACGGATGAACTAAAAATTCTTCGTGATGTAAGACAAGGTTGTATCCTGTCCCCCTTATCATTTAATATCTATTCAAAGTATATCTTTAGGGAGGCGTTGAGTGATGTGGAGACTGGATAAACAACTTTCGCTACGCAGATGACAGTCATTTTTGCAGACAGTCAGGAACGTTTACAATATTTTATAGATAGATTATCACAAATCAGCAACAAATACGGACTTGACATTAATATAAATAAGACAAAAGTAATGTTAATTGGCAAAAACAACAACTTCCAATGCCATATTATGATTAACCAGAAAACTATTGAATGTGTATCAAAGTATAAGTATCTTGGCACCACAGTAAATAACCAATGGGATCCATCTGATGAAGTAAACTCTTGTATTGGTAAAGCCAGGGCTACTTGCAATAAAATGAATAACCTTTTTAAAAGTCGTGATTTATCGATTACCACGAAAATGAGACTCCTGCGCTGCTATGTGTTCTCTGTCCTCCTGTATGGCGTTGAAAGGTGGACATCAACAGAAACTATCAGGAAAAGGTTAGAAGCTTTTGAAATGTGGCTATATCGAAGGATGATGAGAATACCATGGACAAACCACACCAAAAATGCTGAAGTGCTCCGCAAAATGAAAAGAGATATGGAAATATTGACCACCGTAAAAACACGAAAGCTTCAGTACCGTGGCCACATCATGAGGAATAATAGCCGTTATAAACTACTGCAGTCTATTCTCCATGGGAAAATACCAGGGAACAGAAGTGCTTGTAAAAGAAGAATTTCTTGGTTAAAAAATCTGAGAACATGGACCTCCAAGACAACTACGGAGTTAATCCGAGCATAAGACAGCCAAGATGGTTGCCGACATCCGGCACGGATAGGGACCAGAAGAAGAAGAAGAAGAAGAAGATAATCTTCCAATATAAATCTTAGGGTATGGTAGGACGTTTCATTAGTTTGTAAATTTGCATATGTTATTTGTAACGCATAATCGTTTTAGTATTCTTCTACTATTCACAATAATTCTACAGCTGTAGTAACAGGAGTTCACACCGCTCCCTTAAAAATCACCAAAGTTAAATATGAATATTGTTGTTTCCATTTACATAAGTACTGTATTAACTTCGGTATTATTCTATTATTTGAAAGTTCACGGTTTAACCTCCTATACTGACCTTAACCTTCGAATACAAATTAGCAAATCTTTCCTGAAAGAAACTACTCGTCTATCTATACTTTTATATGCAACTATCAAGCATTTACTTTCGATGACCGTGCCTAAAATTAATTATTATTAATTACTTTTCCCTTAGTATGTATTTTTTGGTCATTTGCAGCCAAGACTCGAACATCTTTTGTACTTAGATGGCCTTTAGAGATAGCTCTTGGTTTACAATTTCCAAACCACCTCGTTTCTTCCTCTTATAATCTCTGATAAAAATGTTTCCTTTTTTTTGCCTTTTCTTTTTGAGTTAATTACACGCTGAATTTCGATTATGTCATTCCGTGGCATGCTGTTAATTTATTCAATTAATCCATTTACATAACAAAGTCTCTCACAGTTTCCCAAGTTTTACATTTATTAGGCAAATTGGTCTGTATGATTTTGGTATGTAGATTTTTTTTATTAAAATCTTCTACTTTACATGTAATAGTTATGTTAGATGTTTTCCAACAGTGGGGTATCCTTCTCTGGAGTAGACAAGAGCTCACCAATCCACTGACGTAAGGAACTATTTGCCGACTTGGGGATTACACCAAATCTGCAGCTATCCCTTCAGGAACTGGTGCTTTATTCCTCTTCAGTACGATAACTGCGGTACTTCCTGTTTAGCAAGTAATAGAACCACCATGATGTTCTCATATTCGTTGTTCAATAGTTGACTTGTCACCTTTTACTCTTCTGAATCAGACACCTGATTTTCAGTAGTAGTTCAGGCGATCTCGTCATAGTTTCATCTTCGTTTTTGCTTTCTGTGCAGCTAATTTTTACGGAAGTCCCCTTGAATTGATTTTTCATTTTTTTTGCTTATCAATGTTGCCCAGCAAGTTAATCTAACATCATTTAGTTTTTGGAGATACTCCACATTTACTGCTCTGTAATTGTCCAATGGCCACTTACGTTCAACAGCTGTTTCTGCATGGTGGTAGTGCTTTCGCATTTTTCTTGCTTTTCTCTTTAGTCGCTGGAGTGTATCGCCTCAAAAAGTCTTTTATCTTTGAGATTTTTCTCTGTGCTACTAATATCCTGTTGGAATTTTGTAATGCATATGTTAATTTTATCACATTGAGTTGAAAATTATCTAATACAACCGGCACTGTATCGAAAAATCTTCTTAATAGATTACAGTCTGTTTTATACGAGTATCTCCCGCTTTCTTCTGTAATGACTTGTCATAGATATTAGATATCGAGAGTTAGATATCGTTATGGTGTGAAGTTATTAGATTTTGTCCATGTCTCCAGTACTGTACTAGTCTGGAAGTTTTGCTGTTGTCTGATGGCACATCAATGTTTGTTGTTGCAGCTGCTCTATTAAGAAATGTGTATGAAATAACAGGTCTATTCATAACCTCTAAATTCAGTTCGAAATAGTCTCTTCTAAGATCTTGCGCTCTTTACTGGTCAGTTTACCATTGCTTCTCATTTTCCTCACTATCTCATGCGTAATGAGCAATAATCTGGGATTTAACCTTTGTGTTTTGATGATAATTGTGAACCATCACCTCTCCATCCCTGGTGAAAATTTCTTCCGTATCTGCGACATGAACCAGGCAACCACAAGACAGCCGTCAGACATCATCGTAGTGTTGCAATGGTATGAGCCAACAAGAGAGGTTCAAGCCAGATTGAACGAATTTATATAGTTTTAATTGGGACGGATTTTACCATATTCTTAAATTAGATACAAGATTTTTTTCCCCTTTCATATTGGCATGGATTGAAATTTGATTTGGGAAACAGTGTTTCAGATACAAATTTCGGAATGTACATGATAGAGTAATTAAAACAATTAAATTGAGAGGATACTTCACGACACTAATAACAACACAGCAACTAAATCAGATTTGTCCCGAAACCGACGACTGCACATCAAATAGGAAACTTTTATGTAACTAGCAATGACCGCTAAACAATTTGATTAACCAAGTCAAGCATTTAATGTCAAAGCTGTATTTTTGATTTATGATGGTAATTCTAAAAATAAATCTGTTATCTTTGGTAAGGTAACGCTAGATAAGCGTGGAGGAAAACTTAGATCCTTGAATAGAGATATACGACACGAACACCGGTCGTAATATTTTATAACGCCCTCGTGGCTGAAGAAATAGGGCGCACCTTCATGGCCACGCGTTCTATTTTTAGGGCATACGAGTACGAGTAGTGTGTAAGGAACTACAGGGCGTTCGCCGGAAAACGCAACCCTCCCAGTCTGTTGCCGTCGGCAACTTGCTCGGACAGTCGTGCCAGCAGTTTCCGCCACACGGCACTGTGAATCACCGCACTGTTTAACACCTCCGCTGCCCCAACAGTGCAGTGCAGTGACCCTTACATTGTTAAGAACGGTTTCTTTGCATTGTAGCTAGTTTGTGACTTCAGTCTCTTATTAATCAGTGTTGTGAATAAACGTTTCTTTGCGGTTTGGCTGGTTTGGGGCTTCATACTCTTACTAATCTGTACCGTGTTTGAGTGTGAGTAAAATTATGGTACGTTACAGTTTGCAACAAAGAATATTTCTCTACGATACATATGTTAAGAAGAAGTCGTTTAGAAAGTGTCGCAGTAAATTTCGTCGCGAATATCCTGGCGCTTTACTGCCAGCTAAATCAACAATTCTGCGTCTGGTTAAAAAAGTAAGAGAAACGGGTTCATTTTTTAACAAAAAGAGACTGTCGGTCAACCGTATTCTCACAGAGGAGAAAATTGACGATATCGCTTTTCGACTAGAACAGTCACCCAAAAAATCATTAAGTCAGTTAGGGCAGCGTGTGTCTCGAAATATGTTCAGAAGATGTGAAATGTGCATTACACAAGAGTGTCAACACTTCCAGCATCTTTTATAAGGTAAGCTAATGAATTACGTCACATTTAAATGCTTAGCACATACAAGTTTATGAAATAGTCCGCGGCCGACGGTCGAACAATGCCGGGAGCTGACCGCTCGCTCGCCGCGAGCAGTTTCTTCCTTGTAGCGCTAACAGTGTGTTGCGTTTCCCGGCGAACGCCCTGTATATTTCGGTACCGTGAAACTGAAATAGCCGGTGGTAAGCCGATTTCCTTCGCGCACATACTTATATTTTTCTGATACAGTTTGTAAGTGGCGAGCAAAAGAAGGTAATGATTCTTTTTTTTTACTTGTGACTTTACGCCTCGTTGACGTCGAGGTCATTAGAGGCAGGATGGGACTGGGGGCAAGGAACGGGAAGGAATTTGGCCATGTCCTTTTTGAAGGAAGCATCTCGGCATTCGCCTGGAGTGATTTGGGGAAACCATGGAAAACCCAAATCTGGATGCCCGTACGGGGATTCGAACCGTCGTCCTCCCGAATGCGAGGCCGGAGCATTAACCACTCACCCACCAGTCTCGGTCCACTTATCAGTATGACGTTGCACAACCTGTGTCCTGGATGCATGCGCTGATTCGGTTAGGAAGGGTATCTAAAGCCGTTGTATCTCCTAAGGCAAGCTGGTGCACTGTTATACTGGTCCTTGATATCCTGGATATTGGCAGTGGGACGGAGTTGACATCCAAGTTAGTCCCGCACATGTTCTATTGGGGACAGAACTGAGGATCTTTCTGGTCGCTAGAGCACCTCAACGTCACGTAGACAGTCCACAAATTCATGTGTGTGCACGAGCATTGTCTTGTTGAAAAATGGAACCATAATACTGTCGCGTTAGAGGTAACTCATGAGGACGCAAAATGTCTTTGATGTTCCATTGTGCCTTCAGAGATCCCTCAGTCATTATCAGCCGTGACCTGAAGTGATACCCAACGGTTTTCCACACCATGACGCCATGAATAACAACGCTCTGCCTCTCTAAAATATTGGAAGAATGTGACATCTTCCCAGATCGCCACAAAACTTGCTGACGATCGACATCTGGACACAATGAACAGAATCGTATTGCGTTCAGTTATAGATCGTGGTTCTGCACTAACTCGGATGACCATCGTCGGCGGGTATGGCGGATACCTGTGGAGAGGTTCCATTCTTCCAATCTTTTAAGAGACGCAGCAGTGTTACTCCAGGTGTCATGGTTTGGGGACAACGTATGACAACATAGCACCAAAATCTTATAAAATTAAGAGATAGAGGATGCACTGAGGAAGTGAGCAAACGGCAAACGATTGGTGATGAAGAAAACAATTGCATATATGATGTGGTCTGGAGCAGGGGCGGATCCAGGATTTTGCTTTGGGAGGGGCTTGAGCGGACTTTGGTTTGGGGTTGGGGCCTTGGCTAGAGTGAATTTTGGTTGGGGGGGCTTGCCTTCAGTGGATTGGTATGAACCCCTTCAAAAGAAGATTTTTTAAAAAAATCCTCTCTACATTCACATAATTAGGAGATGAAACGCTAGGGGATGATTTGTTTACAGGTAATAAATGATTTGGTTCAATCTACAGTATTTTGAAGTGATTTTTTAGCATTAGTTTTGTTCGTAAGAAAAGGCCCAAATGGAATTTTTTACCTTCAAAGTGGTGGCAGATGTTTTGGCAACGCGATACGAGACTAATAAAACGTTTTTAAATTGTATGAGAATTAAGTTTTTTAAATTGGTTGAAAGTATAAAATTTTTTAAAACCGTTAGGATAAGTGAGCGCTCTTTCATTGATATAAAAAAAAAAATGCAAATAAAATAAAATACCAGGTTTGGATCGATCAAATACTTTTAAATGAAGAAAACTCTACTATCACATTTATCAAATCTTTTCAAAAGCAGCAGTGTTACATTAAAATCATTTTTACGGATGGGAGTTACATGTAGCAAAACGTTACAGGGCTCTGGCCATGGCCGATTTTCTTCCCGTTCCTTGTCCTCAGTTCAATCCCGGCTCTTATTACCTCTATCTCGATGAACTGAATGCCATAATTTAATAGACCGTCTGAGTTTCGTGTTGATATAATTAATTTTTGGTAAGTAATTTCATCTGCTCCGTTACGATCATCGTAAAACATTTCTGTATAAGCTAGTAGAGCTATGGGTTGTTGCAGAACGCTCAAATATTTGGATTAGAGAGTAAACACAGCACCTATTTACGCAAGAGATAGACCTTCGACATGAATACTGTCAACACCGAACCACACACAAAAGAGAGGGACAAACGAGTGTATTACCAAGAAATGTGCAATTTCTGTTCCGCCTCCAGACCATACCTAATCACTCACAATTTGTTTTTTGAATAACGTTACGTTTTTTTTTGTTAATTAATATTTGTGGACGTAATATTAGTTCGCATATACGTAACAGGTCGGGCACAATGTTTTTTGTTTCTTGTTTTTTGACGTTTTAAAAATTTAATTACGCAACGTATTCTCCCTTATGTGATGCATGTTGTACAAACTTTCTTTTCCATATTTTTACAACCTTGATAATTATAGAACTGGATCATCAAAAAAATCCCATTTGTTAAAACATCTAACTTCATAAACAGGAAAAAATATCTATTGTTTTTTAATAGAGCTTTAATTACAGTAACATCATCTGCAATACTTCAGATTCTTTGAGTTCATAGTTTAGGGTAAATAATAGCTATACATTCACAATTATGAGTTACATATTACTACTCAAAGCAGCTTTGGTTATTTATTCTGTAATGTATTTTACATTTCGCAAAGAAATAGTATGATAACAAATAGCTTTAGTTCTCGGTAGGCTAAAGGTATAGCTAGACAGACTCATAACACCCAACAAAATTCTGTTTATTATACCACAACAGTAATAACCGACCAACTTCAAGGCTGTGTGGAGGAGATAGCCCTACTTTATCAAGACGCCCGGTGAAACATTACGAGTTTTACAGCTTTTCAGTTAGTGAGAACAACAAAACGCCAATATCTTCGACTCACTTATGTAGGTTGTGAATAAATTAAAACCTAGAAACATCTGTGTTTTGCGACTGTTGAGAAATAAAAACGTTATTCCAGTCATCTAATTCAAGAAGTGACTAATAATGATACACAAACTTTCCGGAAACACACAAGTTTCAGAAGTCCTTGAATACGAGCTTTTAAGATTTAGTTCAAACTAGGAGATATAATCTCTGTATAGTCCATAGACGGTCTCAGTAAGGGTCCCTAGACGTTGTCTAAAGACAAGGTAGCGAGACGGTTTATAGAATTTTTTGTCGTAAGTCCATCCCTAAATATTTTTGTATTTCTTCGTGTTTTCTGTTTTATCTGTACTTAGTCTGTGTGTTAGTTTATTAAAAAGATCATTAAATATCGCGATCGCCGGGAACATTACTGTAGATCAGTTATAATCACTTCTTTCATACAGTTTTCCCAAATTATAAAAGAAAACTCAGTTTCTTCAATATTTGAAAAGCAGAACAATTGAAATATTGTTTTCTGTATCAATACCAAACTACAAATTCGTCCTCGTAAGATGCAATGAAATTGTAGAAGGAATTTATAGGCGTAATCCATTCAAGCTTCTTTACGAATATTCTTTTAATTTATATGTAATCTTTGAAGTCCTCGACGAATTTCATTTTAATGGACGAGGTGTCAAGCTATAACCAAAATAATAATAATAAAAAATTCCAGCTTCATGTCAGAGAATAATAAGAATTAATAATAAATAATAACATGGTCTGAAACAACATAATTTTTGTAGTCCATGTCGATTATCCTACAACATGTGTCTGGTTTCAGTTTCGCGATGGCTAGAGAAGTTCTTGCGATCGTTGATGTGAAGTTCTCACTATCGAAAAAAAAAAAAAATTAAAGACGAAGACGCCGAGATTAGAGAATAGCATGGGTTTAAGAAATTTCACTCCAAAGACTTTGAAAAATCACTTCAAATATTTGGGAGAAAGATCAGCAAGAAAGCAACAAAATTTAGATAAACTGAATGTCGAGAGGCGATTTGATACATCGAAGGAAGCTATATCAGTGATTGTTCCTGAATTGTGTGAAGCGTACTAACAAGTTCCAAAACATTTTTTTTAAACGTATATATATAAATTATAATTACTTAAGAGAAAGGAAAGACGGTCTCTGTGTATGACAGAACACCCACACTACAACATATTGCGCAACATTGTACAGCGATTGTCTCAGATCTCGCATTTTAAAGTGGAGTTTCTTTTGGGTCTGAACGGTCTCGATACACTATTTGTCAGCCAATTGTCTCCATGATGCATAGATACAATCGCCAGAATTTACCTCTGAGACAGAAATAGTGAGGCTTTCCGTCCTCGTAGGGACTAGGCCTAAAATTTTACCAACCAAATTTGTAATTATTCATACAACGTGAGTGTTGTGCTGTAATAATTGCATCAAAATTTTCCCGTGTTCCTTTATGTGTGTATTGTTGCCACTGCCCATTTGCTCTTCTGTTGGTATTAGCCGCGACGACGGACGACGGGTCGTTAACACAACGTTTAACTGCAACAAGTGACACTCGTCATTGTATCCATGGTTCGTGCTTTAACACCCCCGTTTGTGCTTAACTGGTATCATCACTTCGCGTGTCCACCGCTGTTAATACGTACAGCTGATAATGAATCATCGTGTCTATCCGTAGATAACGCCGTTCTGTCCCGGCTGCCCTGTTCGAACCGGCAATGTGGTAAATATACAACTAAAGCCTTATCAAGGAGAAAATTTAAAATATGCTAAAGACATTTTCTAGAATAAGAAATAGGGGAGGAACCTTGTAAGTCATACGTCCAGTTATTTATAAAATGTTAGGAAACAAGATTGAAAAATATTTAGTTTGTGCGTAATGAATATAAACTGATGTTATAAGATATTATTGAGAAGTTTCTGTTAAGTATATATGACAGCAAAGAAATAATGTGTGGATCACTCATTGAGATTACATACTGTACTATAATGAGAAGAAGAATGCAAATTTAATTTAATTTAATTGCAATGGAGCACAGGCTCCGGTGGCAATTTCCCTACACACCCATCTTCCCCCTATCCTGCACCTACCTACATTTGCCCTCTACAAATTTTATCTTTAAATTCTTTCAAAGTTTTTGGTAAATTATTCATCATTTCTCTTGGTAACTCATTCCAATCCCTAACACCCTTACCTAAAAAAGAGAATCTTCCTACACCCTTGTGCCTGAAATCGAGTGCCAGCTTGTGGTCATGGTCATCTTTTCCCTTCCATGCACTACTTTTCATACGTATTGCAATATCTTTCCATGCCTCATCGCCAGTATATGCCCTGTACACTCCCATGACCCTCCTCATTCTCCTCCTGTCTTGCAATGAATCCCATTCCAGCTCCTTTATCATATCCGTCACTGATTGCATTCTACGATAATTTCCAGAAACAAATCTAGCAGCCCTTTTTTGCACCCTCTCAAACTCCTGTATTTGATACGTAAAATGAGGGTCCCATACTACACTACCATATTCAAGCAATGGTCTGACCAAAGTTTTGTAACCCAATTCCTTGACTTCTCTCGTACATCCCCTCATCAATCTCTCCAACAAGAGCAAAACTTTGAAATCTTTTCCTACCACCTGTCCTATGTGTCCTACGCAGTTAAGTTTGTTATCAAAAGTAATGCCAAGATATTTACATTTCAAGTCTTCAGCAAGCAATTCTTTCCCCACCTTATATTCATAATTAACCTTTTGTTTTTTATTTGTGTATCTAATAAGCTGACTCTTCTTTGCATTTATCTTCATTCCATGTTTACAAACCCAATTAGATATCCTGTCCAGATCACCCTGCAACGGTTTACAATCCTCTATCGTTTTGATTCTTCTATACAACATTATGTCATCTGCAAACAATCTAATTTCAGATAGTAAACAATCAACACAATTATGGACGGAGGTAAGTGACTGAGTAGATCTGGCGGATTTGAAATTGGAAGTGGTGACTGTAGGGAGTTGCCGTGCTATAAAAAGATAATGTGTTATGAATAATTTGTACGGCTGGCGGCCAAAGAGAATATTGATGTTATTGAAGTTGTGAAATGTTAATTGTTCATACAGTGTAAAGATATGTATAGTGTGAATTAACACAGGAAGAATTCTAGAAAGATTTTATAGTATTTTTAATTTTATTTGAAAGGAGACATAGTGAAATAATTCCTGGTACAGTATAAAAGTTAGTTTCAAGTGATGAGAAGGATGGGAAGGAATTATAAACGGAATGACTAACGTGCAAATGTATCTTAGTATAAAAAAAAAAGATGTTGAAATACGTATTTCCATCCTGGGGAAGATGTTAAGGAACAATATAAGATAAAAGAAAATGTTGTAATATTATTAGTAATCGTTGTCAAAGTACCAGAGAGGGAATTTGAATTTTTCTTAGTTGAGATAGAAAGGGTAAACAGTAATAGTTCATGTAAATGAATTCTTAAGTCGGGGATACACGCAAGGTGTAGGTTATAAACTTTAGCCTATTTTATATTGTAAAGTAACATCTGACAGTGTTAAGGTTACTGGAATATTTACTTCGTTTCTAACATTTAGCAACAACACCTTCTGTAAATTGCAACTGAAACAAACAGTTAGCAGCCGCCACGAAAATAGTCCTGTGAAGGTCAGTGCGTCTCCATACAATGTTGCAATTCTTCAGAAAGAATCAACTTTGAGCAATATGTGCGGAAAAATTGTAAAAAAATAATACTGAATTTGTGGAACAAGGTGATGTGTTTTTTTTAATTCTAAATATTTACATGATTTTTTTTTTTTTTTTTTAAAAAAACTAGTTCCCATGAAAGTTACGAATTAAATTACTTTCTTCACTTCAACCAACCGATAGAGCTAAACCAATGATAAAAAATAACTGAAAAAAATTATGCGGCTTCTCGAAAGTTAACAGATTAATACAGACTATATTATATTCATTATATAGCGAATAATCTTATGGAAAAAATAAAAAAGTTATACAAATCGCTTGTTTGTTCCTATTGTGTGATGTAAAAGTTGTCGCTGACTAACCTCCGTTCTATTTGTTCACGCAATAACTTCCAGCGAGAAATTTTGTGAGAAAATATTGAAATTAATTTTAGAAAACACAACAGCATCTTTAAACTAATCCTTCTTGTTATTCAATAATTTATCTGCACGAATGTTGTCGTACTGCGCTCGCGTCCAAAACTGGCCGACGAGCGAGACAATAATAGTTCCTGTACCTTCTCAAAATATTCAAATTGAAGCTCGCCTAAGAAATATTATCATAACAGAGAAATATATGACAAAATAAACATAAAAACGAAGTTCATAAATTTAATACCAAGCCTTTTCAGAATACGCAGAACGGATCTTTCTGAGTCTGAATAGCTGATTTTACGGCAAAGGACGGACCGTATTTTCATAGCCGTTGGGTATTTTCCTCTGTCGTACTACTCTAAAACAGTCTTGTGTACTACTTCTTTATTAAAATCATCAAGTTCAGTGCATTTGTGCTCCATTCTATACTTCTTTCATGGTGATTCAAAAACATGGCTTATACCTTCGGTTTTTGCTGAACTTTAAATACCGATGATACATTGTACCGACTTCTCGGAAATACCACAATCCTCCGCTGTCAATGCTTGAACTTGAGGGGCGTGAAATAGGGGGCGGGGGGGATCCGGTGAAAACTCACGAAACCTCACCAAGGGGGAGGGGGGGAAGTCAATGGAAATCTCACGGGAGGTTTTGAAATTCTTGTATCTCACGTCATTCTACAGGGGAGGGGGGGCTGACCAAATCTCACGAAGCCTCACCAGAAAAGGGGGGGGGGAAGGGTTCGGAATTCCGGCAAAACACCTCAAGTAATTAATGGACGCCCTCTTGGGAAAAGATATTGTTTCTCCTGGCTTCTTCGTTGTGGGAAAGGTTCCTAAAATACTAGAAAACATTTGTCACGACAATTTTAATATCTGGACGGCCTGCACGAACACCGGTATTACTTCTTTCCGGTAACGCACTGCATGTAGGATTCTGTTCCACAGCGTCACTCATCTTAAAGACATACAAATTAACCTTGATACTAATGAAACAAACCGACCGCAGCGAAAACTACGAACCGACTGGCAGCGGAGGAACATTTGGCAACCCCGCCGTCTCAACTGAGGGCAAGGAGGGTAGTGCGGGCAGGGGATGGAGGCAAGACTGCGTGACCTTGGCAGGACTAATTTGGTGTCTTGGATTATAATCTTAATTATCACAGATGGTAGTTTAAGACACACAATGTGTCGTCGATTAGACATTTGTCAGGGCTAGTTTCGTGTAGTTAATTGTAATAAGTGTGAGATGTCTGTTTTCGAGTTGAATGTACACTACTATGCTGACCGCATTGTCCAATGTTCTTATGTCGAAATATATCTGACATTTCCCTTGAGAGATGTGGGGAATCGTAGAAAATGTGAAATTTACGTAGCTCGGTAGAGAAACGAACCAAGTTCCAACCGAGTGACGCTAACCCATCCTGACATCTTAAATTTTATTTTTCTCATCTAGTGGTACCTGCCACTCTTCTCAAGTACTCAATCTTACTAGCTAGGATTTTTGTATTCGTCTATTTATTTGCAGCAGACAAATTTATACTATATACATCTTTTTTTTTCTTTTTAAATGGCCTTAGAACCACAGTAAAGACGGCCTATGCGCGTGGACTAGTGCTCGTGTCCTGCCCCTATATACCTCTCTAATTCAAAATGCACTGCCTCAGCGCATTGAGCCACACTAACTTTCATTTTTTGCTCCTAAACATTTCTTTAACTTCATTGGGATTTCGATATAAGATTCCTTATGCATTCCTGTGTTGCCTCCTCTAATTGGTTTCCTAGTCCAACACCGGATTTGTCAGTAATTAACCTGAAGCTGTTGCATAATTTCTTGTTTTTATTTCTATAGTATCATTTCCGTCTCTTTACTTTTTTATTTATGACTTTGTCGAGGTCGTTAGAGGCGAGGGAGAATATAGTAACAGAGATTGGAAAGAAACTAGACAGTGGTTTTTAGAAGAAACGCTCTGGGATTTCGCATGGAGTCATCATCATCATTATCGTTGGGCACCATCTCCAGTTTCCCGGGTTTGGTTACGAGCCTTGGTTGTTATAGACGATCGTTTTCCACCGTCTCCTATCAAGAAAAGTTTCTCTGTCCGTGATGTATTCCCAATTCCAGCCTCTTCTCTCTACGTCCTCCTTCAGTTGGTCTGTCCATCTTCTTCTTGGTCTTCCCACTGGTCTTTTGCCCACTATCCTTTTTTCCAAATAAGTTTTTGGTAGTCTTGCACTAGTCATTCTCTTGACATGCCAAAACCACCGAAGTCTTGATGACTTAAGTCTCTCTTCCATGGATTCCCTTAGCTCTAGGTTTGATCTAATCTCTTCATTCTTTATGTGGTCAAGTCTAGTTTTCTGGAGGACCGTTATAAGAAACTTCATTTCAGATGCTTGGACCTTGCTAAGGTCCCTCGATGTTAGTGTGCATGTTTCAAAAGCATATGTGAGAATAGGAATGAGATATGATTTGTACAAGACAATTTTTGTTCTTCTGGGAACCTTCATGTCCCATAGTAAGCCCCGCACGGTACTGTAGGAGCTGCTCCTTTGGTTACTCTATTCATTATTTCTAACTCACTTCTACCATTATTGGCAATTATGCTCCCCAGGTAGCTGAATTGGTCAACAACTTCAACTTGGTGGTCTTGTAATTTTATATGACAGTCTGTATTCTTTCGGCTTATTTTTAGTGCTACAGTTTTTTTTCTATTCAATTTCATTCCATATTCTTCAAACTCATCATTCCAGGTCGTACTACTTGCTAATGGAGGAAAGTGAAGTGTTGCCATCTGTCTGCGAAAAGTGTAACTATGTTCTGTGTGTGATAAGTGTATTTATTGTTTGTGAAATGTGTAGATAATGAAGCAAAGATTGGGGATGTAACATTATCACTAACCCCCATATCATTTTTGTTATTATTAATATTGAATTATATAGTATTTATTAATTACAAATATTCTGAATAAGTGTATTAATGTTTGTAACCTGATTTATAATAATGTTGGGTTTCCACGGTCTGTGGTTTATTTAGTACCTGGGGTAGAATAGTTTTGTTACTTAAGTTGTGTAACAAATTTTCTTGCTGGTCAGAACAACTTTTAGGCAGCGATTGTTGCTTGGGCGCCTGCATTGTAGAAAAGCAGGGTGCGACGAAGCGAGTGTGTGTCTTGCCGCTTGGAGACGGTTGTATGCAGCCAGTCCATGCACTCTGTACACAAGCTAAACTAGCTTGTGAAATGTATGGGAAACTTGTGTCAATGTAACACAGGTGTCTTAGGAGGTGTGTCAAAGAACGTTCTTAGTTAGATTCAATAATATTTCTAAAGGAACAGTGTTAGTTTTTCATTTCCATATTATGTCAAAATACCTCTCAGTTTGTTTATCCGAGCTAACGGCTTGCATGTGTTCAAACAGCGAAATTTGGGCCGATCTCCTCAATTCCTCCAATTTCAGGATAGTTTACAAACGGCTACCACCAGGGCCGGATTAAGACAGCGTGGGGCCCGTAGCAAATGTGAAGAAGAGGCCCTTTTCGCCGTCCGGGTGAATTGTAGCGCTAAAAAAAAGGTCGCGGTGTGGGGGAGGCTCCAGAGACACCTAGGCGGGCCCCCCTAGGAGGCGCGAAGCCCCCCCTCCCTCCATAGGGCGCGAGGCCCCCTAGAAGGCGCGAGGCCCGTATCATTTACTAACTCCTGCTACGTGGTTAATCCGGTACTGGACCACTTCACGCTAAGCTCGCAGGGTCCGTCCTAACGTTCACCTTAATGGCTGCGGGAAACCTAACTGCCTAAAAATCGCAGTCAGGTCTGTCTATGCGCGTAGGGCTGAGCTTGTGCCCGGCCCCTTTGTACCTTCATAATCCAGAGAGTGCTGCCTCAGAGCACTGAGCCTCACTGACATTCATTTTTCTGCTCGTTTGACTCCTTTACAAATTCATCCATAACCATCTACTGAGCTCACTCACTCACTCACTCACTCACTCACTCACTCATCTCGATAGCTATTGGCTGGAGAACGGTGTCACGTATCATCCTTGACTCGCAAATTAATCATTAGAAGAAATTCGACGTTATGTCCACAATTTAATAGCTAAGCAGTTGCTACCAAATTAATTGCCATAATACATTCATTAAGTTTGATTTTCGTAGTGTTTCATAGTTAAAAAAATATCGACAAACTTTACGGTTGAAAAAACGTAGAACTGGTTTTCATTAACATGTTGCTAATGAAAGCAACATAATAAACTTAAAATACTCATGGCCTCTGCTGTAACCACAAATGCCAATTGTCATTCCAACGTAGGCTAAATTTTAACTTAATTAAAACTTTGGCTAATGTTGTTGCTCGGCCAAAGTTTATACAATACGATTTATTTGGTTTTTACGTATTTTACTCACCAGTTTAACTAATGGTCTTTGTTCGTGTTTGCTGTACGGGAGTTATTAGGTTTTTTAATGTCGACATCAGACCAAGTATGTTACCGAATAGAGTATTCTGGCAATTCATTTTTTCGTGTTGCTCAACTTTTTTTAATAATCTGGAATCTGTATTAAGTTCTCTGGCCGTTACAGATACTTTGACGAAAGATTACAACTTCATGTTTTCGAAGCAAACAGGAATTCTTCAAATTATGCGGAGTGAACTTTAAGGGTTAAATACAAGTCAAGTTTGTATTTCAGCATGTTCGAGCCTTCGACGTTTGAAACTATTATACGAAAGTGCGATCGTCCCCTGCCCGTATTTAATATCTACATCTATTAATACTTCTGAGTTCTTCCAACTCACGAGATTTAATTCATCCTCAGCGTGAAACACATGTCAAGTTTATATTTGGTCAGATCAGATCAGCCTGTAATCATAAACTTTGACCCTAAAAACAGTAGCTATTCTAGATCTGCGACGATACGCAAAAAAAAAAAAAACGGCTACGGGCTCACGCTAGTTATAGATAACTAGCTGATACCCGCGACTTCGTACGCGTGGATTAAGTATTTCTTTGCCAGAATTGAATATAGAAAGTTGTTGGTAACGAAGGATTGGTCCCAAACAACACCGAGTCGGAATAATATGACAGGAAAGCTATCACTATATCATTCTACCGTCGAACCTGTCTCTTGAAGAGAATCAATTTCCAACATATTTCTGTCACCATTCTATAAGGTCTCAAAATTTCGTGACTACAACTGTTAATCATACTGGAAAAAATATCCTGCGCCCTTCATACAGATTTCCTTATAAAATTCCATCACAACGATATAGCCATTTAGTCGTCAAAATGTAACAAAAAGACAGAGACTTACTTCCGTATTGATAATAATATTACTGTGGTTCACACTCACACCCTAACTGCGAACAACACCTGAGGGATCATTATAACGTAAAAAAGTGTACACCTGCAACATTGCAAGACTACCTACGATTTGCCTCGCATTGCACTCCTAACTTTCTAATATCTGTAGTTTAACATTCAATCCGAATAAGCTACGGCCCAGGCCTGACTCTTACGATGAAAAACAATTTTTAAAAATCTTTGCCTCCATGGAGATTTGAACCGCAGACTACGACGTTCGTAAGCAAGCGCTTTAACCACTGAGCTGCCAGTCAACTACACGGAAACACGGTACGGAGACGTCTATATCCAACGTGTCTGTGTATCACCGTAATTCGAAGTTATGAGACAACATGTGTTATTTATACAGATAATTTTTCAACCAAATGTAGACAGTATTTTTCTCCTTGTTTCAAAGGATAAGTTTCATCGAGATCGGATGAAAACTGTGGATTTGTATGAAGAACAAACAAACTAACTAACAAACAAACATTCATCTTTATATATAAACATTACTGCAGATCACACACACACACACACACACACACACACACTCTGTAAACAACCCCTGAGGGTTCATTATAACGTAAAAACGTGTACACCTACACCATTGGAAGACTACCTACGATTTGACTCGCATTGAACCCCTAAATTTGTGATATTTACAGTTTAACATTCAATCCGAATAACCTACGGTCCAGGCGCGACTCTTACGATCAAAAACAATTTTTTAAAATCTTTTTTCCTGCACGGAGATTTGAACCGGAGACCACGATTCAAACAGAAGTAAGCAAGCGTTTTAAGCACTGAGCTACCAGACCGCTATATGGAAAGGCAGTACAGAGACCTACACATCCTACGCGTCTGTCTATCACCGTTCAGTAATTTTTCGAAATTATAAGACAACATGTATTATTTATAAAGAAAATTTTTCAACCAAATGTAGAGAGTATTTTTCTACTTGTTTCAAAGGATAAGTGTGCAAACTTTCATGGAAATCGGATGGAAACTGTGGATTTGTATGAAGAACAAATAAACCAACAAACAAACAAACATACATACATCCAGCTTTATATATGTAGATAGTATACTAAGAAAAGCATTTATGAACGGAGTAACACAAGAATACACTGGGTCAAAGCTTTCGTGTATGCAATGCGACACTCGTTCCTCTCCAGTGATCAGGCCATGACAGTTCTGGCAGACGGACCCAGGAATGAAGCTGAACAAGCGCTACCAACAAGAGAACTACAATACTTCGTAAATGATGTGGGTGAAGTGTGCGATAAGAGAAGGGACAACTAGTGAACGTGATTCTGTACCGCATTGGCTTCGTTGTTGAAATAGCCACTTGTCAACCCGAGCAGCTTGGAGAAATAAATCAAGCCAGCGCGCAGTCAATTTGCTGAGTCGAGGGCCCGCATAAAATGAGATGAGCTCTGCACATAATTTAAAAGAGCGCTGTTTTATGGCTGCCGCTGGGTGGTTCATAAACCGAACGCGCGCGCAAACCTGGGTAACCACCGCCTACTACGACTCACACTGTTTCACCGTAACGATTAATTGGTGCTAGAGTTAGTGATCATATGTTCGTTTGTTATAGAATGGCACAGGGCAAAAAATTCCTTCATTCGTTTATGCGGTTTTATTATTGTGTTAATATTAGCGAATGGAACCTATAGGATCACGCAAATCCTTGATTCTCATCATGGCTTGTAAGTTAAAACCAGTGATTGTCAGTTCCTAGTGCAATAGGGAAAACATAAATGTTGCAATCTGTCTGCGATTCCTGTTTTCTATTATGTGTTTTTTTTGTTTTTGTATTTTTTGCATTTTTGTTTTTGTTATTTTTGTTTTTTGTATTTTTGTTTTTTTTAGTTTTGGTTTTTTTTTTTTTGTACTTTTTTTTATTGTATTTTTGTATTGTATTTTTGTTTTTTGAAATGTGTAGTTTATGAGGCGGGGAATGGGGATTGTCCCAGCACTCGCCTTGATGGCTCCAGTATGCGGAGTCCAGGACTCGTTCCTGGTCCCGTTGTACCTTCCCGATTCAGTGTAGCGGCGCCTTAACGCACGCATCCACACTGGCGAGCTATACATGCTTATTTGTACTGACATGTTTTTGACGTGGCGCTATACTCCTATTGGAGCAATAATCTTTACCGCATACCAAAGCACAGGAAAATTCAACATCACCATTACCATATACGAAACGTGATTTTTTATTTTTTTCAGTTATTTCTCTTCTTCTTGAGTATGTTGGAGTAGCGTATCTAGTTTTTTTTGTGAGCGTGTGTATGTATGTGTGTTATTGTTGTTTCTTCGTGTGTTACTATTGTTTTTGTTGCTGGAGTTGTATGTGTGTGTGTGTGTGTGTGTGTGCTGTTTTATAGAGGAAAACTCGCAGCTTCAACCATAGATTGCGAAAATTTGGAATCCAACACTCCTTAAAGACAAAATTTATTGAAATATTCTGTAAACTAACTTACAGTAGAAAAAATATGGTTCAGGCAGAGAACAATTCAATCCACTCTCTTATATGTATGAACAAAATAAATCAAATTGAACCGTTAGATTTATACATAATTTTATAAACATATGCATCCTTATGTATTTGTAAACTAATAAATTATTCAACAGGGGAAAATGAGAATTTCACGCGACATAGTGTCATTATAACAGAACTAAAATTTGCCTTCGAATTAGCCTGTATTTTGTGTTAGAGTAACCCGATACCCTAAGGGGTAAATTTGCCTTGCAGCTAAACGTACAATACAAACACTGGAGCGTTCAAGCATATTCCGTTTGTATAAAGCAAGCTTTATGAGGGTTAGAGTTCATATTTAATGTTCTCTCGTATGTAGGATATTTGAGAAGAGATGGTACCTTTTTTTATATGAGATTGCTTTCGGAAATGTCAGCCATACAGCCAGCTGCAAGTGTGTTATTTTGCTTGTACTATACCATCGTAATTATCGTTTATTTCTCAGTATGGACAATACAGGACGGACATAACACTTAATTAAAACCACCCATGCCCTCCGCCGGAGTCAAACCGACGACCCTTGCAACGTGAGGCCAGCTCGCTAGCCCCTACGCGACAAGGGCCGGCAACGAATGGTACTATCCGTCAGCATAAATCCGGCAATAATCCTATCCCGAGAGTATTAATCTCCATCACTGATCTATTGAACGACAAGTGAAGCCATGCGATTTAAAGCTCCAAAGTGGACTGGGTAAGAACAACAGCCTCAGGTACAAATGTAGGTCCCGTATCGCTCTTCCCGATTACAGTGTAATACGTAATTAACGAGGCAAATACTGGGACGGTACCCAATCCCCGTCTAACAGATTGCATGTTTCACCAACCGAATTATGCACTTGTGATACATATCATTAGTTACGCGTTTCACATAAAGATGGCGACGCTTCATTCCCTGCACTATGATAGTACTCATTGTAAAAGCAGAAAACGCGGGAAATATAAAAATTTGCCATCAGGTAGCTGAACAATCCCAACGGGAGTCTTCCAGCTAAGCCATGCTCTAAATAAATAAATAAACAGCTGATTTGTTTATAAAAGATTTTGTTGTTTTCGCAGCCGTCATAATAATATATAAAATGGCTTACGGGATTAACGCTGCGTTGAAATACTCCTTCTTCGTCTACAGAACGTTTCGACCAAGGCTTAGGTCTTCTTCAGGGCCCGTCTTCCGAATCTGCTACAGACTTACGTTAGGTAGACGAAGAAGGAGTATTTCAACGCAGCGTTAATCCCGTAAGCCATTTTATATATTAGCTGATTTGTTTGTTCTTACATGAGTTCACAGTAATTTGGTTCCTTCTACGGAATCTTCAAATCTCTTTGAGGTTGGAGTGTGTGGTATATGCATAATGCAACCATTTATCTTTTTCCTCAAAGAGGGACGCCTGAGGAATTTTTTTCATCCCGGAGGGAAGCCTAAGAAATTTTGTAATTTTTTTTGTATTTTATTAGTTTTGATTAAAAAACGAACACTTATAGGAAGTAGAAAGTATTACATATTATTTGAGTTACTTAGCCTTAGTGTCTGACATCTAACGTCTAACTAGGCACTTGATACGGATTTTTCGGCGGAACAAACCAGTTTCAAAATATCGGTTCTAGTTTTCAAGGAGGAATGGAGCTCATTACATGATTTATTGATTTTTTTTGCTTATGGCTTTACGCCTCGTCGACGGCTAAGGTCATTAGAGGTGGGATGGGACTGGGTACAAGGAACGGGAAGGAATTCGGCCATGGCCTTTTTGAAGGAAGCATCCCGGCATTCGCCTGGAGTGATTTGGGGAAACAATGGAAAACCCAAATCTGGATGCCCGGACGGGGATTCTAACCCGTGTCCTCCCGAATGCGAGGCGAGAACGGATTTGTTGATGTTAGTCTTACTAATCGAAATGGCTCTCAACACTGCGAGACTTAACTGTATTTTTTCACTTTTTCCATATTTTATTTATCAGAGAAAAAACTCTTTCGACAGGAGCTTTACATCCAGGCGGACACATAACGTACTCAGCAGCTATTCGAAAGTTCGTACAGTTGAGAGTGTTAGAATGGAAGTGGTGAAATAATTCCGGGCAACGGTCTACAGCAGCAACTCTCTCAGAGTTCCAGCTGATGCTTTTTTGATCTGTGACGTATTTAGAAATAAGCGAAAAATCGTCAACCATTTCCATATGTTGGCTGCTGCTGATAAATCCTTGCGTGATCAGCATTGGTCAATGTGTCGATTCGACCACCGCGTGGAAAAAGCCGCATCATCTGTTTTAGATCTTAACAGACAGATATATCAAATTACCGTTTTGTTTGCGAAAGCGGGAAATTTTTACTCTCACTGGGGATAGCGTGACAGACAGCTTGAAAGCCGGGCGTATGGTTACGTTATATGTGCAGGATGCTACACTTCTACATTTTTCTATAACTAAAATACGTTACGTACAGACTAATTTGAGCTGCTAAGTGAAATATTAAATTCTGCATGCGTTTCTCTTCCCGTCTCCTTAGATTCATTTATTTTCAATTCATGTTTTCCTTCTTCTTTGACGGATGCAAATATCTATTTTTTTTTAATTCATTGCGTAGAAAAGTAATGAAACTAACAAAAACTGTTGCATTGAAATATCAATGAAAATTTAATTGAATAGGATTCAACTGGGAAATTGCAGGTTTATTTCGTAATGAAGGAAACTGTTAATAATCGCTAAGGAGATAATTCCATAATTTTGGGTAACTCGAATTGATGCAGGGCTCTCGACGATAGATTGTTCCATATTTTATTTTGTGGCTACAGAACGCCTTAAACAATTTTTCTTTGTACAAAGTTACGGTAAAGAAGGTTCTACAAAAAAAGTATAATTAAAAACAAAGACACGCGCCTACTATTCACAGCCTAAGTAGCTACAGCGAAATGCCGGGATGATTCCTTCGAAACGGCTATGGCCGAATTACTTCTCGCTCCTTGCCATTTGAATCCCGCTTCTAATGACTTCGACGTCGATGATGCGTAAATCAATTAATAAAAAACAAAACAAAAAACTATTCATAGTTTGTTTACCTTTTGCCTGTGTACTTAATTCCATCTCCTTACCATTCGTTTCATTTAGTCCTCTTGTTTTTTCACTCCTTCAGTTTTCAAAGTGTTGATTTGTTGATTGTGTAATTGTTGCATCTTGTAATAACAGTTGCATTGTAATATGATAACTGAAGTCCTGCTGTTACAGGTGGTATGAATGTTTATGGAAACCATAGATAAACGTTCTACAGTACCTTGTATTAAACATTTTTAATCAGTTGCCACGGTCAATGAGTACTTTACAACACCCCGTCGTAAAGTCGCCACAGCTGTTCGCGCTTCTAATTAATGAGCCTCAACAAAACCGTGTTATCTTTAATGAACACAGGACACTGTGTTCATCGACCGCAAAATTTCATCTCCTGTGTTGAATATTTTAACAGTACAGTATTTTTTTCAGTGATTATTTCCTTTTGAAAGTATGTAAAAATTTTAAATTATGGCTAGGAAGGGACGTATAGGTGGATTAAGAAGGAACAGCATTATGAAAACTGAAATTAATTAAATAATTTTTCTTATGTAGAAAATTTGTTTAGGGAAAAATTGGACCACCATTCATTTAACTTTGTTCCATCATACGTAATACTTGGAATAAGTTAATAATCAAAGGGCTGGGGGTTAAGTTTATTCCTTAGTCAAATACTACACTACAGTTTATTCTGATTTTCACACCAATAAATGGCAGAGGTAATTAAGGTTGATATGATTTACGTGATAATAAAGCCTGATTCGCGCACAGTTGGTGGTGATTTTAAATTTTTGAGTGTTAGACGAGTTTACTGTATCTGGGTTGGCGAGGCCAGAATTAGATCGCAACTGGTGTTAACCGAACTGGAGCAACTTGAAGGAGTGTTACGCGCGTAAAGGTGACCGCTCTGACGTTGCTCCTGACCCATTGACCGACCCGTCTACAGTAGTCGCGCAGGGGTATTCTGAAGTAGTTTCAGAGAACATGCCGGAGATAGAGGTAATGAACCTAGCCTGCAGGGTCAGGAGTCATGCTCCGGTCTGGAATTCGGGAGAATGCAAGGTTCAAATCTCCGTTCGTCACTGCAGAGTTCGATTTTCTTTGGCGTTTAATAGGAAGAGGCAATTATTAACTGGGAAAGTATGGTAAAGCGCCGAAGAAAAGACTTGGCATATGATTTATACGGAGTGTGACACTTCATGGGCCAGAGACGTGGATACTGAGACGAGAGGATGAAAAACGGATAGAAGCGTTTGTGATGTGGATGTGGAAAATAATGGAGAGGATAATCTGGATGGAAAAAGTGAGTAATGGTGAGTACTGGAAAGCGCTGGTGAGAGAAGGAAACTACTGCAAGTCACAACAGAAAGAAGAACTAGATTGGACACTCGTTGAGATGGTAGTGCTTGCTAAAAGATTCCTTGGAAGGATTAGGTTGTGGGTGGGGAGTGAGAGGAAGAAGGTGGTTCAAGATCACAGACATCATCAAAGAAAATAATAACTACATGGACAAGAGGAGGACAGAAGACACGAGGCATGGAGAGCAGTCATATGGAAACCTGTCTCGGGTCAGAATACTGATGATAATGATTATGATGATTTCCCGTCATTACTCTCCGAAAATTCCGATATGTGTCCTGCTGTGGGTGCTGTGGAATGAACTTCAGACCACCCTTGATGGGGATGGCTAGGATGACATCTGAAGTAAAGGTATTTAGCTCTGCGATAAGCTCCACGTAGCCACCGTCATACAGCGCCGTTAATGGAAGGACCGGACCCTGTTCCGGTCTCCCTCCAGAGCTGCTCCTCTTCCCCTGCGTTGTTTTCTTCGGCACCATCTTCTTCTACTGCCGGGTCAGCTTCTTGCAGATCGTCACGCGGGTATGGCATGAGGAGAAATCGTCGTTTAAGAACTTCAATATATTCTTGTAAATTGAAGTCTTTGGCCCACAGTGTCGGGAACACCAGCGCCTCGGGCCATTCTTCTGGCCATCTTGCGTGTCCCTTGATGATGCGCTGGTTGGCGAGATGGCTGCATTCCCTCCTTGTGAGGCATTTCATGAAGTTCTTGTAGCTGTTTGGCAGAACGTACACGAAGTTGTCGTGGTCGAGGTGTACAAGTACGGAAAGAGTCCACTCTTCTGGGTTGTTTGAAGTCAGTCGGCGCTTCCACAGTTGTCGGGCTTCCTCGATAAAATCTGCGGCAAAGTCTTCTGCCTTCATACTTAGGACCAACCATTTCGGCCCTTCCTTGTAGCGTGCTTCAAGGGTTAGGTGAATGTTTTTAAACTCACGAGGCATTGCTTTTCATAGAAGTCTAGAGCAGAGTTGAGTGAGTCCACACCACAACATAAACAGCCGTGAACAGTGACCCCCCGGAGCGAAACGGGCCTCATATGGAACTGTGTGGCGCGATGGAGGCCGCCACAATTACACACACAACAACGAAAACGGGAAGCCACTGCTGGGGTAACAGGTTTCTGCTCGGTGGGCCAGCACCATAAAATGCTAAGTCACTGTGCATTTGCACGATGGAAATATTAAATCTTATAATCTTGCTTCAACTACAGAAAACAGACGCACGCAAAACCTTTAACCTCGACGGACATGACAACTATATGACAATTATTCTGCGGTGGCAGACTTCCTCTTCCTCTTTTACCCTCCCTTCTACAATTATCAACAGTATCCCACTATCCACTAACCAAAATATCACTCCCAAAATCCCCCCCCCCCTTCCCAACCATAGATGCGACTGATGGCTCCGCGTGCCTGCCTGGGGGTGGCTTGGTGTGTCATGGATGTGTAAGGGTGCTTCCCAGATCCTGGTCTCCACTATCTTTCGCAATAATAATTCCATCGCATATTAAGCAACAGGGACGGAGGGGCAGGAGATGCCCAATAGCGTCCTGTGTCGCCACGGCCCGCCATGGCGACACAAACCTCCAATGATCATCATCATCTCGCGAGTCAGTCAGTGTCTTGTCCTTGTATGTAAGAGCTAACCTGATGAAGGAAACAATGGCAGTTGCCGAAACCTTGTTAAATGATTTAAATAAATCACTTAACCGGCAGAAAACCCGAGAGTTATTTATTTCAACAATACGCCGGGAAAAACTAAAATGTCAAAATGAAATTGGTTTAAAATAATTACACTTTTTATATATATACATTTTATTTCGAGCGCTGACAAAAATCTGATCTATACTTAACAAACAAGATGTCAAATATAAGGTGACAGGCCACACGGTATTTAATTTATTAGCTGGTTCACTTCTTCTTCGGAATCACTGCCTGATAGAAAAATATCTTGAGGAAGGCGTTTTTTTTTTTTTTTTTTGCCTAGTTTGGCCGGTTCTTTTCCCTAGTTTGTAAAATTGTGCACCAGGAACTGTACTTATTCGTTTGATGAAATGTATTGTTTGTTGTTTTATAAATTCGTAAATGTAAGCAATATTTAACTCTCTGTGGAGCTGACTATTTCTTACATATCAAGGTGCGTTCATTGATTATACAAACTACTGTCGGTGGAAGCCAGTTACAATTAAATATTTACATCTTTTTTACAAATTATTTATCATTACGAAATTAACACACACACAAAAAAAGGAAATCAATTGGGAATTATTATTAACTACGATATCTGCACCGTGTATAACAGATATGTTATAAATGCCCCCAAATCGAGGCACAACTAAATGATGGCACACATTTATTTGACGAGATGTTCTTTAGTTTTCAAATCACTGTCTATATCAGTCCACTTACTTCTTCCACTCACAACTTACATCTCGATGTCATTGAAGCAGTGTCTCATATTTACACAATGAAATTAACATATTTACAAACAAATACACCAATCCAGCAATCTGTCCTTATCAGTCCTTCCTTGTTTATAATGACAATTATTCCTCACACAACTCAAGTGACAATCCACTATTTTTCAATTACTACCTGTCACAATCTTTTGATCTTCACTTTAGGCGAGACCTATACAATTTCAAGTCTACGTTTCTCAATCCTAATCTTTTATCTGACCTAGGATATGCCAGTTCATATGCGTTCATATTCGGTTTAGAAATGACCCTAAAAGATCCGTGATATTTTTTTAAAAAATTCTTTATTTCGGAATTTATTTATCTGGATTTTTTTTGGTCATTCTCACCAGAACTAAATCTCGTATCTCACACTCGGTCGGTTTTACCCATTTGTCATACCGCTTTTTCCTATCTTCAACTTTCTTCTTCATTATACTTTAGTCATAAATTCTTCCCTATCGACGTCCTTCTTCGGGGGAAATTTCATATGTTCATATTAAGATAACTTTAGCGTCATGCCCCCTCTTTTTAAAGCCTTTAGAACTTCTTCAACGGTCTCACAATGTTCTTCCCAATTTTTTGAACTGATTAAAATGTCATCCACATAAATCGATAATTTACCTAACAGCAATTCTCCAAGAACTAGGTCCAGGGCATGTATAAATACCGAAACAGAAATGTTTAATACAAACGGAACGACACAATATTGATAAGATTTCTCTCCATATAAAAACGCAGCATATTTTCTGGACTCTTCTGCCAATGGAACCTGCCAATAGCCAGCGGTTAAATCTAGGCTTGTCATGTACTTCACACCATGAAACTTTTGCAACATTTCTTCTAAATTTTCCGGTCTATCGGTTTCCTTCTCCACGATTTTATTTAAGGTTCTTGCGTCCAAAACGAGACTTACAGAACCATCTTTCTTACCAATGTAGTGACTGATTTGTCGGATGCTGTGTGTATAGTCTGTACTCAGTCACAATAGCTAAGACCTGCGACGTACATTTGAATATGTTATTAGGCAAATCTAAGCAATTGATGAGATTGAAGAGAATGAAGTAAAATGTATTACATGTTTATCGTCAAACATAAATACTATCTTATTAAGCTACTAAATCCCCATCACACAAAAGAATGAAATTGTTTCAGCTAAGTCAACATATATAAAAAATTCAATTAATTATGGAATCTATGAAACAATTAATAATTACTGTCATATGAAAGCTAAAGTTCAAAAATATTTCTGATATTTAATCATCATAGCATTGAAGCATCTTAACTAGTCATTATACCTATTCCCCAAATACTTCCCTTGAATTATGTACATCACATACAAAATAATATTAGTAATGAAAAATGAATGATTCTATCAGTCTCTATAATATATCTTCAAGAACTGTTTTCTTTTCATTTTCTGTTTTTTCGATTGAGGATTATTGTACTGTTTCAATGGTTAGTAAGGATATAAACTTGAATAGCATGGTACTCAGTCCTTGAGTTTTATTCCGGGCTGTAGCTGCACACTCGAGCGTACGGCCGGAAGATCTCGGTTATCAGAAGCTGCGTAAGCGGCCTCTTGTTACTGCCCCGCAGCCTGCATGACCGCTGCGTGCCTGAAACCTCGTGAACAGCAGTAAAATATTCTTGAAATCCACAAAGTAACCGAGCCATGGCGAGTTTGATGGCACCATGTGACTAGTTCTTTGTGGGCGGAACAAATAAATTAAATTTTAAATATAGTTCCAATGACAAAGATTAAAAATACAGAAAATTTGAATTAGTTTCCATTTGCTACTTTTAAGTATTGTTCAAGGCACAAAATAAACATAAAATGACTATGGATACAGTAATAATTTTACTGTTAACTTGATCTCTGTGATCTCAAATTATAATAATTAGTTTTCTGAGATGTTTGAGTTGTTGAGTCAGGCTTCTTGCTGCGCAATCCATATGAATGTGTGGTAGTTTTCGTCTCGGAATTTACTGGCTTGACCTATTGTGTTTTTTTTAATCTACTGGTTTGATCTGTTGTGTTTTTGTATCTCCTGGTTTGATCTGTTGTGTCTTGTTTTCTACTGGTTTGGTGGTGTGAACAATATTTTTAGGTATACCCTGATACAAACGAAGTTTGTTTTTATGAACGACTGTGGTTCTATCTGGTATTTGAATTCGTGCAGTTACAGGTGATAAAAGTTCTTTCACTTGGTACGGTCCGAGCCATCTTGTAGTGAATTTTTTCGACTAGTTCTTCCTCATGAATGGTTTACTGAGCATAACATAATCTCCCACATTAATACTTTGCGGTTTCGCGGTCTTATTGTACTGTTTGGCCTGGGATAAAAAAGCATGATAGTTATTACGTCGTACCTCAGCTCATAATTTTTTAAGCATAAAAACAAGACTTTTTACATTTGGATTATCAATTTTTTTGGAAACTTGGAACATTTGGAAGGGTGATCTCATTTCTCTGCCGTAGAGTACTTCAAATGGTGTTTTTCGAGTACTGGTGTGAATTTTTGAGTTATAACATGATACTAAAAAGGGTAAAATTGATTGCCAATTATCGTAGGATTTGTTGACATAGTAAATAAGCATTCTACCTATAGTTTTGTGTATGATCTCTGTCCTGCCGTTCCCAGCCGGATGGTAACTGCTTGTCCGTAATTTTTCGATACCTAACAACTTGCAAACTTGTGTAAACAATGAAGACATAAATGACGATCCTTGGTCCGTAATAATCGATTTCGGGACCCCGTAAAGTAATATCCAATTAACTACAAAGGCTTTAGCTATTGATTCTGCTGTTTGATCAGATAAAGGTACCATAACTAAATATCTGGAAAATGCATCAGTAATTGTGAGTATATAATTACTGCCTTCTTGACTGCGCCTAAATGGGCCCATAACGTCAAGATAGATTCTTTGAAAAGGTTCTGTTGTTTCAGGTAATGATTGCAAAGGTTCCCGCGCTTTACCTAAACCATATCTTTCATTACATTTGGGATAATTTTTTACATATTTTCGTACGTCTTCTCTCCTGTGTGGCCACCAATATTCGGTCGCTATTCGTTGGTTAGTTGTTTTGAAACCACAATGACCTGATAATATCGCGTTGTGATACAAATACATAATAGGTTCTCTCAGTGATTTTGGTACCGCCACTCTATCACCGCGCTTGGTAACACGATATAGAATGTTATCGCGAAACGCAAACCATTTCTGCTTCCTCCATTTGCTGCATTCTTCGTCCTTAGCCTGTTCAATAGGTAACTCAGTTAAGGAGGGTGGTTCTTCACTGGTAACTACTCTGGTTTTTCTACTTAAGGCATCGGCATTTTTGTGCAAAATTCCTGGTTTATGAACTACGTCATATTCGTATTCTGAAAGTCTTAGGGTCCATCGCATTAACATGCTCGATGGATCTTTGAGACTAAGCATCCATTTCAACGCAGAATAATCGGTCACGATAGTGAATTTCCTCCCTTAAAGATAACAACGGAACTGTTTTACGCTCCAAATTACTGATAACAATTCCTTTTCCGTGGTTGTGTAATTGATTTCTGGTTTGGTTAATTGACGAGAAGCCTATCCTACAGGTCTTTCTTCTCCATCGATTACTTGCGATAAAACAGATCCAATTCAATAATTTGATGCGTCAGTAGCAAGGACAAAAGGTATACTAAAATCAGGGTATATTAAAATTGGATAACTGGTAAGGGCTGTTTTCAGAATATTCATGGCTTCATCAGACTCATATGTCCATTCAAACTTAACCCCTTTCAATAATAATTTCGTCAATGGTTTGGCCTTAAGGGCATAATCCGGAATAAACTTTCTATAGTAATTTGAAAGCCCTAAGAATGATTGCAATTCTTTCACACAGGTGGGTGTTGGGAAATTTTTTACTGCCTCCACAAGCCTTGGATGCGATTTAACCCCATCTTTGGTGATGTCAAAACCTAAATACTCTAGTTCTGACATTGCAAAATTGCATTTTTCAAGTGATAAGGTTAAATGAGCTTGTTTCAAACGTTCAAACACCTCTCTGAGCCTTTGGTTATGCTCTTCCATGTTTTTGAAAACATGATTATATCATCTAAATATACAAGAGCTGAAAAAGGCTTTAATTGCCTCAAGACGCCATCAAGGAGCCTCTGAAACGTTGCTGGACCATTTTTTAACCCAAATGGTAAACGCAACCATTCGTAATGGCCGTTCGGGGTAGTGAACGCAGTTTTTTCGATGTCATTTTCATGTACTTTTACTTGGTGATAACCACTGCGTAAATCTAGGTTTGAAAAGTATTTGCAATTTCCTAAGTAGTTTACCGTTTCTGTAATTGAAGGTAATGGATACACGTCACTGACCGTTACTGCATTTAAAGCTCTATAATCAACACCAAACCGGAATTTTGTCTCTCCATTTCGACTTTTGCGAGGTACAATCGGCGATGACCACGGGCTATTACTAGGCCTAATAATTCCATCTTTTAGTTGTTGGTCAATGTTTTCATCTACAAGTTGCCTCTGATGAAATGGAAGCCTATATGCTTTCTTATAAATGGGAGAGGCATCGCCCGTTAAGATCCTGTGTTTCACTAAGTCTGTGGCAGGTAATTTACTGTTTGGTATAAATAATCCCCTAAATTCATTTAACAAACATTCCATTCTCTCCCTTTCCTTAAGTGGGAAATATTTAATTTTTTATTTAAAATCAATATCTTACTCCCTTTGAACAGTACACAATGTTTTGTCCATTAATAGTTCGCTATCATTATCAGCATAATTACAGAAAATACTACTTGCTATTTCCTGTTCTCTTAAAATTCCTATTTTTGCAACTTTATGTCCACGGGGTACGACAACATCACTGTCTCCAAAATTTTCAATTGATACAGGTATATGTTTTATTCCATTAATTACCCGCACTTTACAAATATTTCTTTTCACATAACACTGATTAGAATCTAACCAACTGGATTGTTCTGGAAGGTATACTAAAACTACTGAATTTTCATCACACTCTACGTTATCTTTAATCGGTAAGTTCACAATTTTCCCTGAAGCTTTTGGAATGGTTTCCGCGTTACTTAAACTGACGACAGATTTATAAGTCCGTGTAGCTGGTAAATGTCGGTTCATGATTCCTTCATTTACGCAAAGACTTTTATTTGAATCTGGGAACGACAAATGTGGGCCTACGCTTTCGCGTTTCCTCAAAACAATTGTACATTTCGCCACGTCAAGTATTGCGTTATATTTATTTAGAAAGTCCATCCCTAAAATTCCACTATATTTTGGGTTCAGTTCAGAAACAATGTAAACAGTTGCATTATAAACACAATCATCTATTGTTATATTCACATCTTTCATCCCAAAAGTATGAATAATAGTATTTCTATCTAATCCCGTAATTCTGCAATCAGATTCTCTAAAATCATTGATACCACAAATATCTTTAGATAATAATGTAATTTCAGAGCCCGTATCAGCCAACAGCTGACATTGTTTTCCCTCAAAATTTACTGTTACAATGAATTCTGCCACTTGGGGGTTATTCTGACAAATAGTTACAGGTACCGTTTTAATTTGGGGCCTGACAACGTGGCCTTTCATACCCCTTATTCATTTAACTTATTCTGTGAATCATTACTTCCACGCTGCCCACCATTTGATTTATTGAAACCTCTGTATTTTTTTGAACCATAATTCCTATCATTATTTCCTTGAAAACCTTGCTTATTTCCCATAAATGATCTATCACCCTTATTTTTATAATTATCTTTACCATCTTTATTGTTATCATTATCTTAATCATCATCTGCAGATAATCTTTCTCTACTATTTTTCCTAAATTCCCTTGTACAGTAGGTTTTTCCATCATTCCCTTGGAATCTACTATCACTGTCAGAATAAAATCTTGCACTATTTCCTCCATGACAAGTATGCCTTTTATTAGCACCATGAAAATCACGAAAATCATTATCTTGACAACATGCGACGTCAACATTAGTTATGTTTATTATGTTTACAGCATGCATTATTAGCAAATTTCCACCAACAGTTTTCAGAAGCATGACCTACTTTTTTGCAAATTCCACACTTTAATTCTCTTTTCGTATGAAAGACCCGTTTTTCAAGCCTATCTCTTCGGTCACTTCTAGTCATATTCATTACCAGTTCGAAAGTTTGCGCATGTACTAATCCCTCGTAAAATGTTCTTGGTTTATGAAGACTTACGTGTTTAGCTATATCACCATCTAATCCCCCTAGAAATGCGTCTAATGCTCGCATATCAGCCTCATAGCATTTCACAATATTCTCTTCTGCATTTTCCCCAAGCACATATGTATTATTATTAATCGTCTTAATCCGATCCGCGAACTGATAAAGTTCCTCCCCTGGCTTTCTCTTAATATTTCTTAATTGTTCGCGGTAAAACTTGGCAGTGTGTTTCTTGGAAAAACGTTTTTCAAGTTCACCGCGTAATAATTCATATGTTTCAGCTTTTTTGCAATCCTCATCATAGGTCACGAATTTCAAAGCCTCGTCAGTTAACTTTGTTCTCAAAAGAGTTAATTTCTCACTACTACTTAATTCTCCTAATTTAAAGAGATCATCTAGCTTGATTAGGAACTAATTTATCGATTCATTAGGCTTTCCCCCAAAAGAAACCGAACTCGTCATCACTGCACTGTAAGCTCTGTTATTAGAAGCTTGAGAATTGTTAGTTGCTTGCGCAGGCTGTGCAACTTTGGCCTATAGCGCCGCAATTTTACGCGTTAATGCATCAATTACATCTTGCAAATTTCCTTCACGCCCTTCTGGATTAGTCGGCATGATGCCAGCAACTCACCTTTTGTAAAAACTGCGAAAAGCTGCCAAACTGCGATGAGTTGTCGTGTTGGGTAGTCGCGCTGCTGCTACCACGCCCTAGACTGCTGGATGCACTGTAGGTGTTATCAGCTGCCGGAATGTGACTACGTCGCTGTAGATACGCCCTCGCTACTCGCTCGCCTCACCGCCTGGCCCGCCGAACATTAGATGTTCTCGTACATCGACGATCGATTTCCCCGCCAATATCTCGTTACCTAGTTGCCGTATGGTTCCACACAATCTCACTTCTGTCGCCAAAAATTTGTAGTGACTGATTTGTCGGATGGCTGTGTGTACAGTCTGTACTCAGTCACAATAGCTAAGACTTGCGACGTATTCTTCTTCCGCCACGCTGTTAGTCTTCTGTGCTTGTCTGACACCTAAAATATTAACTGTGGGCTGCTTGGGAACAGAGAACATACGGCTTGCATTCGTTGAATGAAATACTGAAGTCGTTAACCGATGTTTATTGCAACATTGGGTACTTGGTTACAAGGAAAATACATCTGCAACTTCACGCGAACGTAATGCCAGCAAACTAGGTATGTTGTAGGAAATATCCTACGACATGTGTAGACGAGAATCTTGGCGGGATCGTGTCCGATCGGTATCGCCCGAGGCCGAGCTTGTCGCTCCTAGAGATCAGACACGAATGTGGAAAAGTTACAAGTCGTTATCTGCAGGGTTACCTTCGCCACGCGTGCTATTCTGCCACGCGCGTAAGATTTCATGCTGAGCAATGACAGAATATCCGCTCAGCTTCTGCGGCACATACGATTCGACAAATAAATACAAGATTCTTAATATAATAAAAATGCGTCCCTTACACCAACAACAATTAATGGATTGCTGTATGAGGTATTGCTCAGTTCAATTATTCCCCAACGTAACATCTTGTTTATGTCTTGTTCAAATGCGTTCTTCTTAGCCAAAGGTACGGGATACGGCTTCACAAAAAACTGTACATGCTGTTTTATTTTCAATTTACATATAAAATTCTTCACGACACCTGGTCAATCGGAAAAACTTCCAATTCGCTTATTTTTCTTCTTAAAGAATCTTCACACGACCAGTCAACAATTTCTTCAGCCGTTTCAGCATCATACAAATCGTCCTCTTGTGTACCAATCTGGCGCATCATCTGCAGCTTCAAGTTTCCTAACACTTCCGAACCACTCACTACTTCCTTCCAAATTGTCATTACTTGTTCCTTTCCATTCTTCAAAATTTTGATTTCTCCTTTTCCACAGTCAATTTTCACCTGATATTTTATCAAAAAATCCATACCGATATATGCCATTTAAGTTTAAGCCCGGTATTACAATACAGCGGTGCTCTATCTGCACTTTATCCATTTCTAATTCCACCCAAATTTGCGTTTTTAGTCTCTTGCTTAGTTTCCCGGTTGCCCCCATGATCTGAATGTGGTTTACCGGCATTTCCGTCACCTTATATCTTGCTATAATGTTCTATCGTATTAGCTGTGTATTTAAACGACAAATATTAAAAATAGTTCTTTTTAATATAGTTTCTATGTTTTTAAGAAAACTAGCATAAGCTTATTTTTGAGATTAATGTGCCATGTTTATTGTAAAGTGATCTCAACTGAAGTTAATGAATGTTAATATGCTTATAACAAATTTAACTGGTCAGAATTGCGCTATTGGTTCGGGCGGTAGTAATGTATTTAATTTTTTGGTCAACTACAAAGTTTTCATAGCAGCTGGTTGGTTACACCCCTTTTATGCATGTTTTTGAATATACAGTGACCTATGTAGCGTTCGCAGGTCCATTTTCATTCTTTCCTTAATCCATGTTTTGAATAAAGAGCAGAATTCAGCAGAATGTTTAACTTCATAACCGTGAAACAATTTTGCTTTCTCTCTTTTTAGCCGAATGACCGCGCCTCCAGTGTTTTATTCCCTTTTTGTCGCCAGCATCAAAGTGCCTTTGTTCCGTTTCAAACGCCATACTTAACTCGTAACAGTTCTTTACGGTATTTGCTTCTATATAATATTCCGTTTACATCTGAAAAGGGTGCGTTATGACCTAATCTAATTAGAGTCCTGCTCTCTCCGTGAACCAACAAGCTTACTCGTTCCTCGTATGTAACCTGCATACAACGGGACTTTTCAGTATATAATATGTAAGAGTTCCTAGTAGTAGGCTGCAGATATATTAACCTGTTACAGTGGAATGTCGCTCTGCTTTTTGTACGATGCACCTCTTTACCACAGACTGAGCACTGACAACAGAAAAATACCAAACAGGAATCGTCCATTGCTTGCAATCGAACTTTTTTTTAAAAAAAACGATAGAAGACAACTTAGTAGTCATTGAGTACCGTGGGACTAGAAATTAGTAACGCTTAATGAAATGGTGATGCATAAGACAACAGAAACCATCTAATTAAAGACCAAAAGGAATCAGTTTGCGGCCTTCTTCAGGGAAACACTATGCTGCTGCCGTCTGCTGTTTCAATTAAATGTCGGAATTCCAGGCTTCTAATCGATCCACCTGTTGTTCAATCAGGGAACAAGTCTGGGCTAAGTAATGGGAGGACGAGAGGGAGAGGTTGGTTCACAGTTGCCCGCAAGTTCTTGAGGAAGGCAAGCATCCATAAAATACGTGAGGTGTTTATCCGGATTTCCGGACCCTCCCCCCCCCCTCTGGTGAGATTTCGTGAGATCTGAACCTACCCCCCTCCCTCCCACCCTCTGGTGAGATCCGGTCCGTGAGACCACCACCTAGAGATAGCCTATCACCCTTCCAAAGTAACTCTACAGTCCAGCAAAAATTTCCAAAACCTCACTTGAGATTTCCGTTGACCCCCCTCCCCCTATTTCACCTCAGGTAATTTATGACGCCCCCTTGCCTCTCTCCTCACTACACACTGTACACTATCAAGTGGCGGCTCAAGGTCATGTTCCCCTTACTCCCGCTCCTCACCCTGTCCCGTTCCTATCTCTCCGAGCTGACCGCTGTGTCCAAGTAAGCGTGACGAAGGGCAGCGGAGTGGGGATAGAGCAGTCTGACCTTGAGCCGCCTCTATTAACTGAACAGGCTATAACGTCATTTAGTTTCTGAGAAAATTCTACCAGCTCTTTGATCATTCATTCGTCAGCTCTCCTCGCATCAATAGCGTGTCGATTTGACCGACTGACTAACTCTGGCACATATGTAGCTATTATTGATTCTGAAGATAGATTTTTTATAAAAAAAAATTCTCCGCCACGTTGCGATCAGTCTTATCGACGCAAATACGACCATAATGCACTGGTGTAACCGATGTTTCTTCGTAGACAGCTGATGGCTATGTATACGGCCTGTAACACAACTGTAATTCTTTTATACTGTGATAATGAAGCTTAGGGGTGTCCACTTAGAAAGTACATCGATGTTTTTATTCGATGTAAAACATCGGAACCCTGCATCGATATTTTTCGATACATCGCTCTAAAACATTGGTGTTTTTTCAACATCGAATAATTTTATGTTTTTCTTAGCTCAACAAATACAAACCAACAATTTTCGTCGGAAAATGTCGTTTCATTTACCTGTTCCTTTAAAAAGCGCAAAGAGAAAATGTGACAATAGTTCACCGTTTCCAATTGAACGCAGATAGTTCATTGGCTTTCGTTTGGTCCGTGTGAACACAGAGTAACACTATACCAGCAGTGTAGTGCTGCAGCTGTAATGATGTCTTTAATTTTATGCTTGTTTTGTTTATGGTTTTACGCCTCGTTGACGTCGAGATCATTACAGGTGGGAAAGGACTGGAAGCACGGAACGGGAAGGAATTCGGCCGAGGCCTTTTGAAGCATTCATCTGGAGTGGTTTGGGAAAACCATTGAAAACCAAATCTGGATGCCCGGACGGGGATTCGAACCTTCGTCTTCCCGAATGCAAGGCCAGGATGTTACCGCTAATCCCCCACTCTCGGTAGTAATTTGGAGAAACTATGTAAAACTCAAATCTGGATGCCCGGATGGGGAACCACTGGCAAAGTATTTTGCTATAATGAATAAGGAAATAAACCCCGCATAATTTGTTAACAATAGTGTAGAGGCAAAATTGTACTGGCGGAAATAAAACAAAGAAGAAAATCAACACAATTCGGGAAACAGTACCACGCGTTATAGAAAACTATGAATAGTGGTGCTTAAAGGAGCTTGCGGAACCAAGTTATTGAATGGTAAGCATACACATCGATACATTATATCAGAGCACAAATATGTAATTATTAACTGCTCGTCAAAATCAAGAGAATAAAACAACAATACACAGGATAATTGGAACAAGAAAAGTCTAAAAAATGTGTAAAAAAATGTGGAAATGATAAATTCAATTCCAAGGTCATGCAAGAATAGCGAATGACGTTGATTCGTCCTTAGGGAAATTTTATTAAAGCCTTTTATGATGTAAATAATATTAATGAGTGGCATGTGATTTTATACTTTTTGACTTAATACGTTTGGATAGAATATATTTAATGTACAGTACATCACGTTTATAAAACAATGAGACATTTGCGTTTACAAATTAATCATTTGGTGTACTTTTCTAGGAAAAACTTGTGGACGAAATATGCATGAAAAAAGAATAACAGTGTATTTAGGTGTTCCATACGTGAACGCGATTACCATTGAAGCCAATAACCGTTATGTGTTGGCGTGTTGTTCTAATTGTTTGAACTAAACGGCCTCTCACGTCTGATGTCAGGCTGATGTTGAGCAAGCGGAATGCAAATTCGTCGCTGAATTATTCATCAAGTCTGGAGTGTAAGATCTCTGAAGCGTTTGGATTAACTCGGGCGAGTTGTTCCACCTCGGAAGGACTACAGAAGGAGGTTTACCAGCTTCATCAGTGAATGGGAATCTGACGGCCGAATACCGATAGGACTGAAGATCTCCCTGCTGTGCTTGTAATAGGCTCTCCGCTAATCCGCTTGCTGAGTCTGTATAATGTATTCCGTTTGATTCTGTAGTGAAAAGCAAACGGGGGTTAATATGAGAAGAAGAGGAATTATTGGAGATTTTTTTATCTATTATTAATACATTCCATTATTTCGTGCCATTCTGCATTTCTAAACCAGCCTCCTCTCCTGAGACTGGGCGCTTGAAACTGGGATAGCTGGTTCAGTGGAAGGAAAATTCATCATTTGAAACTTACGAGACGTCCAATAAATACGTGTGATGTTTTTTTCTTAAATTTGGACCATCTCCCTATTTGGTGAGATTTCATAAGAAGTGTTGGGACCCTCCCTCCCCTCCCCCCTCACGTGAGATTTAACTTATAATTTTAATATTTAAATTTATTTGATACTAGCTGACTTTCTAAACGAGACTTTGTACGCGTGGACTTAGAATTTGATTGCTAGAATTGTACCGAGCGTGGTAGGTGAACGGTTAGCGTTCTGGCTTCGCATTCGGGAGAACGCGGGTTCGAATCCTCGTCCGGGCATCCAAATTTGGGTTTTCCATGGTTTTCCCAAATCACTCCAGGCTAATGCCGGGAGACTTCCTTCAAAAAGGCCATGGCAGAATTCCTTCCCGTTCCTTGTCCCCTGTCCGATCCCGCCTCTAATGACCTTAGCCATCGACTAGTGTAAAGCCAAAAAAAAAAAAAGAAAAAAGAATGCTAGAATTGGCTATAAGTTACCTAAGATATGTCCAAAATAACACCTAGTCGGCATAATATGACGGGAACGCCATCGATATACCATTCTACCGTCGAACCTGTCTCATGGCTAAAACTGTTATTCATACCGATATCCTTCCTAAACATGCAAATTATTTCCTTGTCATCGGTATACACAAATAGTCGTCAAAACGTAACAAAAAGACTGAGACTTACTTCCACATATATAACATTATATTACTTTAGATCTCACACAAACTGCCTGTGGAACCAGTGTACCGTGAATAAAGTAAACGCTTAAGGCACTGTTCTACTGCATATGATTTGCCACATATTCTAGCCCTGAATTTATGGGACCTACATTTCGGCTGCAGAATATTGCGCACAGGTATCGGAAGCCTCCGCTCATTCTAAAGAGGTAGACATGGCGCTCAATGAGACTGTCGGGCTGGTAACTGGGTGCGTGAGGCCAATTCCAACACAAAAAATATATGCACTGGCAGACATAGCACCAACGGATATAAGACGGAGAGTAGCCACAGAGAAGGAGGAGCTCAAACAAGAGACTGACCCAATGCACCCAATGTACAATCAAATCATGGCTCCAGCACGCCTCCAATCATGGAGAAGTTTCATAAAAAGAGGCAGGGCACTAGACAGAACTCCAGAAGAAAGAAGACTATCCTTATGGGAGGAGGTGCTTCCCAAACCTTCAAGCTTTAGGACTCAAGAAGAACTGGTCCCCGGGTGGAACCTGCCGTACGACTAATGGAACACTTTGAACATACTTAGAACAGGAGTATCAAGATGCAGGAGCAATAAGAAAAAGTGGGGATACACGGATGACGACAAGTGTGACTGCGGCTACATTCAGACACCAGAACATCTCCTCGAGTGCAGAGACATGGGCTTCACGTGCCAACATGAAGGCCTGCTCTTAGCCAATGATAAAGCGCTCCAAGCAGCTAGTTTCTGGGAAAACACAATCTGAAACAGTCCGAACACGAAAAGTAAAGTAAAGTAAGTAACTAAGTAAATAAGTAACTTAGTATTTTTACTACAAATTCCCAGGCTTGGCTCAAACTATGAAAAACAATTGTTAAAGTTTTTGATCCCAGCGGGGTTTTAACCCAAAGCCACCCAGGAAATTTCTTATGAAGCAAGCATCTTACCCACTGCGCTGTCAACCTTCTCTATCGTTACTCATTAGTTATTACAGAGAGTATACACATTAAGCGTCTGTCTTTCACAGTTCAGATAGTTTTCTTAACGCAATAACAATGTGTATTATCTATGCAGAAAATAGTATCCTATGTCCATGCTAATGTCAAATAGCATCTCCTAGTGACGATCGGATTAGCCGTTTAGCCCAAGAAACGTAACAAACAGACGGAGTTACTTTGGCATTTATAATATTAGTATAGATGCGCCACTAAATACCAAAGCGTTAATATTGACGTCTTCCATGTACTAAATTTCTTCTGTGTAATAAGAGGTGAAAAATGATATGAAAAGTTGACGTCAGACTTTTATTGATCCTCCCCCCCCCCCCCTTTAAATGAGATTTTGCCGGATTTCCCTCTACTTTAGCTCACGTAATTACCAAGTTGGCTAGGAGAGTTGGTATTACGTGAGTCCTAATCGAGAATGCTAGATGAAATCTTAGACCTCACCGCAGTTAGAATTGTGAGGTAACGAGTATACCTCCTTGTTTATTTAAATGTTACTCTATATTTTATTTTGCCATTTTTAGTGATCCGTTTCCGAAGCTTGTAAAAGTAGTAAGTTTCAGAATTCAAGTGCGCGTGTGATATGTTTCGATGACCCAAAAAAGAACTTTGTCTTCAAAATTTTGTAAAATTATACTATAGAAATAAAGGAGGTTGAAATAAAAATTTTCTCCACTCCACAGGTAGCCTGATTAATTTGAGGCTCATATTCAAAGGACGCACAAATGATACCCATGCTTTTCGGAAATAAATTAAATTAAACTAAATAAAGAGTCGGTTTCCTTACCGTGGCTTTCCAAAATACTCTAATAGCCCTTAACTATCATCTATTGCCGCAAAAAAGAAAAAAGTTCAGTTGGCTTATATTAATAATACTTTTAAAAAAATTCTAGGCAATTTTTGTAGCGAAAATGGTCTTTCAACAATTAACGATTAAATAGTTCTCATGTAATACAAATAGATTTAATTAAGCTGGTAACTTCTATCACTATCACTTTCATGCTATTGTCGTATGAGCTACTAATTCACATTAAACATTATTACATTAGAGTTTTACCGTAATGATGGTTAATATTTCTACCGCAGATTAAAGTTAGCTGTCATAAAGCATACTAGTGAATCGTATATTCGACTCGTTCGATTATTTTCGAGCTTATAATATAACTGGCTGTTTTTGAAGAAGTGAAACACAATTTAATTTCGATTGCGAGCGGCATTCTCTGCAGTAATATTGTAGGAAAAATTTTACTGAAAAACTGCGTTACATATTCCTTGAAGTTATCGTTATTACATATAGGGTCTATTGTGCGGATTAGCAGACATCAAATGGGCATCTGATGACTGCAAAGAAAGAATGAAGTGGGTCAGTAATTTTATAACCTGTCAAAGTCGGGTCGATAGAGATTGCATGTGGTGGCGTTTTCTCACACGGAGCTTCGTGCTACGAAACGCACAAATTTGATAGATTGTCTGGAGTCCTAAAACCGTGTAGTCGTATTTAAAAAAACAATAGACTTGCAGACACTGTGTTGGTATATAAGTATATCTTGTTGTAAACCATGTTTCCTCTTCCAAATACCCATTTTTAGCAGATAGACCTTCCTGATTGGCTAGTCATCCTCTCGATGAAATACAAAAAAAAAAAAAAAAAAATTAGTAGGTCTGTTTATTTATTTTTTGTTGAGTTTCAACCCATCTTACCTGAAGCAGACTTGCAAAAAATTATGGTATTCGTAATTTGTATCTGGGGAGATTAAAAGGCAGTGAGGTCGGAAATTTCGGATGAAAATCTAGCACTGTTTGGAGCTAATCCAGAACCAAAGCTAAAGTTAGTGCACGGCATTTCTCCTCTTGCAAAGAAGCTAAGGCAATTTCTTCTGCACGGATAGCAATTGCTTCAGTTTTTATTTTTTTTATTTATGGTTTTACGCCTCGTCGACGTCAAGGTCATTACAGGCGGGATGGGACCCGGGACAAGGAAAGGGAAGGAATTCGGCCATGGCCTTCTTGAAGGAAGCATCCCGGCATTCGCCTGGAGTGATACGGGGAAACCATGGAAAACCAAAATCTGAATGCACGGACGGTGATTCGAACAGACGTTCTTCCGAATGCGAGGCCAGAGCGTTAACCGCTCACCCACCACTCTAGGTCCAGTTATTGGGATTCTAGGATGTAATACTTTCAGATTTCCCGTTAAGGGGTGAACAATAACACGTACTATTATTCTGAACTAACCTTGTGAAGTAGTTCCGAGCAACTGTCATGGTTGGCATTCGAGGCTAGTATTTGAGAGGATTCCTGTTGCTGCCATCCAAGTTTCGATTTTTCATGGTTTTTCGGAATCGCTCCACGCTATAGGCGATTCCTTCAAAAGGCCACGACCAAATTCGTTTTAGTTCTTTGTCCCTGTTATCTCTCAGACGCCGACTTCCACAGTCGGAAGAAATCTATAGACAAGAAAATAGTTCTAAGTTATTTGAAAACTTTTTAATGTTTGAGCTCTGACAACTAGAAGCTATAGGCATGTGAATAGTAGAGACTTGAAAAAACCGTTGCCGACACCACATGCACAAATTTCCGAGCGATCATGCATAGCTGTCACATAACAACCGCGTCGTATCCACTTTGCACGCCACAACCAGTCACGCTACCTGCTAACGCGTGGCTTATTCGTCACGCTATTTTCTGTTACACAGCACTGGATGACTCAACACGCACAGACGGCCAGAATTTTTAATGTTTCATAGCTTAGCAATGTAATGGGTAATCAGGAGTGTATATTCTTATAAGAATCTCACTCAGTCTTTCTAGATTATGTAGAAAGTTCATTAATTAATATGTGAATCATTTAAAGAATAAAATATTGTTTGGTGTGAGTAATTGTAATATGAGGAGTTAAATGAAAACATCTACATAGAACTACACGTTTTTGAACAACAGTTGCTCTTTTTGCATGTTTATAGTTGACTTACGTGGTGAAAACAGGTTACTGTGTACTTAACCTGTTGTTTCGAAATGTAAGTTTGGTATGAATATTATCGGTACTATATTTCTTAAGCTCATTCATTCATGCTTTAAATCAAACCCCGACTATTAACAATTTTATTAATGTTTCTCAACAGACACGCTGCGGCCTTTTGGATTGGGACGTCGTTAGTGGGAAAAAATTGTGGTAGCTATCACATGTCAGTCCGGAACAGGACTTTCTGCATTTCTCTGTACTGATAATTCAATATAAAATTAAGCATTTTTCACTGTACCCTTATGTAGACTTCACTTTCTATTGTTTTCTGTGTTTCTTGTTGAACATGCATATTCAACAAGAAACACAGCAAATAATAATGCCCCACTCGAAAATCATGAAACGCGCCTTGTGAAAAACATTATAAAACTTTTGTTAATAGACGGTGTTTAATATATAATATTTATGCAACATGGCAAATAACAAAGTTGTCATTCATTCGACCTCGCTAGCTATTGGCTGGAGAACGGTTACATGACACGTCGGCCTTCGCTCGAAAATTAACAATGGCCAGAGATGTTTCTAGAAATTCGAAATTATTTGCACAGTTTAATAGCAAAGCAACTAGGATAAAATGAATTGCCAGATTACATCCATTAAGTTTGCTTTTCGTAGTGCTTCATTCTTTAAGAAATATGGTAAATCTTTATGCATGAAAAAACGTGGAATAAAATTGGGCTTTACGATTCGATGAAGTCCATCCAGTCGTTGCAATTTTTCAGTTTCTACTGTCACGCTGTACGGCCGTCATTATGAAAGTACGTATATACATCGGACAACAGACTTGATTTTAAGACTATTAAAAGTGAAAAAGTGGATGACTTTTTAAATTTCGTTTTCACTCTTTTTAACGTTGGGTGCGCGTTTACTGTTTCTGGGTAAATTGCGATATTTACTCTGCCATTTATTTAGGTATTTAGCGAGATCGTCTCTGTATGTGTTTAATACTTCTACTATTGTTACTAAGTCTCTTCAAACTGAAGAGATTTTATTCAAATTTTGCAGAGGAACGCTGGTCAGCTTCGTATGTTAGCAAAATGAGGTAAACTTGACATGACGTTCGACCCTAAAACACGGAACTATTTTGGAATTGTGACCGTATCCAAAACAACGTCGCGGGTTGACTCTAGTTAGAAGAATAAAGCAAAAAAAAAAAATGTTGTCCAATATTCATTAATAGCTTCTAGCCTGACAAAAATGACGGTTTGTACGCAATATTCTGGCAGTTCATTTTTTTGCGTTGGTTAATTATAAGGAATTGTTATTACGTAATGCTAATGGCCGTGATTTTGTAATGTTATGCATATTTCATTTGCAGTTCACATAGCAATACAGTAGTAATTTCTACTGAATTAATGGCGACGGAAGTATAGAAGCAGTGAAATTAAAAACAAACAGCTATCCATGTAATATCAGTTTTATTACTGGTCCAGATACAATTCAGCACGTTAAATATGGAACTACTTCAACCCGCATTAATTAATTCCTTCAGTAACATGAAAACAGTTTTAAATGGTTTGTAAAACTGATTTCAGAGTGAATTACGATGTAACAAAATGTGTCTGTTGCGATTCTGGTCAGCTTAACCATAACCTCCACTAATATTGCGGATAACTGTCATTTATTTTAGTGATAAATTTCGCGATTCGTACATTTCATGTAAACTTTCTCTGAGTTTTTAATAAAATTCATTGTTTCTTATCTGCTGCCAAAAAAATGTTTAGGTTATGTTTTAACCTAGTTCTTATAACTGATACAGATAATATAACGTAAATATAGAATACCCTTCTCCTTATATGAATTTTTTGCATCTAGTTGTCGTAAATAAATAAAAAGCAACATGTAAATTTATAGGAACGTACCAATTGTAACTTTGTGACGAATAATTGCCTCTCATTAATTCTTTTTTATCATTGCTCTTCTTATGTTTGTGCAGTTATTTACACAACATACGTTTTATCTGGCAAGGCAGTTACGTTATAGCAGAGAACATGAGAAATTAAAGTTTCTTAAATGTTACTTTCATTAGCGACATGTTACTGAAAAGTAGTCGTAGTTCCAAGTTTTTTCAGCCGAAATATTTTACACGTTTTTTTTTAAAGAATGAAATGCTACGAAAATCAAACATAATGCCCGTACTATGCCAATTAATTTCATAGCAGTTGCGTATGTATTAAACTGTGTAAATAATTTCTGATATCTCTGCTCACTGCTATTATGCGGCCATAATATCGTTGTTGAATATCGCTTATACATAGTCATATCTTTGATGATTTAAATCTACATAAAGAGGTAAACATAAATCTCATTCACGAGCTAACACATGTATCAAAAACTAAGGGTATCATCCATGATGGTAGTAGGAATTTATTCTGGAAAAGCTTGTAAGGGAAAACGGATAAGAGTCATTTATAATTATATGTTTCGTGATATGAGTACCTTACTCTGGTTAGATTATCAGAGTATTTGGTTAAGATATAATTCAAATAAATGCATTTTACTTTAAATGGCTGAGACTATAGTTTCGAAAACGGATAACTGTTTTTTATTTGACTGATAAATTTCGCGATTACGTACGTTTGGTGTAAACTTTCTCCGAGTTTTTAATAAACTTCATTGTTTCTTATCTTTTGCCAAAAAAAATACTGAACTTATGCTTTAACGTAGTCCTTATACCTGATACAGTAATATAGCGAAAACATCGAATATCCTTCTCCTTACATGAATTTCTGCATGTTTATTCGCGAGTGATTCGCGAGTGACGGCTGACACGTGACCGTTCTCTAGCCAATAGTAATAGACGACGTGCGCAGTCTCCAGATCACGCTTTTTATATAAGATGATAATCGAACGCACCTTGTTACTGGCATACCATGACGGTGCGATGCGAAATTAGCTGGATCGATCTCCGTTGGTGCAAGGAATTTTCATCATTCTGGACTTGGCCAGCAGGGTAGGAGAGGAGGTGGCGCACGATTCATAATCAACACGCTGCACCGAACCTGATGGGTGAGCGGTTAATGCTGGGGTCTGTCGTTAGCAAGGACGTGAGTTCGAGCACAGTTCGGCTATCCGGGTTACGGTTTTAGAAGATTTTACGAAATCACCCCAAGACAATGGCTAGATAATTCCATCAAAAGGCGATGACTGAATGTCCTCTTCTCCTAATGAGGTAGACGTCGACGACGTATAAAGCCCTAAGAAAAGAGCAAGTTGTTTACCGAAGTCCTGGGTTAAATCCCTTATTCTTATTTGTTTCGGGAATAACGACTCGTTGACGTCGAGTCGGGTATAGGCCTTTGGAAGAAACCACCGAGGCATTTGAAAGTAGTGATTTCGGGTAACTATGGAAACCAGGTGGGCTGTTGTCTATAGAGGTTGGCCGTTGCTCAGCAGTCATCGGCCAATTATCGTGGAAGCTGACGTTCACATCCACCGCTAGGAACAGTCAGACGATTGGTGCTCCATGTGGTAAGTCGCATGATAAAAGCTATTTCTCGTGAAACTTAGAATGAACTGAGTTCGTGTAAAGTCACTCATTACATTAAATTACGGGACAAATATTTTTGTTCAAAGTCATATTTTGTAAAAATAAAAGTGATGTCGGTAAATTGAGAGATAGATCGAATATATTGCTACAAGCAACAAGTGACAAACACTTGGGGGCTTGGGCACAATGTTATTCTCTATTCTTCGCAAAAATTGGCTCAGGATATTTAGACCTGTGCCACTTTCAGGCGTACAGTATCTCTGTTATCTGACTCACACTTGGGAGTCGTCGGGCTGTGATGAGAACTATAGTCACATGATTACATGTTTTTTCAATTTAATTCTCTTAACTTTTTTGGCATTAAATTATAATTTCTATAGAAAAAAAAAGAGTGAACGAAGACAAAAATGTTTTGAATCTTTGATACATTTTTATTCGTGCTTGGAGATGAGTTTTTATTTACTCACCGTGACATCAAGGTAAATTTTTATGATTCTTACGGTTCCATTTAGTTTTTATGGCCCAAAGATACAAACATAATAATTGTATTGGATTACAATAGGTGCAATGAGACATTGATGTTTCTACAGATTGATGTCGAGAGATTGTTTTCATTCAATTGCCTTTGTGGTTGCTTCATGAAGCTACTGGATCACTGCATTCAATATCCTAAGCGAGCATTCCGTGGTGATGTAGTGGGTAGCTAGCTAGTTTCCGTAGTGACGAGAAGAGTTCTCTATTATTCTCCACTTGTGCATCCGGCATCTACCGTGGCCTGTTCTCACACGGTTCAGTGCCGTCGAGGTTTTTATAGGTAACTTAAATTTAGGGGGCTCTCTTGCAGGGTCTTGGTTTATTTCCAGTTTAGCAGGATGGAATTGGTCCACTCAGCGAGCAACGCTTCATCTAAGTGATTTTCTACCAGCATCTCACCAAACTTCCATATTGAATAAATATCTTGATTTTAATCTTTTGAGTTTGTCGTACACAGTCCTGATGTATTGGATGTGTTAAACATGTATGCGATTACTTTTTTAAAGTTGATTATCTTCGGAGAATCAAGGGGGGGATGTCAGAAAGTACAGGTAACCATTCTGAAGATGCAGATTTTATAACAAAGATATGGTTCCCATTGTGTCGTTTATCTGAGTGTCGATCTTTCTTGTCTGACTGCCATTTAACCAAACTGCTGTATTCAGTTCTGAGTATCCTAGAGTGAGAGCTAATGTTCTCAGAACTGCTTCATGTGCTCCCCAATCCATTCCTAAAAGTTTGTGACGAAAGTTATTTCGGGCCTTGACTTTTCAAGCTATTTTAGGGATGTGTCAGTCACTGATCCAGAATCACATCTAAATATTTTGGATGAGGATTGTACTTCAGTAATTGATTTCTGAGTTTTATTTGGGGTCTACAGTGGGCTTGTCTATTGTTTTGGTGAAAAGAGCTGTCTTCTTTCTTATTTATATTCAGTTTCAGACTGAACTGAAACCACATTTGACAAAGTGACCAACTGTTTGAATTTAGTACACTTGGTTACATAATTATCGCAACCAAACCACCTGAAACTGCGGAGGCTTTCATCCTGTGCTCGCGTCATCAGAAATTCTGATACCGTGCAGTAAGAGACACCTGTCCATTTGAATCTCCGCTGTCAAGCTTATTCACTTCATTTACTTTTATCGACGAGAGTTTTGGGCGCGGTTGATGAATGTGACTGGGGATTTTTCTCGGTGCTGCGCTCACTTTGTGGGAGGCTGTAATTAGAGAGGAGAGCCTGGGCTACCGTTTGTTAGGCTGCGCGCGCGGGCGCCCTCATGCCTTCACATTCAAATGAGTTCCCGCACACCACAACACACAGGTTAACACCGCTGGCTACGCTTCTTCAATTTCATTCGCTGCTCTGCTGTTACACTCCTTTGATTTTAGTTATTCAAGTTTGGTATGAAAATTTTGTCTGCTCGAAAAATAGGGTATGGTAAATGTAGTTCACAGTAAAGGATTGGGTACGGTTTTTACTGCTACTCCACTATAACCATGAAGCCGAAATTTGATGGTGGATTCTCATATAACTCGACGAGTCAGATCGAAAGTGAAGAATAAATTTTTTTATCTCTCGCTTAGTTCTCAAGACATCGAATGCCAATTTTTTTTCTGTAGATATACTGTACTTGGTTGTGCATTTCAACCCAACCACAACATCTAGGAAGGAAAAGAAAACACCCATTGTGTACATATTCAGCATGTAATTTCATGCGATTTTTTTTCTGGTCCAGGCCAAATTTCAAGCTAACCTTTTCAATTTTGAGATAAGATATTTCGATAACACCCATTGTGGTCATGTCCAGAATTGTTCCTGGCAGCTTTGGTGAATTTTTTCTGGTCCAGGTGGCATTTAAACCTAACCACCTCAATTATGGAATAAAATATCTTTATAACTAACAGAGATTTCGAACATTTTTGTACTTCACTTTTGATTTGTCTCGTCGAGTTACATAACGATTCATCATCAAATTGCAGCGCTACGACTATCGTAGAATCCTCGATTTTGAAATATAAAATAGTACAGAGGAACCTTATAAGTCTAAATCACTTAGATTCTTATGATTCAGTGCTGTATCACTAAGCATTCTTTTGAAATGAACAAAATTACGTGAAAAATGGTAGTATCAAGTTACTTTCGCACATAAATAATACTTAAAAACTTCACAACAATCAACATAATTTAAGTCGTGACCATCGGAAATTATGGCTGTACTGATGATCAAGATTTCATATATCATATTTATGAATTTAATCTCAGTTTTTTTAACCAATTACTTTATGACTTTAATTACTAGTAACTAACCGCTCTGTTTGCAGTTGATAAACATGTTACCGAGCGTGGTGGTGTAACGGTTAGCATTCTGGCCTCCCATTCGGGAGGACGGTGGTTCGAATCCCCGTCCGGGCATCCAGATTTGGGTTTTCCATGGTTTACCAAATCACTCCAGGTAAATGCCGGGATGCTTCTTTCAAAAGGCTATGGCCGAATTCCTTCCCATTCCTTGTCCCCCATCGTTTCCCGTCTCTAAAGACCTAGCTGTTAAGAGACTTTAAGCAGTTAAAAAAAAAGATAAACATGTTCACAATTTAAGTCCTTTATATGAGGACGTTAAAATTAATAATGGTCGAACAGGATTAAAATATAATTTTGGAACGTCCGCTATCACCAACAGGCACATTTTACACTGAAATCCTTAAATTCTCGAGAAAGACGTGAACGGCAATAAAAGTTTATCAATTTTTTCTTATTTTTACTATCTGTACTATCTCAAAAACACTATTATGTAGCAAATTGAAGTTTGACGCCCATGATGACAATTTCCTGTAATTAAACTATGAACATTAAAAACACTTGCATCTGAACGTACAATCAAATGTTTCTTTTGAAGGTAGCATATATTAATATTATTTTAATTAAAGTGCTCTTAATTCAGAGCGCTTGCACCTTTAACAAATTTGATTGGAAATTTAAAAAAATAGCATCAGAATATGAGCGTTGACGTAGCGTGGCGTTGGAGAGACGTGAAGCGGATTCCGTAATCTGACCTGAAAATATGTCAGGCAGGGATATGTGTAACAGGCAATTGTCGTGTGTGTGACTTACAATATCCGAGATATGTGTTTACGTCATCAGAGGCATGAGGCTCAACTTGAAAACGGCATTTGGTTGGATAGGTTTAGAGCCAGCTGTTGTTTGGTTCTGATTGTACTGCTTTGTATGTTGTGTGTTTTAGAGAGTGTTCAGCCATAAGAAGCCACTTCCAATTATAAACGCCCGTGTGTCAAGGTGGATTCAGCCAGCGACACTTAGTTTAAGCAAACGTGCTAGCCACCATGTTGCCGGGATGGGACGACAACTGCTTAGGGAGCGTCCATAAACTACGTGGCTCGGTCTAGGGGGAGGGGGAGGGGTTCACTGCAAAGCTACGCTGGGCTACGTGGGGAGGGAGGAGGGATTCCGAGCCAGGGCACGTAGCTTTTCATTCATGTTATTTGTCACAGTTAAAATGAGATACAGAACGCACGACAGCATGTGAATATTTATTTCCGTTATTTAATTATGTCCGTATGTAATTTACGATCGTCTGACAACAGAAAATAGTACAAAATGCCTTCTGAAATCAATAGATGAAAAAAGCTACGTGCAACTTGGGGGGAGGTGGGTTAGAGACAGAAGCCACGTCGGACTACGTGGGTGGAGGGGGGGGGGAGCTACTTGGTTTATGGACGCTCCCTTATCTTAAAAACAGCGCTGATTTTGTTCTAACACCAGCAAGTATCTTTGCTTAGAATTATGTGACTGAAGAGCAGAAAGTTAATCTGCTTTCTAGATGATTCGTTTTTCTGTCCTAAAACATTTTATTTCTGTGTTTATTGCTATCCATATAGGAATATTTACGTCCATATTTTTCTGCTGAGTAACTACATTAGTAAAATCTTGTCGTAACTGAACTAATTACGGCTTGTATGTGACAAGAAATCTATTTCTGAAGTTTACTCCTTGTTCCAAGAAAATCAAGGGGCCTTAGACGTGAACACACTGCGTTTTTGCGGAGGAAGTAGCGATTTTGTACCAACACTGAATGACATTAACTAAACGTGTATATAGAAATTTATTTAATTATCTATTATAGTTTAAAAATTACAACATCTTATCTAGTAGATTGTTTTATAACACAAATTCCCATTCTGGTACCATTTACTAGTGCATCATTAGTCTATTAGCGTTACTATCCCACCTAATTATTTTGTTTCAAAATTACTATTAAATTACTGTCAATTTATTTAAAAAATTGTTTGCGTAAACCCTCATCCTTGCAGTAGGTTAATTACTTTGAGTTCTGTGTGCTGACTGAGGAATGTTCTGAATAATTCATACGGTGAGTCTAAAACATTGTGAACAATATTTTATCATTTTCTCGAAACTACAGTTTCAGAATATTAGGTACATATATCTTCACAATGGTTTGAGCTAAGTTTACCAAATTTCTCCCAAGTGAAGAATGGGACAGTCTGTTTGTGTTATACTTAATACATTGCAGAAATTTTTTGTTTTTGTTATCATGCATATAATTTTAGTGGTAATTTTGAAACAAAATAATTAGGTGGTATAATAAGTTTTTTTTCTGTTTTCCCAGACATATTGCAAACTACAAAAGGAGAAGCATAATGAGTTCCTAGAAATGTTGACTGCAACCTGCCACAGTTTGAACGCTAATAGACTTATGATGCACTAGTAAATGGTACCAGATTGGCAATGTGTGTTATAAAACAATCTACTAGATAAGATCTTTTAATTTTTAAACTATAACAGATAATTAAATAAATTTCTATATACACGTGTAGTTAATGTCATTCAGTTTTGGTACAAAATCACAACTTTCTCCGCATTATAGGTCATGCGTAATGTGCATTTAAACGAGGCGTAAAAACGCAGTCTGTTCACAACCAGGTCGCCTCAAAAAAAGCATACTAATCTCAATGGAAAAAAACCAACGAATCTCATGGTACTAAAACAAACTTTCAATTATCCTGAAAATATAAAGTTTCTTCTATACTGAAGCGGCAAACTGAAATCTAGGTAGTTTAATTATTATTATTATGTGAGCTACTACGGTTAGAAAAATGGCATTGTGAGCAAATACCATTAAGAACTGAGGAGTTTATATGCTTAGCATTCTTAGTGTAAAAGCAATGAAAATTAACCACATCTTAGAAGAAATAACGCAAAATGTTTTAATAAGGGATCTAGTAGAAAACGTTCAACGAACAGGTACCTTAAATTTAGTCTCTTCGATTACAGAATTCTGCTCTCCATCTGGCAATACTATCTCGGCAGTAGCTGGACACTATTCATTCCAAAAGTACTCTTGCTGACATGCATATAGAGCTCCCCGTGCGGATCCTGCATCTGACACGCGCTTAGTCGGATCGAGACCTGACTGTGGAAGAAAGTTTCACTCACACGACTTGTCTGGCATGGTAGGAGAGACGATGATGCTCAATCTCCAATCATCAGATTGTACATCAAAACTCAGAGTTGAAACCCAAATCTCTCCGCAGTGCTAATGGCGCAATGCTTGTGCAGTGAGGATATGCTTTGATGCCGATGGTTCTGGTTGGCGTGGATGTTAATTTGGATGAGAGACCTTGTTTCTTTCGGAAAAGTATCATCGATGTGCTGGCATCGTGTTTCCCCCTTTTCCCTTCCGTCATATTTTATTAATTCACTACACAATCAGCTCAATACACTGAACACAAAGCAATCACAGCTATCCACATGGAGAGCGACATCAACATACAAATAAATCTTGCGACCGAAAACAAATAACAAATTTGTACCGAGTGTGATGGGTGAGCAATAACGTTCTGGTCTTGCATTCGGGAGGACGCGGGTTTGAATTCCCGACCGGCCATCCAGATTTGGATTTTCCCTAGTTTCCCCAAATCTCACCAGGCGAATGCCGGAATGGTTCCTTCAAATAGCAATAGCAAAATTCCTTCCCGCTCCTTGCCTTCAGTTTTTCCCCCGCCTCTAATGATATCGAAAACCGTTCCTACGCCGATCTTGAACAAATGTCATCAACTAGAGTTATAATGTTCGGTCCGCGTAGAAATATTTTGACTAAACAACGATATTTCTTGTTTCAATGTAGAGTGAATAAAAAACAAAAAAAACTGGTGACATATCAACCTAAGAAAACTCAACAGTCGTCGATCCAAGTGACGTGGACAGTTGGATAGTATGTCAAAAGTCAAAGTATACGAGCGGAGGTAGTTTATGGAGAGTGTAACTTCGCCTAGTAATGTGCAGGGAGATGAAATATGATGGTTTCGTATCCCTTCTCCTGCTTGAAAGTGCTGGTAATTGTTAATGTATGTTTTGATCATTGGGATGGTGTGTGTGTTTAATGCAAAGTGTTGTTTGTGTAGTTGATAACAGATGGGAAAGAACGAAGCCCCCTTCCCGCCTATTCGGGCCGATTCTTAGGAAAGACGTCGGGGTCATCCAAATTTTACCTCCATATTCCACGAAAGAATCTCCATCAAACGCCGTTTGTCCTCACTTCATACGCATTTCTGAAGATTTGTAATTTGAACGACGTTTTTAGTACACACTCTCGTAATTAGGATTCGTGCACCACACCCACAGTGCCGGCCAAATACCTGTGATGAAAATATTTTCCACCCCGGAGGACTTTTTTTTTTTTACTTGTTGGTTTACGCTTCGTCGACGTCAAGGTTATTAGAGGCGGGATGGGATTGAGGACAAGGAACGGGAAGGAATTCGGCCATGGCCTTTTGAAGGAAGCATCCTGGCGTTCGCCTGGAGTGATTTGGGGAATCCATGGAAAACCCAAATCTGCATGCCCGGAAGGGGATTCGAACCGTCGTCCTCCCGAATGCAAGACCAAAGCGTTAGCCACTCACCCACCACGCTCTGTCCGGAGGATTGAACCCCTTGTCAGACGCGACATCATCATGGTGTCGCAACTACCTGAGTCTATGGGGTGGATTGGAAAGTACTGGTATGCCCAAATGAAATTGTGGAGTGAGGAAAATAGTTTCGGTTAGAACATTGTAACATGTGGTTGGAGAGGAAACCCGTATCCAACCAGGTACAGAGATGCTAAATTTTTTATTAGACAGACAAAATTAATGCTGGTGATGTGTTTTACACATAATTTACAAGTTACTTATGATTATAATGTTGCAGGATCTATTAAATAACGCTGAAGTCTTGGGAGAATTCTGGAAAGGCTCCAAGTTTGACCTGAATTATCTTTTAGACCTTTCTTTAAATATTATCTGTAGCATTTGTATTGCCGAAGTTACAGTTCTAATTATAGCCCATGACACTTCCACACACAGAGCGTCTACGTTGTGTCGTATTTCTAAATATATTTCGTTGTATTTCTTGTGAATTTTTTCTGTTTCCATTAATTGAAAAAATGAAGTCTTTCATATTTTTACTAACTTAAAACTTTAATATCGTTCCTTTTCTTATTCATTCTAACTACATTCGAGAAGTAAGGTCTCCGAATATTACAAGGTCCTATTTAAACAGTGACTGATTCAATACTAGTGACCTATGCACACACTACCGTTATTAATAGCTTGTTACCTTGTTCCCATGACAACTAACTCTTGTCACAGTAAACTAGTAAAACATTTTAAACTAAATTACCATTATTATTATTATCAATATCTTAACTCATACCTGACTTTTTTTTACATCTTACATAGTAATAATTCAGATACAGAGGAATTCAATTGGACTGACCTCAGGCCAGGCGATGTAATCAATCACTTTAAGATCACAAAACTGTATAGCAAAAATGTAATTGCTGGACTTTTTTTTTTAAAAAAAACAAAGTTATAAAAAAAAGTAACAGATATTATATATTTTTGTTTTGATCATGTTACATTACAATTGCTCGTTTTTTGGTACGATATCCACGTAATTCATGTTTTTGTTCAGATTCATTCGCAATTTGCTGCAGTATCAAATAAGTTGGCAATAAGGAAATGTTTATTTATTTTTACTACTTTTGTTATGAACATCTCCGGATTTTTCCTAAGGCTAAAATTTCGCTGCGCCATCTTAGTAGGCGGCATAAAAGTCACTCCATATTGCGGTCATAGTACTGACTGGCTTTGAACTACACCATCTCTCAGAAGTATCATTTAACCTATTTCTGGATAATCTGTGTTATAAGAATAAACAGATCTGTGAAGATCGGTATTCATAACTAATCTACATCAAGGTATCTTTAGGCTCCAGATTAAAGACATGCTAGGCGCGTAGGAGTAAACCTTTTAAAGTCTTACACGAGGGTTCTTGAAGAAGGAGCTGTTGAATATTTCTCGTTAATATTCATGTCTCGACTTTTTTTTCTCGTAATATATTCAGCTCGCGTGAAAACTTGAAGTTTATTTGGCGCCGAAGTCTGGGAGATAGCGGCTATCTGCATGAGTTAGAAACGACTTCTCCTTCGCGGGTCAGATTTAAAACGGAGACAAGGGATAACTCTAGAGGAAATGAGCTTTTTTTAGAATTCCATTAACAGTAAGTAATGGAGTGGAACTATTTAGTCAAGTTTCGTAATGTAAATTAAAAGCAAGAATTTATGATTTGAGGACAGTATTATTTTTTAATGACTATATCCGGAGTCAACTATTCTCAAGCTTTTTCAACCCGAGGAACAGAAGGTGATCAAAAGTAATGCTCGGGCCCACTGACTAATATGGGCTTAATTTTTATTCAGGTGTATATTATTAACATTTGAACATACTTTATTGTACCACTAGTATCGTCACGGGTCTAGAATAGTTCTAATTTTTAAGGTCAATATAGCAGGGTGACGTGATCTATCCAAATACGAACTTGACCTGCAATTCGCCTTACGGTGGATAAAACCTCTTGAGCTTGAAGAACTCCGAAGTATTAATGCACATATAAAACAAGGACAGAGAAGATCACGCTATCGTATAATTGTTTCAAAGGTAGACTCTAAAATGCTGAAATGCAAATTTGCCTTGTATTTGACCCTAATAGTTAATTCTGCAAAATTTTAAGAATTTCTGATTAAAGGGAGTCCGCAATTGCTTCAAAAGCATCACGGGGATTTTTATTTTTTTATTTTTTTAATCGAGGCTGGGAAAACATTCACAATGTAATCTTTGATTATAGTCTCTATAACGACCAGAGAACTTAATACACATTCCAGATTATTAAATAGTTCAGCAGAATATTCGAATCGGTAACAATCTAGTTTCATGTCCACTTTAAATAACCTAATAACTTACGTACAGCGAACATGAATAAAGATCAATACCGAAAGTGGTCAGTAAAATAAGTAAAAAGCAAATAAACCGTAATGTGTACTCTTTGGTCAAATAGCAACATTAGCGAAAGTTTCATTAAATTTAAATTTATCCTAGGCAGGATTGACAATTGGAATTCGTGATTACAGCAGAGACCATGAATAATTTAAGTTTTTTAATGGTTTTTTATGTTGCTGTCATTGGCGACTTGTTGCTAAAAAACAGTTCCACGTTTTTTCAGCACTAAAGTTTATCAATTTTTTTTTAAACTATGAAACGCTACGAAAAGCAAACTTAATGAAAGTACTATGGCGATTAATTTTGTAGCAGTTGCTTAGATATTAAATTGTGGACATAACCTCGAATTTATTCTAATTATATCTCTGGTCGCTGTAAATTTTCGATTGACAATTGGCGCGCGACGTAATCGTTCCCCAGCCAATAGCTGTAGAGGTGAATAAGTGAGTGAGCTTAGGAAATTAAATAATGGGTTGTAACATAATAAATCTAAAAGCATGTTTTGAATCTGGAAGTGAAATATTAAATGTTAATTATGTATCGAGCAGATTCTTAATATTTAGGAACCTAACGAATAATAATGTTGCTATAGGCTGGATGTTACTCTATACCACCGACCTACACGCACAAAATAAAAGACATTAGACCTTACCTCTTTTATTTTTTAGTTCATCACTCTTATGTTACGAGTGCCAATCCTACCACACCCTCACAACTACTACAGTATCCTTAGAAAACTGCCATTTACTAAACCCCTAGATGAATAGTGCTATTGTAGATGCGAACTAGAAATGAAGAGAATATTATAGGAACACTACTGATCTATCTTCATCCTGTAAATGCCAGATATATGCCTGGTCTTTAAAATATTCATGGCTTTTAACAGGTTAGGCTTTTAGTTTAGACTCGCTTATAGCGTTATACAGAACGAATTCGTTATCTAAAATAATAATATTCTGCCTGCAGGTCACCCGAACCATCCAAGCGGACCACATGTTGAGAAACACTGGTTTGGACTATTAATGATGGAAAAAAACTAACTTGGTTAAAAACTTCTCTCAAAAGTAATAATAAACTGGATTGGTCTGTGGTGTACAATGGCAATTTTAAAGTGGTGAAAATCTGAAAAATTGAAATAACGGCTATTTTAAGCAGACAAATTGAGGAGAACATGGATACTATCCTTAATTGTTTTCTGGAGAAAACTGTGTTAGTATATAGCTGTTCACGAAGACAGTCAAATGGTAATCGGAAATCATTCATGTAGATTATGTTTAAGATAATAATGCAAATGTTGGAATTTCTGCTAAAGTTTCAGTAATCAAATCTGATTGGCAGAATACATGACACACAACATTACTTACAGATATTTACTTTATTCAGAATGGTCTGCTAAATTAGGTTTCTAAGATTTTTTTCACTTTTTTTCAATTCACCTATCGTTTCTGATTTTTTTTTCTTTCTTTCTGTTCCAGAGAGATCTCGTTTATAGTGGCGCCCAATCTGTAGTCAGGTATGATGATATCAGTTTCACTATATTAAGAAGTATTTACAATTTTTTATGACATTTTTTAGTAGAGATGTATTAATTTATCCAATATTGCAGTTTGCTTGCTAATGTTACTTATGCTAAAGGAGGCAAAAGAAAACTTTGAAATTTTTATGATTCATCAGATCGCGATACAATTGTTCTTACATGTGCAAAAGATTTGAACAGATTTCCGAATCTAATTGAACTGGGAGTTGGTTTAGGTAGTTCAAGATAAAAATTAGCGAAATATTTTGATGATTATAATAAAAAATTGTCTGTCTCGCGGTTTTTGTTTCTGCTTTTTCTCTGGCTTCCTTTCACAAATTTGCTATGATTTCGCATACCATATACGCTTGAGTTGCCATACCGTATACAGCTAAAAGTAAAATTGGGCTGCTTGTAATTGTTTTAAAGGTCTTGATATTACTATAAGGAATATGTGAACCATACAATTTCTTTTTAATTTTAGTTGTGATTACCATTACATTTCATACTATGTTACATTAATTATTTTTTTTTTATCTGAAAGCCATATTTCCTGAATTTTTTCACGGTCTCCCTAAGTAATATATAACATTCTTATCATATATTATCGCTTATTTGTGAGTCTATTGAAAATCCTATTATTTCTTTGATAGTTTCACTTCTGCCTTTGTTGAATCTCCTTATTCTTGTAAGAGAACCTCATGTTTGTTATTTGCATTGGGCTTTTTAATTATTGCTGATGTTTCGTTTGGTAGCGTCAAAAACTACGTAGCCCTATTTTGGGCTCTTCTGAGCACCCCCCCCCTTCTACCCCCACGTAGCCTGACGTGGCTTATTTCTGTATTCAGACTACAGTAAATACGGGGATAATTAAATGATGGAAATAAATAATGACAGGCTGTTGTGTGTTCTGTACCTTATTTAAACTGTGACTAATATTATGAATAAATAGCTACGTGGCTTGGCTACTAAAGCATCTTCGCTCCCCCACCACATAGCCCAGCGTACCTTTCCACCCAACCTTGCCCCTCCCTCCCAGACCGTGTCACTTAGTTTGTGGACGCTTCCCTACTGCAGAATGTAACAGTTATATCCATGCATTTTACAAAAAAAAAGGTGTGTTTTTTTTCTCGTTTTATTTTTCTTCAATATTTTATAAATTATTCATAATGTGTGTTTATGTAGCTGAATCTTGGCTAGTGTTAACTCTTATACTGCATTCCATATAGCTACACGGAGATAATTGCTCGATTATGAAAATTTTTGTTGTGACAGAATTTTTTCAATATTGTCTTCATTCTCTTGAACTGTGATGGAATTTCTTATCTCGGTTTTCCGGGTTGAACGCGCGTCAATTTATTGAAACCTAACGTTTCAATCATCATTTTGTGGCCTTCTACAGAGGACAAGAAGACAGTCCTCTTAAGAAGGCCACAAAATGATGGCTGAAATGTTAGGTTTCGATAAATTGACGCGGTTCAAGCCGGAAAACCCAGATAACATCTACAACGACCATGTGATGGAAATTGTTCACAAAGCGCGAAGTACAGTATTTTGTAGTAACTGAGCGGCAAGTCACCACGGCCAAAGTTTGGATTCGTCTCTGATCAACCACTCTCCGATTAGTTTCCGAAGATATGTGGCCCTAGGATCAGAGTGACTACGTTCTGCCCACATTTAAAGTTAGTAATGAGCGGGAATCAGCGATACAAATGAAAACATGTAGTTGAAAGAATTGAGTGATTTTAATACTTCAGTAAAAATGGGCACATAGATATACACTTGAAATAAATGAAAAATACTGCATAAACTAGCTCTCAAAAAGGCATCTCTTACTAATAAAATCCTGCCACTCGGGATATTCTTTCTCAGCCAGCCAGAGGGTATAACTTGCATTAGCCATTACCTAATAAAATCTGCATGCCGTATGGCGACGTGGTCCATCCTGTGAATCGGCGAATAGACTGCCCCTGGAGGCTGCTCCCGACTGCGCTCTCCAGAGTAGAAACGTGGTGGGGAGAAGTCATGTGACCTAATCCTATTCGTCTAAAATCCCTGGCTAAGGGCTTTCGGGGTTACCCTGGTAGGGGGACTGCTTCCCACGGGAAGTGACTTTGCCCAACCTTGTGCTCTGCTTCGTTGGGTGGAATTACATTACATAGGTGCAGCTGGAGAAAAATTATCCCCATCGAAAGTTAGAACATATTAAAGCTAAAATCTCTCAATATACTACAATTTAAAGATATATTTTCGGTGACGGCATTACCTTTTGGAGTCTTGTCTTTTAATTTTGTGAGGCGTTGTTCCCCTGTCTTTATTTGTAGTACAAGAATCACCGAATATGATTCCAAATTAACTATTATTAACTATGTATTCCACAAGTTGGCAGTGTTAGCATGGTTGCTACTATGTTTTAAGAATTAAAAATGATTTATGTTGTCATAATCTCTATTGAAAACTATGAAACTAAAACTCTATTACTTAAATTCTCATATTTTTTTGAAAGAGATATTATGTGTACTAGAACATTACTGCATAGAGCTTTAAACGTTTACTTAATACTGTACTCAATATTTTATATTTCTTTTTCTTTGGATCGTCGTCGAGATCAGTAGAGGTGGGCAGGGTTGGGGACAAGGAACTAGAAGGAATTTGATCATAGCCCTTTGAAGGAATCATCCAGGAATTTGCCTGGAGTGGTTTGCGAAAACCATGAAAAATTTAAATTCGGATGCCTAGATTATTCGAACCAGCGTCCTTCAGAGTGCGAGACGAGAGCGTTTCCGTTCTCCCACAATACTAGGTTTTATTTTTCTAAGTAAACCTAAGTCTCTCCAGCCAGTAACAAATGTCTCATTTATTAACAAAAATTCCGGAATTTTATTTTAGTACTAGCATAGATTTAAGTAGTGCAAGATCAAATTAATTACACTGGATCCTGGTATTGTTTTTGACTCCTCGTAATGATTCATTTACATCTCATTATTTTATTAAACATCCTTGGTAAGGATTGCCTGGAATTGTTCTTTCTCTATATCCTTGACCTTATTCACTCTAAAGACATATAAAACGACTGAGCAATTATTCCTATATGTTGATTTCAGAATTACAGTAGTCTCAATATTATTCTGTTACTTTTAGATTAGTCTCGTGTTTCTAATTTGTTTATTATCGAGTTTCTGTTTCCACAAACTTGGATATCACATTTTCCGCGATGTCTTGGTGCTTTTATAGCACTACTAGCTGATACCCGCGACTACGTACGCGTAGATTAAGAATTTCTTTGAAAGAATTGAATATAGAAAGTTGTTGGTAACGAAGGGTTGGTCCCAAACATCACCAAGTCGGCATAATATGACAGAAAGCTATCAATATAACATTCTACCGTCGAACCTGTCTCTTGAAGATAATCAATTTCCAACATATTTCTGTTACCATTCGATAAGTTCTCAAAATTTCGTGACTACAACTGATAATCATACCGGAAAAAATATCCTGTGCCCTTCCTACAGATTTTCTTGTCAAATTCCATCAATATCGATGTAGCCATTTACTCGTCAAAACGTAACAAAAAGACAGAGACTTCCTTCCGCATTTACAGTATTATTACTGCAGATCACACACACACACACACACACACACACACACACACACACACACACACACAGACTGCGAAAAACTCCTGAGAGATCATTGTAACATAAAAAAGTGTACACCTACAGCATTGCAAGACTAATTACGATTTGCCTCGCATTGAACCCCTAAATTTGTGATATCTACAGTTTAACATTAAATCCGAATAACCGATGGTCCAGGCGCGACTCCTACGATCAAAAACAATTTTTAAAAATCTTTGCCTGTAGGGAGATTTGAACCGGAGACCACGATCCAAAGAGCAGTAAGCAAGCGCTTTAAGCACTGAGCTTCCAGACCGCTATATGGAAAGACAGTACAGAAACCTACACATCCTACGCATCTGTCTATCACCGTTCAGTAATTTTTCGAAATTATAAGACAACATGTATTATTTATACAGAAAATTTTTCAACCAAATGTAGACAGTACATTTCTCCTTGTTTGAAAGGATAAGTGTGCAAACTTTCATCGAAATTGGATGAAAACTGTGGATTTGTATGAAGAACAAACAAACCAAGAAACAACCAAACAAACAAACATGCAGACATTCATCTTTATATATGTAGATAGCAACGGAACATTGATGGTGAACAACGCTTAAGCTCTTGCTAATGATTCAAAAAAGATCTCCATTCCAGCAACCAGGATTTCGATTTTTCATCGTTTCCCTAAATGGATGTAATCTTACTTCCTCCACAGATCCGCTAGCCTCTTGAAATTGATTGAATTAAAAGCATTGAAATATATCATAGCTATGGTTTTCTGGTCCATGTAACGCATAACCACTAAGAAGCCAACAATCCCAATAAGAATTTTAGATCGATATGATGCCTGGACCGGAAACAGATGTAATTAACGCAAAACTGAGAATACGTCTTGTGAAAGTACCTCATATTTTACGGCTTCTACTTTTATTAGAGGTGGCATTTTACTGCTGCGTACGCCGGAAACATGAAGAACAGATGAAGAACAGATTAACGATCTGTTCATACAAATTTTGATAAGTTTAGTGTCGTATTTTATTCACACTGTACTTCCAAAATCACTCCACACAAATGCTGGGATGGCAGTTTTCTTTCCTGTTATTTGTAACAGTTCTCTCCTGGCTCTAATAACATCGTCGTCCACAAACTGTCAAGCCCTATTTAAAAAAAATAGAAGCCGTTTCGACTGATTACTTTTATTTTAATTTTCATATTTATTAATGTTAAAGTGCGATAAAGTGTGGTAAGGCCAGTAAAACGTTTACTGTAGTTTTATTCCCAGTTCGTGCAGGCAGGATATAGTCTCGAAGGCAGCTGTAAGGATTTGACATTAAACTTAGCGCCTCTCCGTGAGGTGCTTGAATCGTTGTTAATGCTTCTCTTCAGGAAGGAGATGGCGGCAGGCAGCTGTTTCCGTCTGGAAGAGACTCCTTTTACAGCTCGCCCAGAACAATAGCGACCAAAGACATTGGCTGCGCATCTTTTCCGAGAGCCCATTTAGCGACGGCTTTTTTCTTGAAGAGTTTTATCTGCAGGAACTCATTAAAGACTCCGGGAGATTTGTAAAAAGAGGTCTGAAAAGCGAGTTGTTTCCAGTTGCCAGTTACCAGTTTGCAATCTTTCCTCTAGGGTGCAATTAATTAATGTCTCATTACTGCATTTTATGGAGATGTTTTAGTTTATTACCAGATTTTACTAACTACTTTAAATGTTCTTAGCTGCTGAGTAATTCGTTGTAGTAATTGCTTAGTTACTACTCTGAGAGTCTCATAACTGTAAGACACATCAAAACGTATTTTTAGAGGTGGTGGGCTTCTAAGGAGCACTAATTTGAAGAAATCTTAATTATTGTGTTACCAAACGAAATATCCATGATGAAGTTTGCTGCCGTCTATATATATTCAGCTTGTTTGAAGTCAATCCCCCACAATCAGCGCCAAGATAAATTATTGTTTCTGGGGAGAGGTCCCGCTGGAGATGCACAGTGGTGTTACATCTGGAGTCATGGTGTGGGAGGACATCGGGTATGACTTTAGGTCACGGCTGGTAGTGACTATGGGAACAATGAAGGCAAAACGGTACGTCGCAGACATCCTGCGTCCTAATGTGATACATACATATGAGAGTAGATAAAACAAGAATGAGAATTTCCTAACCCACTTCTCTGGGTTAGCATCTAGTAAAAAAAAATATTATTTTACATACTCCATATCTTCCGCACCATCTTTCAATGGCTTTCTCAAGTATTTATTGCAGTCTTCGTGCAGAATTTGCTACGAAGAAGGTCGAACAATTTTTCACGAAGTCTTGCACCTTTTCCTCGTTGAAAAATTCCTTCGTCAGCCTAGTGTGCAGAAACGCTGAGACTGGATTTTGGAAGGACGAAGTTTAAATCTTCTTTCAGCCATTCAAATTTCTGTTTTCCGTAGTTTCGCGAAATAATTCCGGGTAATTGAGGTGCACTATGTTCAGTAATGAATCGCGATTCTGCACTACCACGGATCACCAACGTCGGCGAGTTTGGCGGCAAACTGGGAAGATGTCCCATCTGGCGTCATGGTGTCGGAGGTGTGACTTAAGGTCACGGCTGGTAGTGATTGAGGGAACCATGAAGGCAAAACGGTACGACGGAGACATCCATCGTCCTCATGTGTTACATCTCATGCGACAGTATCTTGGTGCAATGTTTCAAGGACAATGCTCGTCCACACACGGCAGGCGTCTTTATGGATTGTCTGCGTGATGTTGAGCTAATCCCATCCACAGCAAAATCCCCAGATCTGTTCCCGATAGAAAATGTGTGGGGACCAGCTCGGACGTCAACTTCGTCCCAGTGCCAGTATCCAGGATAACAAGCACTATAGCGCGTTCAGTTAACAGAGGCGCCTCAAGGTCACTCTGCTCTACCCCCACTCCACTTCCCTTACCCCTACATGCGGAGGGGAAAGAGTGCCGGCTGACAAAGTTGCCATTCGACTGCCTGGCTTGACACAGCAGGGGGGGGGGGGCGGTGAGATGTGGAGGGGGTAGTGTTTAAAACTGAAAAAACATTACTTTTTTCAGCTTTAGGAAAAAAAACATGAAAAAAACCTAGCACCCTTGTTTTATTTTTAAAATTTTTTTTTAGAAAATGTATATTTGATAAATTATAGTTTTAGTACCTGGGTGACCGATCTTCGGTCGGCATCTTTCGATTTCTATTCAATATCCAAGATTAAAGTTTGATTAAAGTAAAATGCTTGAAGGCTTCCTAGGCGTTTTGAGGTGCACAGTTAAACAAAGAGAAGCTTAACTAACATCATTTGGCTTTCTGGTACCTGAACCTTCTACATAATGAGGTTAGAGCTGTTTTCAAGAAACCAAATACAAAAATTGATTTTTTTTTTAAAAGTGTTAAAAACTTGAAAAGCCAAACGTTATCTACATTTCATCCAAATAGCCAGATCCATTTGTGAGACCGCCTTATAAATTACGTTCAAAGAGAAATGCTATTATTATGTTAAATAGAAATCTTAATGCCATTCAGGGATTAATTAATGGTGCGAGATTTGTGGTAATTCAGGGAATTCTACGATAAGCCTTGATGATGGATTCTTATGTAGCTCAACAAGAAAAATTGAAAGTAAAAAATATTTTTATATCTATATATCTCGCTTAGTTCTCTAGACATCGCATCTCAAAATTGACGTGGTTGGTTGAAATACGACCTGGACCAGAAGAAAAATTTCGCCATAGCCAAGTTTGATGATGAATTCGTATGAAACTCTTCAAGACAAATCGAAAATAAAGAATTTATTTTTCTGATATCTCGCTTAGTTCTCGAGATATTATGTCTCAAAAGTGAAGAGGATAGGATTAGATCCACCCTGGACCTGAAAAAAATCCACCAGCCACTATGTCTATACGGTGGAAATGTACTTTCAATGTTTTATTTTGTCCCTAGTGGTTGTTGTTAGGTTGAAATACGGCCTGGACCAGAAGCACAAGTAACTATCCCTATAACTGATTTTTGACATGCTATATCTCGAAAACCAGATTGTGACGTCACGGTAATGATTGAACATCATCAGTGTTAAATTCATTCATTCCGATAAAACTATGCTCATACATCTCAGTAATCTCACATCTTCTGATCAACATTTCAAAATGGTAATAAAACAATTCCCGTAAGAAGTAACCTTCGTTGTAAACATTAATAAAGCACAAGGTTAGACTCTTCAAAAGACAAAATTCTACTTATCAGAAACTGTTTTTTCGTATGTGCGCTCGTACGCGGCTTTTTCAGGAATTTGTAGATGTATTAATATTTAATTATGCACTTTATTATCAAACTTTACTCGAAATCTTGTATATTGAACAGAAATCGAAAGATGCCGAGCGAAGATCGGTCGCTCAGGTACTTTTTAAATGTTTTGTAATTAAGGTGGTAGTATTTAATGACAAACTAACAACCAATTTTTACGGTCAAAAAGTAAACGATGATTACTTTCTAACTGATACCGGTAATATTATTTTCAAAGAGGTTTCTGTAAAGTATCACCTCTAACAAAACCAATGATAAAATTTTAATTATCTTCCTTTTTAAATGTTTTACAATTCAACTTTCAGTTCTAATATTTCCACGGGTCAGCCAGTATATAAGAACTGTTCGTTTAAATATTCTTTGGAATCAAATAAAATCTATTTGTACACTTTCTGGAACCTGAATTGTCTACGAGATGGCGCTAGTGCCGTTTTCGAGTTACCGAGTGACAAAATTGTTCGTATTATGTAAACTCGATTTTTTGTAGGGAAGACAACTATTTAAGTAATCTTAAAAGTCAAAACGTTATTTAATATCAAAATTTCATCTAAATCGTCACAGCAGTTTCCGAGATCCGAAATATATATATATTTACAAGAATTGCTCGTTTAAAGATATAAGATTTACGGTACTTACATTTTACATGTGTGTTTTAAATCTTACTTAATCATATAATGTCTTACATAATGATTCACAAATGTATCTATATAGATAACATAATTTTATTCTTCCTCTATGTCAGTACCACGTTCACTAGTCACTACCAACACTAGTTCGGTCTGTGTCGAAATTTTCTGTTTCTTCTTCTGTCTGCTCTAGATCCATAACTTCAGAAATAATTATATTTTCTTTCACTGGTTGTCCTTGTATTGTACGCAAAAGATTTTGAGCTTGCAATTTCAAATTGTGAGTAAAGTACACACTGTGCATAAAGACTGCGCCGATAATTCTGTATTAAGGTCTTTTAAGTTTGAATTAAAATCTATAATCGTACAAAAAGGAGCTTTATTTCTTTTTCAATCGTTGGTTTACGCCAACGGTTGCAAGGAAACGATTCATAATTACTGACAATTTAATGACTCAGTATCACAATACGCTGAGAGTTTAACAAGTATATGAATATACGTAAAGCACAATAAGTAAAAAAAGCCGTAGGTAAATTTAAAATTCCTAATTTTTTGAAAAGATCCTTAGGTCTACAGATAAATTCGCAGGTTTGGCAGCACTAGTTTAAATAGCAAGTATCAATCCAAACAACGGGGAACGGGGATTCCTTCTCGCGCAACTTAGCCTTTTCGGGAAGTCCCCGTTCGTAAAACAAAACTCCAGTCAATGTTGCCAATATTTTCTTTTCTACTAAACCAGAAAAAAATATATGTAGATTTAAAAATTAAGATAAGTACTTAGTATAAACTCTAAAACAGTAATATTAAATTATAAATGCCTTACAAATTTGAGATTTAGTAGTTATAAAAAAAACATGTCCCAGAAAAAGGTGAGTTTTTTTACAATACTAGGAGGGGGGCAAGGGAAAAATGACCTTGAGCCGTCGGTTCAGGGTGAACAGAGTATAGTTACAACAGCTGTGGGCCAGCTTGCCTCAGGAGAGGATTCAATGGCTTTAAGACGCCCTCTACAACCGAATTAGTGCATGAATCCAGGCCAGAGTGGGTGCAACTTCATACTGATAAGTTGGCTTGTATTGCCAATTTGTTTATAAATTTCACTCGATTTTGTAATAACATAAATAACATCACATACCATCTCAAACTGTTTCCTCCTCCCCTACTGGGGGCTTAACTTTTTTTGTCTGTCAGAACGTAATATTTTTTGAGTAAGATTATTGCGTAAAGTTTGTTGTTGCCATACTTTACTTTAATTTAATTTAATCGCAATGGATCACATGCTACGGTGGCGATTTCCCTACACCCCCATCTTCCCCCTATCCTGCACCCACCTGCATTTGCCCTCTACAAATTTTATCTTTAAATTCCTTCAAAGTTTTCGGTAAATTATTCATCATTTCTCTTGGTAACTCATTCCAACCCCTGACACCCTTACCTAAAAAAGAGAATCTTCCCACACCCTCGTGCCTGAAATCGAGTGCCAGCTTGGGGTCATGGTCATCTTTTCCCTTCCATGCACTACTATTCATACCTACTCCAATATCTTTCCATGCCTCATCGCCAGTATACGCTCCCATAACCCTCCTCATCCTCATCTTGTCTTTCAATGAATCCCATTCCAATTCCAGCTCCTTTATCATATCCGTCACTGATTGCATTCTGCGATAATTTCCAGAAACAAACCTAGCAGCTCTTTTTTTTCACCCTCTTGAATTCGTGGATTTGATACGCAAAATGGGGGCCCACAGCATATCGTGCTACCCACGGTATCAGCCCATTCCTCGGTATTTAGCTTTTATGTTCTTATGAAACAGTTGATGGTTACGCACAATAATGCGGCCCTGGTACGAGACGGCTCCTGCGTCAATTTCGTGTGATGTCTGCACCACAGGTTACTGCCAGAATTATCGGCTATGCGTAGCTAGCTAGCGAGCTACCACGTACGGACAATGGCTACGGCCGGAGACGGAATTGCATATTCCAGCAAACGGCAACAGTCTGGGCTCATTCATCGAACCTTGGCAATGGAACGAAGGTTATGCAACTAGAATATTAGGTTTCCACTGGAAGGTTGGTGAATAAAGCCACCGTGTGCGATGATTACGAATGATTACGTAGTATCTGATGATGGAATTTCACAACTATGCACTTTGCAGCAAGGTACTATAATTTTATTTTTATTTTTTTATGGTCATTAGAGGCGGGATGGACTGGGGACAAGGAACGGGAAGGAATTCGGCCATGGACTTTTTGAAGAAAGCCTGGAATGATTTGGGGAAACCATGTAAAAGCCAAATCTGGGTGCTCGGACGGGGATTCGAACGTGTGTCCTCCCGAATGCGAGGCCAGAGCGTTAACCGTTCACCCAACACACTCGGTAGCAAGATACTGACCACACTCTAATCACATAAATATGTAAATTATCTGTGAAGAAATTATGTTTCATAAACCATGAAATTTTTAGAATGAAGAGATTACATTTTACGTTTCACGGGGAAATCTTGTAGGGTCAAATATTTTACACATGATATGATTACGCCCCCTTTTTTGTCTTCACCTGAGCGATCTTTTATTTCGTACTTTACATAATCATCGTTCCAAACGTCAGCAGAGATTTTAAAATACCCCAAGGTATCTCGAAAGTTATAACCTACCTTTTCAGTCTATTTCTGGCATATGGGAATCTTCTACATACTGTAACAGCCCTAATACCTGTATTTTGAATAATATTGTACTGTGTGAAATATTTGTAATGAGCTAAAGTTTGCTTGAAAGTGATTTGGTATGTTTATTTTGTAATTTCTTGTAAATAAGTGTATATAGACTTTGTTTTAGGTAAGAAAATTATTTAAAGACCATTTAATATGTTTAAGAACCGAATGGTGCAAGAGAATTTATTAAAAGTTTGTAATTCCATGTATTACTGTAATTTACGATGTCTACAGGACGATTTTCTACCGTTTGAAAGGATTTCTGTAAATAATTTTGTATTTAAGTATCTATAATTACCATTTCTAATCATTTTGTAATGTTATTAATTAATTTTGTATCAATTCCGATTGTTTTGAATATGTTTGATTGTTTGAGTGATTGTTTATGATCGAGAAATATCGGGCGGATGCCTTTGAAGAATTCTCGTAATTTCGATAGACTCTATATAAACAGATCGCCTGCACAGAGAAGTCAGTTTGCATTAAGTATTAATTCAGTGTTACAGAGACATTCATGCAAGTTTTCATTCAAGTATTCAGTAAGTCAGTATTGCATCTTTGGATTGTAACAACTATGCTTGTGAATGTCGCAGACTTGTTTTGATTGAAAATAAACGAGCATCAACATACATTGTTTTTTGGTGGACTTTTTAATTAATAAATGCAGTAAATTAAACCACCAAAGAACCTTAACATGGCGACCGTTGACATGACGAGAAGTTCTTAAACATCTGTGGGATGTTTATCTTCTAAAAAGAATCTGCAGAAAATTGCAACGGATTATCGGCGATAAGCGAACATAACCTGCGAGGAAATTTCGACCGGCTACGACACGGATTTGACGCCGAGTGGATCTTCTTCGGCCTAAGGCGGAGAATTTTCATCGGGAATCGGCTGTAATCTTCCGACGACGAGTGGATTTCCTTCGGCCTCAAAATCGTCTTCCTACAGTGAATTGTGAAAAGTGTGGTTAAGTGTTTGAAGTCAGTGTGGTGTTTAATGATTAATTAAGTGCTTCTAAGTGAAATATAATGTGATACAAAAGTGAGGAGTAACTGTAAGTATGGCATTGAATATTCAAGTGATTTCTTTTGCATGTTATCGTGTGGCAGTTTGGAAAGATTTTAATTTTCCTTAATTTTGTTTTTTATGTTGATTTTGATAATTACTAAAAATGGCTGATAATCAGAACCTGCAAGCAATTCTAGAGTCTTTTGTAGCCAGATTCGATAGCAAATTTTCTGAAATTAAGTCTCAGTTTTCCGAAATTGATGGCAAATTTGATAATAAATTTTCCAAATTGGATAACAAATTTTCTGAATTTAAAACTGAGTTAAATCTTGATGGTAAATTTTCTGAGATCAATTCTCAATTTTTTGAATTTAGAAGTGAGTTAAGGAATGATAATGACAGAAAATTTGCTGAAATCAATGACAAGTTTTCTCAACTGCAACAAAGCAATGATAAAACATTCTTTGATTTGACTAAATGTTTTGATGTTAAAATCGCAGAGCAATTTCAGGGTTTTAGCTCTCAATTCAAGGAAGATTCTAAATTGGGGAAGGTAGTAACAGAATGTCAGGAGAAATTTGAGAAAGTTACAAAATTTTGTGAACAGAATAAGGCTGAATGTGAAAATTTGATTTATAAAGAGGTGAAGGAAGTCAGTGAAAATTGTGATAAGATGAGGGAGGAATATGTCACTTTATTCCAAGCCAATGATAGTAAAGCTGCTCAAAGGGTCAATGACTTGAGACAGGAAGTGGTTGGTATAGGGAAAAATGTTAATGCATTGGCAAATCATCAGGAACAACTTACCCAGGGATTGGAGACAACCCAATCTAACGTTAATCAGTTAGAGAAAAGGGTTACTGGGTTGCAGATTCAATTAAGTCAGGTTCCCTTAACAGGTAGTCCAAATTTCAGTGTCGATGTAAAAGAAGAATTTGAATTCTATGATGATAGTGGGAGGCTTCACCCTATTGAATTTATAGATAATTTTGAAAGATCATACTATTTTAATTTGTTACCCGACAGTAAGAAAATTGCACTTGTGGGTAAACATCTAAAGTCTTACGCTAGGACATGGGGTGATAGACAAGCTAGGGAAGTGACTGACTACAAGCTGTTTAAAGAAAAAATTTTGAAACATTTTTGGTCGACAAGCAGGCAAATTCAAGAAAAGAGGGAGTTGATGACTGGTAGGCCCTATAAACCTGGTCGGGAAACTCAACATGATTTTTTTCATAAATGTTGGATCCGTTGTAAGTACCTAGACCATCCTTATGGAGAGGAGGAATTTATTGTTTTGATAGGAGCTAGGCTACCTCAGCAAACAAGAAATTTAATTGCCACTTTGGATGTAGTAAATGTGGATAGAGTTTCTGAATTGTTGAGACGCTTGGATGCCCAGGAGTCATTCAATGAACAACATTACCACCATCAACACCATAGGAGGGGCAGCAGGAGTCCCCCTAGAAGGGGTAATGGGTCAAGGGATGGTAGATCCAGGGGATGGGATCGTAATAATTATGCAAGAAGGAATGATAATGGGGGAGTGAGAGAACAGAACCCTCAACCTGAAAGGGAAAGGCAGCATGGGGGGCAGGCAAACTAAAGACCACCCCTGTTATGGGCCCCGCAGTGGTGGAAAAGAATGTGGGTCCAGGTACCAACTGCTATGGAGTTAATACCATCTTTATGAATAATCCCCGAGAAGATTTATTGGAAGAGGTGGAGGATAAGAATGAAGTTTTAGATAAAGTTCCCATAGTGCAAATTAATGCTTTTAATAAACAAATAGATGCTCTTATTGACACTGGGTCACAGGTTTCTTGCCTTGCTGAGGGATTATTTAATGAAATTGAAAGCACCAATCAAATTGAAGTGTTACCCGTTAGTAGTATGACAGTTATTACTGCTACTGGTTCTCGTAGTAAGAGAATTAAGCAGGAAATGTTGATGGAAGGTTGTATGGGAACTGTAAATGTAGAAATACCCATGTATGTAGTCCCTAAGTTGAATGTAAATTGCATTTTAGGCATGGATTGGCTTACAAAAGTAAAGGCTTTGGTAGGACTGTGGAGAAGGTAACTTACGGATTAAATTAGACAGTGGGGAATACTGGGTTGATTTTGAGAAGACTGTTTGGAAAGGCATACAAGAAGTAGATCATGTGAGAGTTAATATAAGGATGCTGGTGTAGCTAGAGTTTGTGACAAACTATTACCGCAGATTTGTGTAAATGTGTTAAGGCAGAGTAGTGAGATTAATAGTCTGATTGAAGGTCAGGAGATAAGCGAAGGAAACGTTATTAATTACCCAAACAGTATGAAACTATTACCATCAGACCAACAAGAAACGCTGAAATGTCTAATTGAAGAATATAGGGACGTATTTTCTGACAAACCAGGTCTGATAAAAAATTATGAGTGCAAGCTTACTGTAAAGTCTGAAGAGCCTTTCTTTATTAAGCCATATCCAATCCCTTTGACCAAAAGAGATGAAGTGAATAAGGAGATAAACCGAATGCTAGAGTGGGGGGGTAATAGAGAGGTCAAGGAGTCCTTACAATAATCCCTTGGTTGTGGTAATAAAACCGGACAATTCTGTGCGACTAGTGCTAGATGCTCGCACATTAAACAAGCATTTAGTAACAGAACGGGATCATCCTCCACCTATCAGTGAGTTGTTGCACAGGTTTAAAGGTAAAAGATATATTTAGTCTATCGATCTGACTGCGTCCTATTGGCAAGTCCCTCTTTCAGAAGAATCCCGGAAATACACTGCCTTTCTATTTGATGGCCGTTGTTATAACTTTCGAGTGTTACCATTTGGGTTAAATATTTCTGTGGCTACCTTTATTCGTGCTTTGGATAGTGTGTTAGGAAAGGAATTGCTTGAACAAGCAGAGATATACGTAGACGATATTCTTATAATGTCAGAAACACTTGAGGAACATTGGGTGCTACTTAGAAAAGTTTTAGAAGCATTGAGAAAGGGGGGTATGACGATTAAGTTAAAGAAATGTACATTTTTGCAAAAAGAGGTTGAATTTTTGGGCCATCGTATTACACCACAGGGGATCTTGCCTAGTAATGATAAAATAAATGCCATTAAGAATTTTCCCCGACCTAGAGATAAGAAACAACTACAGAGTTTCTTTGGATTGTGTGAATACTATAGGAGATTTCTTCCGGGACAAGCTTTAAATAGTCCAGCCTTAAGAGATTTGGTAAAAAAAGTGTCAGGTGGGTGTGGTCCTCAGAATGAGAAAGAGATTTTCAAAAAATCAAAGATGACTTATGTAATTCCAATATCCTCTATTATCCAGATTGGGATCTAGATTTTTGCCTTGCCGCAGATAGTTCTGACTATGGTTTAGGAGTTCATGTCTTCCAGGAAGTGGAAATCAATGGAGAACCGGATTTTAGGACTATTGCATTTGCCAGTAGAAAACTACAACCAGCTGAAACTAGATACACAATTACGGAAAGGGAGGCCTTATCTATTTTGTGGGGTTTGACTAAGTTTAGGTACCTACTGTTAGGTAGAAAAATTATTGTATATACAGACCATAAGGCTCTTTCATTTTTTGTTAGAATGTAAGTTAGTCCACAGTCGGTTAACCCGTTGGGCATTGGTTCTGCAGGAATATAATTAGAGATTCGGTATAGACCTGCTAGTAAAAATCAAGTTGCAGATGCTTTGTCACGTCTACCGTTAGGTCTAGATTCTGAAAAGCGATGTCTAGGACCACAGACTGAGGTTAGAATTGCTTATCTAAAAGGAGTACCGTATGAAACTGAGGTTAAGTGTTCCTTGCGACAAATCAAAGACGAACAGGACAAAGATGTAGCTATAGTAGAAGTAAAAACTAATCTTGATAGCCCAGAACACAGAGATAAGCTTCAGAAATATTATACTTTGCATGGGGAAGTATTGTTTAGAAGGACTAGTGAAGATGAGGATGATTGGAAGTTATGGCTTCCAGAAAGTTTGGTTGAAAAAATTGTTTGGCATCACCACTATAGTTATGGGCATTATGGGCCATCCAAGTGTTACCGAGTGTTAAGGGAAGATACATATTTCTATAATATGAGAAGGAAGATTTCGAAGCTATTAAAATCTTGTCAAGTGTGTCAAAGATCTAAAATAGATAGTGTTAAACGAGTGGGGAAAATGCAAAATATCATCCCAAGTAGTGTATTGGAATTAGTTTCTGCTGATGTTCTTGGCCCGCTACCCATGTCTCGGGGAGGGGTGACCCAAGTTTTAGTTTTATTTGATGTTTTTTCCAAATTCGTTAAACTTTACCCTGTAAAGAAGTCTACGGCTAAAATTTTGGTCAGAAAGGTGATTGATGAATATTGTCAGAAGGTAGGTAAACCTAAGAGGGTGCTTTCGGACAATGCCCCGCAATTCACTAGTAAAGTGTGGACAGAAAAACTTGAACAAGAAGGAATAGAGGTTATACATACTTCTGCTTATCATCCAGCAGGAAATCCCGTAGAACGCCTAATGAGGGAAATTGGACGTTGGTTTAGGACATATTGTACAGACCAACACAGTAAGTGGGCATGTGAAGTAGAAAATTTTGAAAATGTAATTAACTCTATACCTAGTGATACAACTGAAATACCACCCATTGAGCTGATGTTTAAGAAACCGGCTAACAGATTAATTCGAGAATGTGTTAGTTTTCCAAATAGAAAGAATTTCAACTATGAGGAAAAGGTAGCTTTAGCTCTTAAAAATTTAAAGGAAAAGGCAACAAGGAGAAAGAAAAGGCATGATGAAGGTCAGAAGTGTATAGAATATAAAGTGGGTGATTTGGTGTTAGTTGAAGTTCATAGTAAGTCGTCAGCTTTGCGACAAGAGACTCGTAAGTTTAACCGTTTGTTTGAAGGCCCTTTCAGGATAGAGTCTATACCAAGGAAAAACTCTAGACCCTGAGAGTGGTAAATGTAAGGGTGTGTATAATGTTGAAGCCCTAAAACCCTTTTATGAATAAGTGATCACTTATGAAATGTGCCACTATATGTGTAAATGTCTAATTTGTAAATAAGTATGTCAATTGATGCATGTAAATAGTTTGTGTGAGTACTTAAGCTCAGATGCAGATGTAAGCATTTCAATGTATAATTTGTGACAGTTTTGTGTAGAGACTTTTGGTATTTTCATGATGTTGTGACTTTCTACATTTTGGTGACAAATTATCAGCTGTAAAATGTAAACAGACTGGTGTAATTAACAAGCAGACATCAAGTGTGTAATTTGGAGTGAAAAAATTGTAACTTAAGGTGATGGCATTGAACGTTTGTTGTGTAAAAACAGTAAATGATAAAATGATTGGACCTGAGAAAAGACAATTATTGTAAACAAAATCAGTGTCATGGACTATGTGCAGATGTTGTATGTGATGCAGAATTGTATTTGTTCATTGTAAAAGTCATTATGGTTGATTGATTGTAATCTGTTCGTGTCTGCATTATGTGTACATTCAACCTGCTTAGATTCGTGACGGATTCAATCAATTTTATCTGTGTAAAATTAAGTGAATCCTGGGGAGGGGTTGTAACAGCCCTAATACCTGAATTTTGAATAGCATTATACTGTGAAATATTTGTAGTGAGCCAAAGTTTGCTTGAAAGTGATTTGATATGTTTATTTTGTAAATTCTTGTAAATAAGTGTATATAGACTTTGTTTTAGGTAAGAAAATTATTTAAAGACCATTTAATATGTTTAAGAACCGAATGTGCAAGAGAATTTTAAAAGTTTGTAATTCCATGTATTATGTAATTTACGATGTCTACAGGACAATTTTCCACCATTTGAAAGGATTTCTGTAAATAATTTTGTATTTAAGTATCTCTAATTACCATTTCTAATCATTTTGTAATGTTATTAATTAATTTTGTATCAATTCCGATTGTTTTTAATATGTTTGATTGTTTGAGTGATTGTTAATGATCGAGAAATATCGGGCGGATGCCTTTGAAGAATTCTCGTAATTTCGATAGACTCTATATAAACAGATCGCCTGACAGAGAAGTTTAGTTTCATTAAGTATTCATTCAGTGTTACAGAGACATTCATGCAAGTTTTCATTCAGTTTTCGATTCAAGTATTCAGTAAGTCAGTATTGCATCTTTGGATTGTAACAACTATGCTTGTGAATGTCGCAGACTTGTTTTGATTGAAAATAAACGAGCATCAACATACATTGTTTTTTGGTGGACTTTTTAATTAATAAATGCAGTAAATTAAACCAACCAAAGAACCTTAACATAGCGACCGTTGACATGACGAGAAGTTCTTAACATCTGTGGGATGTTTATCTTTCAAAAGAATCTGCAGAAAATTGCAACGGATTATCGGCGATAAGCGAACATAACCTGCGAGGAAATTTCGACCGGCTACGACACGGATTTGACGCCGAGTGGATCTTCTTCGGCCTAAGGCGGAGAATTTTCATCGGGAATCGGCTGTAATCTTCCGACGACGAGTGGATTTCCTTCGGCCTCAAAATCGTCTTCCTACAGTGAATTGTGAAAAGTTAATATACTTTCAAGAATCAACATCTCAGTTTACAACTTCTTCAGTTAGCACAAAATGTACAACTAAATGAAACCTTGTTTCTCTACTGTTGGGTGTTTCCTTAAATAAAGTATTAATATGGATCCCAAGAATAGAAGAAACACAAAAAGTAATGCGAAATCCTTGATACTCTCACTTCAAGCTCATGATTATAATCGACTTGATTATAATAAAGTTTTCAGCAATTTTAATCTGTGTGTTACTGTAATAAGTCGTATACCTATTAATTCTATGATCAAAGGTTCCACAGTATCAATAGTTTTGTAAGTTGGTAATGGCATACAGACGCCGAAGAGAAGTAAAATGTACTCTCTCCGTAGCGTCGTGCAGCATTGTTTTTCGTTAATGTATAGCGACACTAACTACCTTAGCATACTTTGAAAAATTCAATTAATAATAATTATAGTCAGTCGAGCGGCAGCTATTAACTGTTTGTGGTAGAATAGGTTAACAGCTTTATCCACAACTGACTGTTGTATTTTATTGGAGTAAAATACGATGGAATACTCTCAAATTACATCTAGTATGATGGCTTCTTCCTGGGTAAAATATTCCGGAGGTCAAATAGTTCCTCAATCGGATCTCCGGGTGGGGACTACTCTGATAGGAGTCACCAGAATGGATAGAAACATTCTGCGAGTCGGAGAATGGAATGTTAGAAGTCTAAATAGGGCAGGTAGATTAGAAAACTTAAAAGGGAGATGGAATGCCTTATGTTAGATGTCGTTCGGATTAGTGAAATTAAGTGGAAGGATGCACGGGATTTCTGGTCTGGAACCCAGGATAATTAGCACACAAGCTGTCAATGGAGTCACTGGTGTATGATTTGTAATGAATAAGAGAGTAGGGAAACGTATGAGTTATTATTACCAGTTTAGTGGCAGGATTATTTTGATGAGGTTAGAAACTAAGCCCGCCCAAACCACGTTAGTACAAGTGTATTTGCCAACGTCACAAAAGGATGACGAAGAAATAGAGAAAATGTACACCGAAATTGAAGAATTAATCCAATATGTAAAGGAGGAGGAAAATCTAATAATCATGGGTGATTGGAATGCGATAGTGGGAGAAGGAAAGAGGGGAATACTGTAGGAAGTTTTGGTCTAGAAAAAAGAAATGTGAGAGGAAGCAGGTTGTTAGAATTTTGTGGAAGAAATAAGCTAGTCGTGGCAAATATACTTTTTAAGAACCATGCAAGAAGGATCTACACATGGAAATGACCAGAGGATACAGATAGATATATCAGCTGGATTATATGACAGTTAAACAAAGATTTAGAAATCAAGTGCTAGACTCTAACTCATACCTAGGAGTAGATATACACTCTTACCATAATCTGATAGTTAAGAAGTGCAAGCTGAAATCCAAGAGAATGAAGAAGCAATACAAGCGGAACAGACTGGAAGTGAATAAACTAAAACAATAGCAATACAGAAAATTCAGAAATAAGATAAACAGGAAATGCAAAAATCAACCGAAAAATTGTTCCAAGAAAAGTGAAAAGAAGCAAAAAAGGAAATGGTCGTAGGCAAAGTACATATGGGATATAGTAAGATCAAACAAAATTTTGGAGAAGATGTATAAACTTTAAAGCTGCCCACGGGAAATTTCAGACGACGGAGCTAACCGATGGAAGTAATACATTGAGAAATTATATGATGGGGATGACTTGAACAACAGCGTAAATAGTGATGTCGAAATTGATGACTTAGAAGATCCTGTTTTGAGGACAGAGTTTGATAGAGCTTTGAAGAACTTGAAATCAGACAAGGCAGTTACAATTGATGATATTCCTGGAGACCTTCTGAAATTCCTAAGAGAAGAAGGAATTCAAAGATTATTCAAACTGATATCAAAAGTTACGAAACGGGAGAGATTCAAACAGATTTAATAAAAGTATCATTTCCACACTTACAAGCACAAACCTATAAATCTGAAATCACATGCAACAAAATTACTGACCAGAATAAAATACAGAAGAATGGAAAGGGTAGTAGAAGAGACAGCGGGTGAAGATCAGTTTGGGTTTCGGAAAACTGCCATACAAGGGAAGCAATTCTAGCTTTAAGTTTAATACATGAAGAGCACATCAAAAAAAGTAAAGATACTTTTTTGGCATTTGTTGATTTAGAAAAAGTTTTTTTATAATGTAAGGAGGGATAAGATTTTCAAAATTTTAAAGAAGTCAGGTCTAAAATATCGAGATAGACGAATACTTTATAAACTATATAAGAATCATGTGGCTATAATAAAAGTAGAGAATCACGAGAGACATGCATCAGTTAAAAAGGGGTGTGAGACAAGGTTGTGGTCTATCCCCGTTAATATTCAACTTGTATGTAGACGAAGCAATAAATGAAGAATTATAAAAAAATGTATGTGGCATAAGGGTTCAAGGAGAAAAAATCGTTAAGCTTCTATTTGCTGATGACATTATCTTGTTAGCAGAACAGGCTGAGGATATTGAGAAGTTACTGAATGGCATGAACAAAATACTGAAGGAAGATTTTGGACTGAATATAAATCAGAGCAAGACAAAGTCATGAAATTTAGGACAAATGATACTAATAATAGCAGATTAAAAATAAAAATAGGATCGGATGCGATAGAAGAATTAATTCTGCTGCTTGGGAAGTAAAATTACAACTGATGGCTGAAGCAAGAATGATGTTAAAAGCAGAATAGCAAATGCAAAAAGATCCTTCATGAAAAAGAGAAATCTTTTAGTTTCAAATATTGATCTAGGAATTAGAAAAAAGAACTTTTTAAAACACTATGCGTTGAGCAGAGTACTTCATGGCAGCGAAGCTTGGACTTTCGGGATTTCAGAAAGAAGTAAAATCTGAAAAATGGCGCTATAGAAGGACGCTTAAAATTAAGAAGGCTGATAAAGTATGAAATGAAGGACTTTGGAAAAGATGGGCGAGAAAAGAAGTTTGTGGAAGAGCCTTACAGAAAGAAGAGACAGAATGGTAACTCATATTTGAGACATACAGGATTGGTTAATTTGTTAGTGGAAGGTAAGAACTGTAGATGACGACAGAGATTGGAATATATGAAGCATGTAATTGAGGATATAGGGTTTTCCACACGTATTAGTGTTACTGAATCAGATTTGTATTTTAAAGGCGACTGAATAGTAACAATAATAAATACAACTGTACATCAAAGAATTTTCATAGTAGATAATGTTTTAATTGATTGAACTCCTCTACCAACCTGCAGCTACCAAAAATCACTACTTGTTACATTTTCTTACTTGATCACAAACTATATTAAACCATCTTATCTGCATTTTTGTTTTATCGGGTTCCATATTAAATCATTATCAGCGATTATGTTACGTTCAGCATAAAGATTGAACGTTATTTACCTGAGATATCAATCAATTGATGCAGAGTGTTTATTTTTCCACCGCTTCGAGATAAGGTGTGACAGTTGGGATGAACATTTACTTTTTACCTTCGAGAAAGAGCAGCAGGCTTTGTTTTAGAGGTCGAAAGGTCTCCGCTTCGAATCCCTGTCTTTGTGGGAATTTTTTATACGTCCTTAACCCGACCTTCACCTCTGGAACAATTTGCTGTGTAATGTAAAATACGCCATAGCACTTCTGTGGTTCGGATTCTATATAAACTGTAGGTCCCCCTACCCGGTAGGATTGTCAGGTTAGGATAGGTAAAAAGAAAATTAATTGGCCACCCTACCCCCAATATCAGATTTTTCTTCCTTCGGCAGATATGTGTAAGGTTATAATAGGGCTCCTAAGATTTTTCTGTTTAACTAGATAATAGTAAAACTTCAAGGAGTGCATCTAGGGGAGAGGGGGCCCTTAACGAAAAATGTTACAATCATCGTGGTTATTTGTTCTTGGAAACATTGACATTCTATTTCACGTACTTGCAGCCTAATTTCATTCATTTAAAAAATGTTTTGTTAAGACGTAGGCTAAATCGGACTATAAAATACTGGATCAAATAAAAAGAATGATTGTGATCCACATCTTATTGTTGGACGGAAATTAACTTGCACTAATAAGTCCTTTCTTTCAATGTAAGTCGGAAATAAAAGAATAAATTTCTATAGTTCCGTTTGGGCCACAGTGAGCAGGCTGACCACTGTGCAGAGTGTTTGCGGGGCCCTCAACATGCTGCCCTGCAAGCTCTTGCAGTATTATTGGCAGCACTGCTCTGCAATATGGGGTTGTAATAGTGCCGTCGCTAATTTCCATATTCTCCCTTATAAAGCACACAACAGTCACAGATATTCTGCTGTAGGAAAATGAAAGCGTTCTCAAATAACAGCTATTGCTTTTTGCTTGCACTCCAGGGATATTACGTCTTTTTCCATTATACTCACTATCTGCAAATATGTTGACATTCGGTTAAGCATAGGTTTTATCTGGGCGGTTATACGAGAGAAAGTTAAGATGTTCTGAGGAATATGGAATAAGCAGTGCACGTAATACCAATGTTTCAGGAGTTGCATTTAAAATTAATAAATAATCAAAACAAAGCTTTTCGTACTATATTTGTCGAGGTCAGTTAGAACAATCTAATTGAATGATGAAGGGTGAGATTCATCATCCATCAGTGTCGATCACTGATCAGCCAGAACATTATGACTACCTTCCTACTACCGATATTAACCTGTCCAGCCGATAGCAGCGACACCTTACGAGGAATGACAGCTAGTCAGACACACGCACGGTGCATGTAGTATCAGTGAGCGTGTTATCCGTGTTTAGAATGGGGAAGGCGCGCGATATATCTGAGTTTGACCGAGGGCAGAGTATGATGGCCCGGAGGCTCGGCACGAGCATTTCGGACACTGCACAACTTGTCGGGTGTTCGAGAAGTGCTGTGGTGAGTGTATTCAACAGGTGGCAAACCAAGGTGAAACCAAGTCCAAATGTCGAGGACTAGGGTGGCCATCCCTCATTACAGATGTCAGACATCATAGATTGGTAAACAGGACAGACGTCGAACTGTAGCGAGACTAACATCAGACTTTAATGCTGGGCAGAGTACAAGTTTTTCTGAACACACAGTGGACCAGCCGACGAACCATGCATGTGCCAATGTTAACACCACGACATCGGCAACTACGACTGAAATATGCACGTGACTATCGTCACTGGACGTTGGTTCACTGGCTGAGCGTTGCATGGTCTGATGAATATAAATACCTTCTTCATCATGCCGATCGGAGGGTGCGAATCTGTCATTTTCCAGGGGAACTGCTTCTTAACACCTGTACTGCGGGATGGAGACAAGCTGGCGGCGGGCCAGTATGATCTGAGGAACATGGGCATCCATGGGTCCAGTGGAGCTCGTGCAAAGCACCATGACGACCAATAAGTATCGTACTCTGGTTGCAGACCGCGTACACCCCTCCATGACGACTATGTTTCCAAACGGCAGTGGCATTTTTTCAACAAGATAATGCGCCATGTCACAAGGCCAGGGGTGTAATGCAGTGGTTCGAATAACACAGTGGCGAGTTGCAATTGATGGGCTGGTTCTCCAACTCACCAGATCTGAACGCGATCGAACACATCTGGATGTGATTGAACGTGGCCTCAGAGCTCATCGCCCCCTCCCCGGTATTTACGGGTATTAGATATTGTGTGTGTAATGTGTGCCAACCCCTCCAGCGACCTACCAAGGACTCATTGCTTCCATGCCAAGAAGCGTCGCCGCTGTTATCCGTGCCAAAGACAGACATACCGGCTATTAGGTAAGTGGTCATAATGACCTGACTGATCAGTGTAAGTGAGGATAGGTACCCATCCAAGTTTTAGCCCAGGTGGCTACGGATTACCATCTAAAGACCGTACGCGGTGACCTAGGATGAACCCGCACATTGAATATCCTTGAGTACAAAAAAAATCTATTCATAAAACAGACACAATGTTTTTCTGGCGATAGATATCAAGCCAAGACATGAGTTTTTATAAGAGAATCATAATGAAATACAGAAAACTTATGGCAAATAAAGCACATAATTATATTCATAGAGCAGGAAAACTCGATCATAATGGGCAACTGGAGAAATATCTGTGTCTTTTTATTTATTTATTTTTGAGAGAGAGAAGAGATTATCCACGAAATATGGTATCAGGAACGTATTTTTAAGGCGTTGTATGAAGTATATATATGTGGAAAAGACAATGAGTCTTCACTATATCCAAATCTGCAGTGTTAATTTATCTAGAAAGTGATGACTAATCTGGTAGTAAAATGCGTTGAACCTGTGGAACTGTTCACTCGATACATCGGCAACCTTCGGCGAGTCTCGAGGATGCACGAAGTGTTATTTACACTGACTGCCGCCACAGCGCTGCGTGGCTAACCCGCAGAATTCAAGTGAATGACTGTATTCACTTTATTTGGGTTTATATTGTTAAAAGGAAGTGTAAATTAACAAATACATAATTGAATGTGATTTTCTTTTTTGCACTTAAAGTAAAGTTTAATTGCGATGCCACATAAAAGGTAATTGCCTGTTGTGGAAGTATAGGTACCAAAATACGGTCAACTTAAGAGCAGATAAAAAAAAGTAATAAGAGGCAGTTGTACGTTACAAAGTTCAATGAACATTCCTTTAAACCTACATACATATTTTTATATTTACGACAACTAGATGCAGAAATTCATGTATGGATAAGGGCATTCGATGTTTACGCTGTGTTCTCTGTAGCAGGTTACAACATAACCTACGAATTTTTTGACAAGAAGAAACTCTGAGAAAGTTACATGAGACGTATGTAATCGCGAAAATATCATTCAAATAAATAGCAGTTATCCTTTTTTGAAATTATACTTGCCGCCATTTAAACTAAAATAGCTACGTTTATTAAAAAAAATCCTAACCAAATAGTCCGAGAAAAATAACCAGAGCAAGGTACTTCGTATCAAGAAAATATCATTAAAATGATCCTTATCCGTATTTCCTACTACCACCATAGGTGATACCCGTCATTTATTCATATAAG
>CM061914.1:96607521-96712030 GCA_031002005.1 Vandiemenella viatica
CTGATTTAATGACGACACAATTATAGAACCAATGAAATTAAAAACAAATCAGGAATCCCAAAAACAATACAGTCATTCACTTAAATTTTGCGGATTAGCCATGAAGCGCTATGGTGGCAGTCAGTGTAATTAACACTTCGTGCATTGCCGAAGTTTCGAGGTCAACTGTCTACAGGTTCAACGCATTTTACTGAAGAGGATTTACTAAAAACTTGCTATACCTCGTAATACCAGTTTTAATCCAGGAAAAATTCAGCACCATAAATATGGAAAGACTTCTATCCGCATGATCTAATAATTTTAGTAATAAGGTGCTCATGAAAGCAGTTTAAATTGTTTATAAAACTGATTTCAGAGTGAATTATGCTGTAACAAAAAGTGTCAGTTGCGGTTCTGGTCAACTTAACCAAAACTCCCACTAATATTGCGGTTCGAAAATCATAGCTTCTACTACCCTTATATGAATAAATGACGGGTATCACCTATGGTGGTAGTAGGAAATACGGATAAGGATCATTTTAATGATATTTTTCTTGATACGAGTACCTTGCTCTGGTTATTTTCTCGGACTATTTGGTTAGGATTTTTTTTAATAAACGTAGGCTATTTTAGTTTAAATGGCGGCAAGTATAATTTCAAAAACGGATAACTGCTATTTATTTGAATGATATTGAAGTGTTCCCTATGTTAGGAAAGCGACTTCTCGACCTTACTGTGGCCGTTCACTACCAGTTATTAATTTCCAAATAATATTAAGATTTAAAAAAAATCAGGTGGGCGCCAGAGATTGGAGTGTACCCTATTCTGAGGGAAGCGACATCCAGATCTCAAAGTATTGTTACTTAAACATGAATTATTGGACAACTAGAATTATTAATAGACTCAAATGACACATTACATGATTGGATGGGATCTATTGAAAACAAGGTTCACAATCTGACGTTACACTTTACTTTAATTGTTTGCTTGACAAGATTTTACAAAGATTAATTTTCTTTCTGCAACACAAGGGTACATAACTTTCTCGGTGGAGCAAGAGAGTCTGTCTCGGGGCGATAACTAGGGTAAAAAAACGACGATGATGCAAAAGTTCCTTTTTCTGAATGGTGGTTACCGTGCAGGCGAATCTACGTTGTGCAGTCGGTGGGTTGACCAGCTCTCCATCACGGCCGGCTGCCTCACTGTTGTCCCCAGTAGTCCGCTGTTCGGTCGATCCACACCTCTCCGTCCGTAGTCAACAAGTCCCCTCTGTCTTCTCGCGCTGCCTCGAAGAAGCGTCGTGTTCCGCCCCCTCTTCATGACGTCTGCCAATCACTGTCTTTGGAGGGAAGCTTTTTCCGTTGGTTGGCTCAGGACATGCAACAAAACCACCCTTTTTTGTAATAAAAATACAAATTGCTCCCATTGGCTGTGTACTCCCTGGCTTCCCCTCACCCTTCGTTCTTGGATACAGATATACATTTTTATTTTGTTTATTTACTAAAACAGCCCAGGCTCCCACTCCATCTTGAGTCGCAGGCCTTGTCACGAAGCTGTTATGCCATAAGTCACATTTAATGGAAACACTCAGGGGCTGGCGTTCCCCAAACAGCAGCAGAACCTCCCCTGGGACCGGGGACCGACACACACCAGATGAGAAAAGAAACACGCGCACCTCTGTCCCTCGCGGATCATTACAACTTTATCCACCAACTCCGATAATTTAAAATTATTCACTGAATAATTTTAAATTCCTTAATAATTGTTCACTAAACACACTCGCGATAGCCAGCATCACTATTTAATTATGCCCTGTCTTGCTCTGTCCCTTGTGACCACTCCACATACCTACTAACAAAATATCAAATTGAATAATAAAATACCCTGCTTCCAATCATCCCATCTAATATGTCATTTAACATGATTCAAGAGCGTATTATCCTTGAGCATCCGTTTCAATACCCTGAACAAGTGTGGAGCGAAACCAGATGGAGTACGTCATCTAATTTATAAACATATTACATTCATTACTTATCTAACAAGGTTGCATCTATAATTAAACAATGAAACATGAAAATAAATGGACATATAACTTTGAAAATTCTTAATTCACTGAAGATACATTATCATTCACATTCTCTTAATGTTTTCTAACAATTCTATATTCATTAAACAAATTTTTTTTTTCAAATGATTATAATCCTTCACACAATCATTTGTGATGAGCGTATCCTTACTACAAAACATTACTAAATAAGTTTTTTTTAAAAAAAAATTTTAATTTTTTTTTTTCACCAGTGGTTTCTCTGACCACATACCTTCATTGAACCAACTTCCAAGATTAGTACACAGTTTGAGTTCTCACACAGCAATGTGTAGCGTAATTACATGAATGTCTATCCTCTGACCAGTACAGAAGTACGTCTTTCTAATGTTTATCTAGCTGTGTTTTGTAAGATCCTTGGTTCCTTTTTCGGGAAAAACCCTTCCTTCCCCTCTAAGGCATGTTGATACCCCGTGTGTGATTTTTTATTGTGTGTCACCGACCGTATCACTACCACGCCGTTGTTAAAGAAGTTGATTCAAACAATGCCGGTGAAAAAAAACTGAATAGTTTTCGTTACTGCTAGAGCAGGAAAATTAATCTTATTAATCCTAAAATCTCTTATCACAATAATAAAATAGGTTCTAGATTATCGTCAACTACTTAAATCTTCAATGATTCGTTGGCTTAATTCTAGTGCTTAACCATTTTTACTTCTAGGTTTTTCAAACTATTTTACAATCAACTCATTCTGTATCGGCGTTTTCCCATCTGTATAATTAAAATTTCCGGACTCTGAGACAGCAAAACAATCTTAGTACGACCAGATACTTTTTAACTTCTCCAGTAAATATAATTATCTTTTATCGTTTACCACATCTTCAAATTATTTTCTTATTGCATCCTCGGAAAATCTTTCATGACGGGTTCATGATCATTCACATTTCTTTTCAAACCACTTTAATTTTTATCAAGCCACAATTACTTCTTTCGTGAAATCTTCTAACCGGTGTTCTATGTATATTCTTTATCAAGCGTTTACAATCCTCTTTTCAGAAAATTCTCAGCGTGTTGGACCACTCTTTACTTTCGTAATGCGACTAAAGTTCCGCGCTCGTTCTAGCTTCCACGACGAAATTAAATGACTTTATCTGTCATCTATTGAATTCTAATTGGCGACTTTATCCGTCAACAAATCATTTATGCCCTTTTACCTTCAACGGTCTTTCGGTCAGCATATATTTTTACCAATCACTCAATATCATTTCTCTCAAATTTTCGTCATCATTCTTACTATAACGAGCACCTCCTTTCTCTTGACTCTTACGATTTTCAACATCAACACACCGCCAATTATCATCATCCCGATTATAAACTACATCTTAATGCCACGTGTTATTTTAGATTTTATTACCTTTGTAAACATTTCAGCAAACCCGTCTCGAATTAATATAATATAACGTAATCAAACCAGATCTCTCTCTTCTTATAATTCGTCGAGGATATTTTCTTTTATTATTATGACAAATGGGGTCTTCTTTTTTTTTATGGAAATCTTCTAACTTTTGGAACATCTGTTGATCAATTTTTTCGTATTCTGGCCACTCCAGTGTTTTAGCCGCCTCTCATACATTTCTTATTATTATTTATTTTTCAACGAAATTGCTACATTAACTTCCGTTCTATATTATTTTTGATGAAACCACATCTGTCTTTTTTCCAACGGATCCTACAATGCTCGAATAATTATCAGTACGAAAAATTAAGTTTACAGTTACTATTCTATACTCACTTATTGCTAACTACAAACATTATAATCTTGCATGGTCATATTTCCAATATCGGGCGACCAAAAATACTTCATATATTCTTTAAAACTTCAAGCGGCCATGCACAATCTGCATCCATCTTTCATTTTCCAAATTAGCATTATTCCTAGTCTCTTCATACTTCAAGCGGTAATGTTCATTTCCGATCGCCAATCCTTTACAGCTTCGTTTTCTGTTTGTTGTCGTAATATTTCCATAGAAATCCCGACAGAATATCTTTTCTAGCGTGGGCCAGTGATCCAGAACTTTTTTTTCGCTTGTGTCACCCGCCCTTCCCGCTGTGAGGTCAGGCACCCGGAGGAAAGCAGTCCCCCTCACACATCTGTTTTTCCGCAAGGTTCTCAGCCTCTGAAACTCTCCCATTATCCCGACAGATGTTTCATTTACCTTTAAGAACTTGACATACTTTATGTATTCTCGTTCGCTGCAGACTGTTGATCTTTGATGCATTTGTCTCTTTTTTTCTCTTTTTGTTATTGTTCCACTGACAGACAGCTGTAGCCGGATCGACTTAATTTCATCCATAAGCATACTCTTGTCGAGTTCGGTAATCGAACGTGAAAAGCTACTATTTTCACACGCATTGTTTTCTTCTTTTCTTCCGATGATACTTTCAATTTCAGCAAATTTTCCGGAAGACTCTACAGTACGCAAATCATCCTCAGATTCTCTTCCAGGATCTCTTGTTTCCGTTTCCTTAGAAACTTCATCTTCAATCATTTGATTTTCCCTCGCAGTGCTTCTCAATTCATTCAAATTATTCACCTCGTTTTTCCACTTATCAACAACCACAGCTACAGTGTTTTTCATATCTTCATACTCCACTACATTAATTGTAGGTATTATTTCCTGGTCTACTGTTTTTCGCGAATGCTCCGTCATTTTTCGATCCGTCTCTCCAAACTTTTTTTTCATGCACTGACGTGCAGTTTCAGTTTCGATCTTATTCATATCGGCATCCCCGCTTCTGAAATCAGATCTTACTTGTTCGCAAATGGCGATTCGCTGTTCATTCAACTGTAGACTTATATCAATTTTCAAGCTTTCACTGAGAGCCGCAAATCTTTCGCTTATCCGATTTTCGGTTTCATTTTGTCTTTCCATCATTAAACCAAATTTTTCGTTCATGCTCGCGCTCATTTCGCAAATAATCTTCGACTGTTGTTCCAGCATAGTTTTAAACATTAACATCATGGGATTACATGCAACATTTACGCAACCCGTACTCTGAGCATCAGTTTCAGATTGAGCTACCGCTTGTTGAATCGGTTCATTAGTAGGAGGGCCCGTGATTGCGTCCTCACTTCCGGTTTGAGAAGGATTTTCCCCTGCTTCGATTATCACGGCATCGACTGGAAACTGTTCGCTTTCTACATTCACAGATTCCATCGTTTCTGAAGTTGAAGCATCGGTACTTTGCGACATGTTGGTTGATTTTCCTGACCTGAGTAACATTCACTCAATCCACTAGCGTACGATCGCGTTACCAACTTTCTAATCCTACGCACTGATTTATAAAATTCTTTACAAACGACATCAAATTAAACCTCTCAGTAAACCACATTTACGACCATTAACATTTCAATCAATGCAAACACACCGCGAATTTAACCCGGAAAATCAGTAAAACACACCAAAAAAAAAACTCCCCGATTACCAAAATGCATACAGATTTTGACCGCACTAATATAATGAAAGCAAAAAAAAACTCATACAAATCTCAGCATAGTCAAACAGATATTCTATACTCAAACACAGAATTTTTCAACGCCGGTCAGATGAAAATTCTTACCTTCAGACATGAACCTTGGAAGTTGTTTCAATATAACTATCCAAAAAAATATTCCACAATAATGACAACACAAAATGAGGGACCATCACACAACAAATCAGGACAACACAAAGGCGAACAAAAAAAAAACCATCACACCAAATTTCAGTCCTATGCCAACTCAAAACTCTTTGAACATCGACTTAAAAAAAATCAACAAAACATCAAACATATAATATTCTCCATCCTGCTTTCGCCTGCATCCAAAACTAAATAAAACAAAGTTCATATGACATAACAAGACCTGTATGTTTAACATAGATCATATGATTATTTAAAAAAAAATCTCCATCTGGTTGGGCACTGCACTGAAATAAAAAATAATGTTATAATAATAATGGAATTGAAACTTTTGCATCCACCCGTTTATTTTTTTTCGTTAGCCCCACGTTCTGGGCCCATAATTTGAAGTGTTCCCTATGTTAGGAAAGCGACTTCTCGACCTTACTGTGGCCGTTCACTACCAGTTATTAATTTCCAAATAATATTAAGTATTAAAAAAATCAGGTGGGCGCCAGAGATTGGAGTGTACCCTATTCTGAGGGAAGCGACATCCAGATCTCAAAGTATTGTTACTTAAACATGAATTATTGGACAACTAGAATTATTAATAGACTCAAATGACACATTACATGATTGGATGGGATCTATTGAAAACAAGGTTCACAATCTGACGTTACACTTTACTTTAATTGTTTGCTTGACAAGATTTTACAAAGATTAATTTTCTTTCTGCAACACAAGGGTACATAACTTTCTCGGTGGAGCAAGAGAGTCTGTCTCGGGGCGATAACTAGGGTAAAAAAACGACGATGATGCAAAAGTTCCTTTTTCTGAATGGTGGTTACGGTGCAGGCGAATCTACGTTGTGCAGTCGGTGGGTTGACCAGCTCTCCATCACGGCCGGCTGCCTCACTGTTGTCCCCAGTAGTCCGCTGTTCGGTCGATCCACACCTCTCCGTCCGTAGTCAACAAGTCCCCTCTGTCTTCTCGCGCTGCCTCGAAGAAGCGTCGTGTTCCGCCCCCTCTTCATGACGTCTGCCAATCACTGTCTTTGGAGGGAAGCTTTTTCCGTTGGTTGGCTCAGGACATGCAACAAAACCACCCTTTTTTGTAATAAAAATACAAATTGCTCCCATTGGCTGTGTACTCCCTGGCTTCCCCTCACCCTTCGTTCTTGGATACAGATATACATTTTTATTTTGTTTATTTACTAAAACAGCCCAGGCTCCCACTCCATCTTGAGTCGCAGGCCTTGTCACGAAGCTGTTATGCCATAAGTCACATTTAATGGAAACACTCAGGGGCTGGCGTTCCCCAAACAGCAGCAGAACCTCCCCTGGGACCGGGGACCGACACACACCAGATGAGAAAAGAAACACGCGCACCTCTGTCCCTCGCGGATCATTACAATATATTTCGCGATTACATACGTCTCATGTAAACTTTCTCAGAGTTTCTTCTGTCAAAAAATTCGTAGGTTATGTTGTAACCTGCTACAGAGAACACAGCGTAAACATCGAATGCCCTTATCCATACATCAATTTCTGCATCTAGTTGTCGTAAATATAAAAATATGTTATGTAGGTTTAAAGGAATGTTCATTGTAACTTTGTAACGTACAACTGCCTCTTATTACTTTTTTTTATCTGCTCTTAAGTTGACCGTATTTTGGTACCTATACTTCCACAACAGGCAATTACCTTTTATGTGGCATCGCAATTAAACTTTACTTTAAGTGCAAAAAAGAAAATCACATTCAATTATGTATTTGTAATTTACACTTCCTTTTAACAATATAAACCCAAATAAAGTGAATACAGTCATTCACTTGAATTCTGCGGGTTAGCCACGCAGCGCTGTGGCGGCAGTCAGTGTAAATAACACTTCGTGCATCCTCGAGACTCGCCGAAGGTTGCCGATGTATCGAGGTGAACAGTCCACAGGTTCAACGCATTTTACTAAGGAGGATTTACTACCAGATTAGTCATCACTTTCTAGATAAATTAACACTGCAGATTTGATATAGTGAAGACTCATTGTCTTTTCCACATATATATACTTCATACAACGCCCTTAAAAATACGTTCCTGATACCATATTTCGTGGATAATCTCTCTCTCTCTCTCAAAAATAAATAAATAAAAAGACACAGATATTTCTCCCAGTTGCCCATTATGATCGAGTTTTCCTGCTCTATGAATATAAATTATGTGCTTTATTTGCCATAAGTTTTCTGTATTTCATTATGATTCTCTTATAAAACTCATGTCTTGGCTTGATATCTATCGCCAGAAAAACAATTTGTGTCTGTTTTATGAATAGATTTTTTTTTGTACTCAAGGATATTCAATGTGCGGGTTCATCCTAGGTCACCGCGTACGGTCTTTAGATGGTAATCCGTAGCCACCTGGGCTAAAACTTGGATGGGTACCTACCCTCACTTACACTGATCAGTCAGGTCATTATGACCACTTACCTAATAGCCGGTATGTCTGTCTTTGGCACGGATAACAGCGGCGACGCTTCTTGGCATGGAAGCAATGAGTCCTTGGTAGGTCGCTGGAGGGGGTTGGCACTACATATGTACACACAAGTAATCTAATACCCGTAAATACCGGGGAGGGGGGCGATGAGCTCTGAGGCCACGTTCAATCACATCCCAGATGTGTTCGATCGCGTTCAGATCTGGTGAGTTGGAGAACCAGCCCATCAATTGCAACTCGCCACTGTGTTATTCGAACCACTGCATTACACCCCTGGCCTTGTGACATGGCGCATTATCTTGTTGAAAAATGCCACTGCCGTTTGGAAACATAGTCGTCATGGAGGGGTGTACGCGGTCTGCAACCAGAGTACGATACTTATTGGTCGTCATGGTGCTTTGCACGAGCTCCACTGGACCCATGGATGCCCATGTTCCTCAGATCATAACTGGCCCGCCGCCAGCTTGTCTCCATCCCGCAGTACAGGTGTTAAGAAGCAGTTCCCCTGGAAAATGACAGATTCGCACCCTCCGATCGGCATGATGAAGAAGGTATTTATATTCATCAGACCATGCAACTCTCAGCCAGTGAACCAACGTCCAGTGACGATAGTCACGTGCATATTTCAGTCGTAGTTGCCGATGTCGTGGTGTTAACATTGGCACATGCATGGTTCGTCGGCTGGTCCACTGTGTGTTCAGAAAAACTTGTACTCTGCCCAGCATTAAAGTCTGATGTTAGTCTCGCTACAGTTCGACGTCTGTCCTGTTTTACCAATCTATGATGTCTGACATCTGTAATGAGGGATGGCCACCCTAGTCCTCGACATTTGGACTTGGTTTCACCTTGGTTTCGCCACCTGTTGAATACACTCACCACAGCACTTCTCGAACACCCGACAAGTTGTGCAGTGTCCGAAATGCTCGTGCCGAGCCTCCGGGCCATCATACTCTGCCCTCGGTCAAACTCAGATATATCGCGCGCCTTCCCCATTCTAAACACGGATAACACGCTCACTGATACTACATGCACCGTGCGTGTGTCTGACTAGCTGTCATTCCTCGTAAGGTGTCGCTGCTATCGGCTGGACAGGTTAATATCGATAGTAGGAAGGTAGTCATAATGTTCTGGCTGATCAGTGTCGATCACTGATGGATGATGAATCTCACCCTTCATCATTCAATTAGATTGTTCTAACTGACCTCGACAAATATAGTACGAAAAGCTTTGTTTTGATTATTTATTAATTTTAAATGCAACTCCTGAAACATTGGTATTACGTGCACTGCTTATTCCATATTCCTCAGAACATCTTAACTTTCTCTCGTATAACCGCCCAGATAAAACCTATGCTTAACCGAATGTCAACATATTTGCAGATAGTGAGATATAATGGAAAAAGACGTAATATCCCTGGAGTGCAAGCAAAAAGCAATAGCTGTTATTTGAGAACGCTTTTCATTTTCCTACAGCAGAATATCTGTGACTGTTGTGTGCTTTATAAGGGAGAATATGGAAATTAGCGACGGCACTATTACAACCCCATATTGCAGACAAGCAGAGCAGTGCTGCCAATAATACTGCAAGAGCTTGCAGGGCAGCATGTTGAGGGCCCCGCAAACACTCTGCACAGTTGGTCAGCCTGCTCACTGTGGCCCAAACGGAACTATAGAAATTTATTCTTTTATTTCCGACTTACATTGAAAGAAAGGACTTATTAGTGCAAGTTAATTTCCGTCCAACAATAAGATGTGGATCACAATCATTCTTTTTATTTGATCCAGTATTTTATAGTCCGATTTAGCCTACGTCTTAACAAAACATTTTTTAAATGAATGAAATTAGGCTGCAAGTACGTGAAATAGAATGTCAATGTTTCCAAGAACAAATAACCACGATGATTGTAACATTTTTCGTTAAGGGCCCCCTCTCCCCTAGATGCACTCCTTGAAGTTTTACTATTATCTAGTTAAACAGAAAAATCTTAGGAGCCCTATTATAACCTTACACATATCTGCCGAAGGAAGAAAAATCTGATATTGGGGGTAGGGTGGCCAATTAATTTTCTTTTTACCTATCCTAACCTGACAATCCTACCGGGTTAGGGGGACCTACAGTTTATATAGAATCCGAACCACAGAAGTGCTATGGCGTATTTTACATTACACAGCAAATTGTTCCAGAGGTGAAGGTCGGGTTAAGGACCTATAAAAATTCCCACAAAGACAGGGATTCGAAGCGGAGACCTTTCGACCTCTAAAACAAAGCCTGCTGCTCTTTCTCGAAGGTAAAAAGTAAATGTTCATCCCAACTGTCACACCTTATCTCGAAGCGGTGGAAAAATAAACACTCTGCATCAATTGATTGATATCTCAGGTAAATAACGTTCAATCTTTATGCTGAACGTAACATAATCGCTGATAATGATTTAATATGGAACCCGATAAAACAAAAATGCAGATAAGATGGTTTAATATAGTTTGTGATCAAGTAAGAAAATGTAACAAGTAGTGATTTTTGGTAGCTGCAGGTTGGTAGAGGAGTTCAATCAATTAAAACATTATCTACTATGAAAATTCTTTGATGTACAGTTGTATTTATTATTGTTACTATTCAGTCGCCTTTAAAATACAAATCTGATTCAGTAACACTAATACGTGTGGAAAACCCTATATCCTCAATTACATGCTTCATATATTCCAATCTCTGTCGTCATCTACAGTTCTTACCTTCCACTAACAAATTAACCAATCCTGTATGTCTCAAAATATGAGTTACCATTCTGTCTCTTCTTTCTGTAAGGCTCTTCCACAAACTTCTTTTCTCGCCCATCTTTTCCAAAGTCCTTCATTTCATACTTTATCAGCCTTCTTAATTTTAAGCGTCCTTCTATAGCGCCATTTTTCAGATTTTACTTCTTTCTGAAATCCCGAAAGTCCAAGCTTCGCTGCCATGAAGTACTCTGCTCAACGCATAGTGTTTTAAAAAGTTCTTTTTCTAATTCCTAGATCAATATTTGAAACTAAAAGATTTCTCTTTTTCATGAAGGATCTTTTTGCATTTGCTATTCTGCTTTTAACATCATTCTTGCTTCAGCCATCAGTTGTAATTTTACTTCCCAAGCAGCAGAATTAATTCTTCTATCGCATCCGATCCTATTTTTATTTTTAATCTGCTATTATTAGTATCATTTGTCCTAAATTTCATGACTTTGTCTTGCTCTGATTTATATTCAGTCCAAAATCTTCCTTCAGTATTTTGTTCATGCCATTCAGTAACTTCTCAATATCCTCAGCCTGTTCTGCTAACAAGATAATGTCATCAGCAAATAGAAGCTTAACGATTTTTTCTCCTTGAACCCTTATGCCACATACATTTTTTTCTAATTCTTCATTTATTGCTTCGTCTACATACAAGTTGAATATTAACGGGGATAGACCACAACCTTGTCTCACACCCTTTTTAACTGATGCATGTCTCTCGTGATTCTCTACTTTTATTATAGCCACATGATTCTTATATAGTTTATAAAGTATTCGTCTATCTCGATATTTTAGACCTGACTTCTTTAAAATTTTGAAAATCTTATCCCTCCTTACATTATAAAAAACTTTTTCTAAATCAACAAATGCCAAAAAAGTATCTTTACTTTTTTGATGTGCTCTTCATGTATTAAACTTAAAGCTAGAATTGCTTCCCTTGTATGGCAGTTTTTCCGAAACCCAAACTGATCTTCACCCGCTGTCTCTTCTACTACCCTTTCCATTCTTCTGTATTTTATTCTGGTCAGTAATTTTGTTGCATGTGATTTCAGATTTATAGGTTTGTGCTTGTAAGTGTGGAAATGATACTTTTATTAAATCTGTTTGAATCTCTCCCGTTTCGTAACTTTTGATATCAGTTTGAATAATCTTTGAATTCCTTCTTCTCTTAGGAATTTCAGAAGGTCTCCAGGAATATCATCAATTGTAACTGCCTTGTCTGATTTCAAGTTCTTCAAAGCTCTATCAAACTCTGTCCTCAAAACAGGATCTTCTAAGTCATCAATTTCGACATCACTATTTACGCTGTTGTTCAAGTCATCCCCATCATATAATTTCTCAATGTATTACTTCCATCGGTTAGCTCCGTCGTCTGAAATTTCCCGTGGGCAGCTTTAAAGTTTATACATCTTCTCCAAAATTTTGTTTGATCTTACTATATCCCATATGTACTTTGCCTACGATCATTTCCTTTTTTGCTTCTTTTCACTTTTCTTGGAACAATTTTTCGGTTGATTTTTGCATTTCCTGTTTATCTTATTTCTGAATTTTCTGTATTGCTATTGTTTTAGTTTATTCACTTCCAGTCTGTTCCGCTTGTATTGCTTCTTCATTCTCTTGGATTTCAGCTTGCACTTCTTAACTATCAGATTATGGTAAGAGTGTATATCTACTCCTAGGTATGAGTTAGAGTCTAGCACTTGATTTCTAAATCTTTGTTTAACTGTCATATAATCCAGCTGATATATCTATCTGTATCCTCTGGTCATTTCCATGTGTAGATCCTTATTGCATGGTTCTTAAAAAGTATATTTGCCACGACTAGCTTATTTCTTCCACAAAATTCTAACAACCTGCTTCCTCTCACATTTCTTTTTTCTAGACCAAAACTTCCTACAGTATTCCCCTCTTTTCCTTCTCCCACTATCGCATTCCAATCACCCATGATTATTAGATTTTCCTCCTCCTTTACATATTGGATTAATTCTTCAATTTCGGTGTACATTTTCTCTATTTCTTCGTCATCCTTTTGTGACGTTGGCAAATACACTTGTACTAACGTGGTTTGGGCGGGCTTAGTTTCTAACCTCATCAAAATAATCCTGCCACTAAACTGGTAATAATAACTCATACGTTTCCCTACTCTCTTATTCATTACAAATCATACACCAGTGACTCCATTGACAGCTTGTGTGCTAATTATCCTGGGTTCCAGACCAGAAATCCCGTGCATCCTTCCACTTAATTTCACTAATCCGAACGACATCTAACATAAGGCATTCCATCTCCCTTTTAAGTTTTCTAATCTACCTGCCCTATTTAGACTTCTAACATTCCATTCTCCGACTCGCAGAATGTTTCTATCCATTCTGGTGACTCCTATCAGAGTAGTCCCCACCCGGAGATCCGATTGAGGAACTATTTGACCTCCGGAATATTTTACCCAGGAAGAAGCCATCATACTAGATGTAATTTGAGAGTATTCCATCGTATTTTACTCCAATAAAATACAACAGTCAGTTGTGGATAAAGCTGTTAACCTATTCTACCACAAACAGTTAATAGCTGCCGCTCGACTGACTATAATTATTATTAATTGAATTTTTCAAAGTATGCTAAGGTAGTTAGTGTCGCTATACATTAACGAAAAACAATGCTGCACGACGCTACGGAGAGAGTACATTTTACTTCTCTTCGGCGTCTGTATGCCATTACCAACTTACAAACTATTGATACTGTGGAACCTTTGATCATAGAATTAATAGGTATACGACTTATTACAGTAACACACAGATTAAAATTGCTGAAAACTTTATTATAATCAAGTCGATTATAATCATGAGCTTGAAGTGAGAGTATCAAGGATTTCGCATTACTTTTTGTGTTTCTTCTATTCTTGGGATCCATATTAATACTTTATTTAAGGAAACACCCAACAGTAGAGAAACAAGGTTTCATTTAGTTGTACATTTTGTGCTAACTGAAGAAGTTGTAAACTGAGATGTTGATTCTTGAAAGTATATTAACTTTTCACAATTCACTGTAGGAAGACGATTTTGAGGCCGAAGGAAATCCACTCGTCGTCGGAAGATTACAGCCGATTCCCGATGAAAATTCTCCGCCTTAGGCCGAAGAAGATCCACTCGGCGTCAAATCCGTGTCGTAGCCGGTCGAAATTTCCTCGCAGGTTATGTTCGCTTATCGCCGATAATCCGTTGCAATTTTCTGCAGATTCTTTTTAGAAGATAAACATCCCACAGATGTTTAAGAACTTCTCGTCATGTCAACGGTCGCTATGTTAAGGTTCTTTGGTTGGTTTAATTTACTGCATTTATTAATTAAAAAGTCCACCAAAAAACAATGTATGTTGATGCTCGTTTATTTTCAATCAAAACAAGTCTGCGACATTCACAAGCATAGTTGTTACAATCCAAAGATGCAATACTGACTTACTGAATACTTGAATCGAAAACTGAATGAAAACTTGCATGAATGTCTCTGTAACACTGAATGAATAACTTAATGAAAAACTAAACTTCTCTGTGCAGGCGATCTGTTTATATAGAGTCTATCGAAATTACGAGAATTCTTCAAAGGCATCCGCCCGATATTTCTCGATCATTAACAATCACTCAAACAATCAAACATATTAAAAACAATTGGAATTGATACAAAATTAATTAATAACATTACAAAATGATTAGAAATGGTAATTAGAGATACTTGAATACAAAATTATTTACAGAAATCCTTTCAAACGGTAGAAAATCGTCCTGTAGACATCGTAAATTACAGTAATACATGGAAATACAAACTTTTAAGAAATACTCTTGCACCATTCGGTTATTAAACATATTAAATGGACTTTAAATACTTTTCTTACCTAAAACAAAGTCTATATACACTTATTTACAAGAATTTACAAAATAAACATATAAAATCACTTTCAAGCAAACTTTGGCTCACTACAAATACTTCATGCAGTATAATGCTATTCAAAATTCAGGTATTAGGGCTGTTACAACCCCTCCCCAGGATTCACTTAATTTTACACAGATAAAATTGATTGAATCCGTCATGAATCTAAGCAGGTTGAATGTACACATAATGCAGACATGAACAGATTCCAATCAATCAACCATAATGACTTTTACAATGAACAAATACAATTCTTCATACAACATCTGCACCTAGTCCATGACACTGATGTTACAATAATTGTCTTTTCTCAGATCCAATCATTTTATCATTTACTGTTTTTACACAACAAACGTTCAATGCCATCACCTTAAGTTACAATTTTTTCACTCCAAATTACACACTTGATGTCTGCTTGTTTATGACAACAGTCTATTTACATTTTACAGCTGATAATTTGTCACCACAATGTAAAAAGTAACAACATCATGAAAATAGCAAAAGTCTCTACACAAAACTGTCACAAATTATACATTGAAATGCTTACATCTGCATCTGAACTTAAGTACACACACAAACTATTTACATGCATCAATTGACATACTTATTTACAAAATTAGACATTTACACATATAGTGGCACATTTCATAAGTGATCACTTATTCATAAAAGGGTTTTAGGGCTTCAACATTATACACACCCTTACATTTACCACTCTCAGGGTCAATTAGCTCATAAGAGTTTTTCCTTGGTATAGACTCTATCCTGAAAGGGCCTTCAAACAAACGGTTAAACTTACGAGTCTCTTGTCGCAAAGCTGACGACTTACTATGAACTTCAACTAACACCAAATCACCCACTTTATAGTCTATACACTTCTGACCTTCATCATGCCTTTTCTTTCTCCTTGTTGCCTTTTCCTTTAAATTTTTAAGAGCTAAAGCTACCTTTTCCTCATAGTTGAAATTCTTTCTATTTGGAAAACTAACACATTCTCGAATTAATCTGTTAGCCGGTTTCTTAAACATCAGCTCAATGGGTGGTATTTCAGTTGTATCACTAGGTATAGAGTTAATTACATTTTCAAAATTTTCTACTTCACATGCCCACTTACTGTGTTGGTCTGTACAATATGTCCTAAACCAACGTCCTATTTCCCTCATTAGGCGTTCTACGGGATTTCCTGCTGGATGATAAGCAGAAGTATGTATAACCTCTATTCCTTCTTGTTCAAGTTTTTCTGTCCACACTTTACTAGTGAATTGTGGGGCATTGTCCGAAAGCACCCTCTTAGGTTTACCTACCTTCTGACAATATTCATCAACCACTTTACTAATCAAAATTTTAGCCGTAGACTTCTTTACAGGGTAAAGTTTAACGAATTTGGAAAAAACATCAAATAAAACTAAAACTTGGGTCACCCCTCCCCGAGACATGGGTAGCGGGCCAAGAACATCAGCAGAAACTAATTCCAATACACTACTTGGGATGATATTTTGCATTTTCCCCACTCGTTTAACACTATCTATTTTAGATCTTTGACACACTTGACAAGATTTTAATAGCTTCGAAATCTTCCTTCTCATATTATAGAAATATGTATCTTCCCTTAACACTCGGTAACACTTGGATGGCCCATAATGCCCATAACTATAGTGGTGATGCCAAACAATTTTTTCAACCAAACTTTCTGGAAGCCATAACTTCCAATCATCCTCATCTTCACTAGTCCTTCTAAACAATACTTCCCCATGCAAAGTATAATATTTCTGAAGCTTATCTCTGTGTTCTGGGCTATCAAGATTAGTTTTTACTTCTACTATAGCTACATCTTTGTCCTGTTCGTCTTTGATTTGTCGCAAGGAACACTTAACCTCAGTTTCATACGGTACTCCTTTTAGATAAGCAATTCTAACCTCAGTCTGTGGTCCTAGACATCGCTTTTCAGAATCTAGACCTAACGGTAGACGTGACAAAGCATCTGCAACTTGATTTTTACTAGCAGGTCTATACCGAATCTCTAAATTATATTCCTGCAGAACCAATGCCCAACGGGTTAACCGACTGTGGACTAACTTACATTCTAACAAAAATGAAAGAGCCTTATGGTCTGTATATACAATAATTTTTCTACCTAACAGTAGGTACCTAAACTTAGTCAAACCCCACAAAATAGATAAGGCCTCCCTTTCCGTAATTGTGTATCTAGTTTCAGCTGGTTGTAGTTTTCTACTGGCAAATGCAATAGTCCTAAAATCCGGTTCTCCATTGATTTCCACTTCCTGGAAGACATGAACTCCTAAACCATAGTCAGAACTATCTGCGGCAAGGCAAAAATCTATATCCCAATCTGGATAATAGAGGATATTGGAATTACATAAGTCATCTTTGATTTTTTGAAAATCTCTTTCACATTCTGAGGACCACGCCCACCTGACACTTTTTTTTACCAAATCTCTTAAGGCTGGACTATTTAAAGCTTGTCCCGGAAGAAATCTCCTATAGTATTCACACAATCCAAAGAAACTCTGTAGTTGTTTCTTATCCCTAGGTCGGGGAAAATTCTTAATGGCATTTATTTTATCATTACTAGGCAAGATCCCCTGTGGTGTAATACGATGGCCCAAAAATTCAACCTCTTTTTGCAAAAATGTACATTTCTTTAACTTAATCGTCATACCCCCCTTTCTCAATGCTTCTAAAACTTTTCTAAGTAGCACCCAATGTTCCTCAAGTGTTTCTGACATTATAAGAATATCGTCTACGTATATCTCTACTTGTTCAAGCAATTCCTTTCCTAACACACTATCCAAAGCACGAATAAAGGTAGCCACAGAAATATTTAACCCAAATGGCAACACTCGAAAGTTATAACAACGGCCATCAAATAGAAAGGCAGTGTATTTCCGGGATTCTTCTGAAAGAGGGACTTGCCAATAGGACGCAGTCAGATCGATAGACGAAATATATCTTTTACCTTTAAACCTGTGCAACAACTCACTGATAGGTGGAGGATGATCCCGTTCTGTTACTAAATGCTTGTTTAATGTGCGAGCATCTAGCACTAGTCGCACAGAATTGTCCGGTTTTATTACCACAACCAAGGGATTATTGTAAGGACTCCTTGACCTCTCTATTACCCCCCACTCTTGCATTCGGTTTATCTCCTTATTCACTTCATCTCTTTTGGTCAAAGGGATTGGATATGGCTTAATAAAGAAAGGCTCTTCAGACTTTACAGTAAGCTTGCACTCATAATTTTTTTATCAGACCTGGTTTGTCAGAAAATACGTCCCTATATTCTTCAATTAGACATTTCAGCGTTTCTTGTTGGTCTGATGGTAATAGTTTCATACTGTTTGGGTAATTAATAACGTTTCCTTCGCTTATCTCCTGACCTTCAATCAGACTATTAATCTCACTACTCTGCCTTAACACATTTACACAAATCTGCGGTAATAGTTTGTCACAAACTCTAGCTACACCAGCATCCTTATATTTAACTCTCACATGATCTACTTCTTATATGCCTTTCCAAACAGTATTCTCAAAATCAACCCAGTATTCCCCACTGTCTAATTTAATCCGTAAGTTACCTTCTCCACAGTCTACCAAAGCCTTTACTTTTGTAAGCCAATCCATGCCTAAAATGCAATTTACATTCAACTTAGGGACTACATACATGGGTATTTCTACATTTACAGTTCCCATACAACCTTCCATCAACATTTCCTGCTTAATTCTCTTACTACGAGAACCAGTAGCAGTAATAACTGTCATACTACTAACGGGTAACACTTCAATTTGATTGGTGCTTTCAATTTCATTAAATAATCCCTCAGCAAGGCAAGAAACCTGTGACCCAGTGTCAATAAGAGCATCTATTTGTTTATTAAAAGCATTAATTTGCACTATGGGAACTTTATCTAAAACTTCATTCTTATCCTCCACCTCTTCCAATAAATCTTCTCGGGGATTATTCATAAAGATGGTATTAACTCCATAGCAGTTGGTACCTGGACCCACATTCTTTTCCACCACTGCGGGGCCCATAACAGGGGTGGTCTTTAGTTTGCCTGCCCCCCATGCTGCCTTTCCCTTTCAGGTTGAGGGTTCTGTTCTCTCACTCCCCCATTATCATTCCTTCTTGCATAATTATTACGATCCCATCCCCTGGATCTACCATCCCTTGACCCATTACCCCTTCTAGGGGGACTCCTGCTGCCCCTCCTATGGTGTTGATGGTGGTAATGTTGTTCATTGAATGACTCCTGGGCATCCAAGCGTCTCAACAATTCAGAAACTCTATCCACATTTACTACATCCAAAGTGGCAATTAAATTTCTTGTTTGCTGAGGTAGCCTAGCTCCTATCAAATCAATAAATTCCTCCTCTCCATAAGGATGGTCTAGGTACTTACAACGGATCCAACATTTATGAAAAAAATCATGTTGAGTTTCCCGACCAGGTTTATAGGGCCTTCCAGTCATCAACTCCCTCTTTTCTTGAATCTGCCTGCTTGTCGACCAAAAATGTTTCAAAAAGTTTTCTTTAAACAGCTTGTAGTCAGTCACTTCCCTAGCTTGTCTATCACCCCATGCCCTAGCATAAGATTTTAGATGTTTACCCACAAGTGCAATTTTCTTACTATCGGGTAATAAATTAAAATAATCTGATCTTTCAAAATTATCTATAAATTCAATAGGGTGAAGCCTCCCACTATCATCATAGAATTCAAATTCTTCTTTTACATCGACACTGAAATTTGGACTACCTGTTAAGGGAACCTGACTTAATTGAATCTGCAACCCAGTAACCCTTTTCTCTAACTGATTAACGTTAGATTGGGTTGTCTCCAATCCCTGGGTAAGTTGTTCCTGATGATTTGCCAATGCATTAACATTTTTCCCTATACCAACCACTTCCTGTCTCAAGTCATTGACCCTTTGAGCAGCTTTACTATCATTGGCTTGGAATAAAGTGACATATTCCTCCCTTATCTTATCACAATTTTCACTGACTTCCTTCACCTCTTTATAAATCAAATTTTCACATTCAGCCTTATTCTGTTCACAAAATTTTGTAACTTTCTCAAATTTCTCCTGACATTCTGTTACTACCTTCCCCAATTTAGAATCTAAATTGTTAATATCTTCCTTGAATTGAGAGCTAAAACCCTGAAATTGCTCTGCGATTTTAACATCAAAACATTTAGTCAAATCAAAGAATGTTTTATCATTGCTTTGTTGCAGTTGAGAAAACTTGTCATTGATTTCAGCAAATTTTCTGTCATTATCATTCCTTAACTCACTTCTAAATTAAAAAAATTGAGAATTGATCTCAGAAAATTTACCATCAAGATTTAACTCAGTTTTAAATTCAGAAAATTTGTTATCCAATTTGGAAAATTTATTATCAAATTTGCCATCAATTTCGGAAAACTGAGACTTAATTTCAGAAAATTTGCTATCGAATCTGGCTACAAAAGACTCTAGAATTGCTTGCAGGTTCTGATTATCAGCCATTTTTAGTAATTATCAAAATCAACATAAAAAACAAAATTAAGGAAAATTAAAATCTTTCCAAACTGCCACATGATAACATGCAAAAGAAATCACTTGAATATTCAATGCCGTACTTACAGTTACTCCTCACTTTTGTATCACATTATATTTCACTTAGAAGCACTTAATTAATCATTAAACACCACACTGACTTCAAACACTTAACCACACTTTTCACAATTCACTGTAGGAAGACGATTTTGAGGCCGAAGGAAATCCACTCGTCGTCGGAAGATTACAGCCGATTCCCGATGAAAATTCTCCGCCTTAGGCCGAAGAAGATCCACTCGGCGTCAAATCCGTGTCGTAGCCGGTCGAAATTTCCTCGCAGGTTATGTTCGCTTATCGCCGATAATCCGTTGCAATTTTCTGCAGATTCTTTTTAGAAGATAAACATCCCACAGATGTTTAAGAACTTCTCGTCATGTCAACGGTCGCCATGTTAAGGTTCTTTGGTTGGTTTAATTTACTGCATTTATTAATTAAAAAGTCCACCAAAAAACAATGTATGTTGATGCTCGTTTATTTTCAATCAAAACAAGTCTGCGACATTCACAAGCATAGTTGTTACAATCCAAAGATGCAATACTGACTTACTGAATACTTGAATCGAAAACTGAATTAAAACTTGCATGGATGTCTCTGTAACACTGAATGAATAACTTAATGAAAAACTAAACTTCTCTGTGCAGGCGATCTGTTTATATAGAGTCTATCGAAATTACGAGAATTTTTCAAAGGCATCCGCCCGATATTTCTCGATCATTAACAATCACTCAAACAATCAAACATATTAAAAACAATTGGAATTGATACAAAATTAATTAATAACATTACAAAATGATTAGAAATGGTAATTAGAGATACTTGAATACAAAATTATTTACAGAAATCCTTTCAAACGGTAGAAAATCGTTCTGTAGACATCGTAAATTACAGTAATACATGGAAATACAAACTTTTAAGAAATACTCTTGCACCATTCGGTTATTAAACATATTAAATGGACTTTAAATACTTTTCTTACCTAAAACAAAGTCTATATACACTTATTTACAAGAATTTACAAAATAAACATATAAAATCACTTTCAAGCAAACTTTGGCTCACTACAAATACTTCATGCAGTATAATGCTATTCAAAATTCAGGTATTAGGGCTGTTACATTAGGTTCTAGTAAAATTCTACTTACATTAACTTTAAAGCTCAGACACGTAAGAGTGTTTTCTTTCAAATAATTAGTAATTAAATTAATATTTTTTATGATATCCGCAAACACATTAAATTCGCTTTCGTTAATCGAATTCCGCGGGTTGATATTGTTTTCGAGATAAAATTTCCTTCAGCTCCTTTCTTGAGCCATATCCTCGATAATTTGATTCCCACGCAATAACTCGATGGTTAAGATTCCGCGCATACTTGGGAACTACGGGCCACGTCATTGGGAGGACTTTCAGAAGCCATGGCAGGTTGCCGATTCCGTTGTGTTCTATCTGACAATTAATTTTCAAAAGTAAAACCAAGGGCGTCGCGCCATAAGATATTTTCGTGAACAACTATCTTTGCCCAAAAATATATTAAATGTACAGACTTTCTTCCGGTTATAGGCTTATTATAGACTAAAAAAACTGGTATGTGTATCAGTGTGTACACACGCAATATTTGGAACTTCTGTTATTGTAAATAAAAATTAAAGCACACGTCGCGAGATTGTAGAGTATTGCATGAAGCATTAGTTTGTATGTTGTGTTTATATAGCAGAAAAACTTGGACAAAATTATCTGATAATCGTTTTTACAATCAATAGTATACGAGAGACACCAGCTAAATAAAGTTTTTATTTCGAACAAATAAAAACTATTGTATAATATAGATATTTACAGATAGTATGTTCATACTGATTATTATTAATAATATTAATTTATGTTACTATTTATTACTATTATTATTATTCTAATTCCAATGTATTTGGTGAATTTGCATCATAATAGAAAGTATATGTATCACATTTAATAGGATCCACTTTATAACATGAGCTTAAGTAACAGCGACAACTATTGTAGCTGCTTGCATTAAGTGCGCATGCGCACGTAAAACATAAAGCGTAGCGCTAACAAATTTTTCACTATCGTACCCAAGGAAGAATCACCTCAAAATGAGTGCTTAATTGTTACAATAGAATAAGTTATATCTAACACTACAACCTTGAACCAACCAATAAACCGTAAGCAGTTTCTAAACTGTTTCGGTGTCGCTTTGTGTTTATTGAATTCTATGTAAATTGTGGCAGGCCCGTTGTACCTTTGTTTACAGTTCAGCACATAAGAGAGAAATAAAAGAAAAGTTCGTAGTTGTAAGGAACTTTTATTACCCTAAGACGCTTCGTCCCGTGGCTAAGAATGTTTACTGTGTCACCCGATAGAGCGTTGCGGATGGTTCAGCCCTTGCGGCGTACTATGTGGTCGTAGAGCACGGCCTGCAGGTACATGCGGGTGGTGATCCTCGTGCGCACAGTGTCCTCTCCCGGCGACGCCAGCTTGGGGTTCACGTTCACCAGCTTGTGGTCACACGTGTTCTGGTACATCAGGCCGCGCCGCGGGTCCGGGACCACCTGCGGTCACATTCACACGTTAAGGCTGGCCGTCCAGTAGACCCGTATTCGTTCGAACAATATAGGGGCGAAGACATCCCATCCACTGCAAGCATATTCGCGCCACACTGCCGCCCTCTGTTGTAATTTGTGACGTAAAATCCTGTAGCAATGTCTTTCCCTGAATTTTTGTAATTATTCGGGTTGAAATCAATAATTCTGAATAAGAGAAGAATTGAATACAGGAAAGAAGAATTGATGAATAGTACAGGTACATAACTAGAGTAACATGCGTGTTATTAAAAGATAATAATTCATCTTTAAGGATCCTAGTCAAAAGATCTGCGCCTGAGGAAACGCATTTTTTTTTTAAAACCTACAATGCATTAATTTTTTAACTTTTGAAACTATACTGGTAAATTTATAAATAGTTTAATGTTAACGGAAAAACAATTACTTGATAACGGAACAAAAAGTAATTCAAAAAACGCAGCTGAAATAACCATCTCAAAGCTAAATTAGAAAGATACAATTTCCAGCTAAATTCGAGGAAATGGGACTGTGATAAGATATGGGAAATAAACCACGCCGTAAATAACCTTTAATTAATGTAATGTGTTCCGTAATACTATGCAATATGTTTACTAGTTTTCCAATTTTATAAAAAAAAATCAAACAAAATCTATTTATACTATTATAAATCTGTAAGCAAGTTGCGTGTGTCTCTTTTTTTGAACCGGACCGGCGCAAAAACTACAGCAGCAATTTGGATGGTGTTTTCAAATTTTTAGAGCTAATTGTCCAAATAAAAATCTGCGGAAATAACTAATGACTTATATGTACCGAATGAAGGAGGAAATATTTATACACATTTCTAAATCGGTAATTATAATATACGGATCACACTGTAGTTGAGATGTTCACTTCTTTCAGGAAAACTAACAATAACATCACACTCTCTCTTTTTTAGGATCATGTTTCGTTATCTGTTATCTGAAATTTAAAACATTAAATTTGACGGAATATGTATCAAGCGTCATTAAGCGTCTGTAAGAACAGTTACCGTGATTATTAACAGTTACAAACTTTATCTCTGGTACAAACTATCGCTGAATGCTGTATAATATGAATTAAAAACTCTAATGTGTGATAGAGATGCGGAAATCTTTTATGTGCAAATATTCCGTAATAAACCGCACAAGGAACGTGTGTAAAAATTTTGGCTCCTGTTCAAACCACAGCCAGCAGAATAAACTGTTCTTTTTATTAAATAACCATCATACCCCTAAATTTGAAATGTTGTAACTTTTATCGCCTTGGAGTTTGAAGGTATTACGTGCTATTGAGTTTTTGACGACAGCAACATGGAACCAACAAAATTAAAAAGTAACAATTCTTAATCCTTATGCTACACCACGTAAATTAGAAAACTAAATCTGCCGTGCCTTATGCTTTAACAAAACGTATCAGGTGTCATTCTGATCCAGGCTGCATTTCAACAGAACCACAAACTTCGTTAATATTTTCTACTCCAAAATTAATTTTTTTGTCACGTGCGCATTAATACATTGATAGTATCGTTTTCGAATCTTGACCAGTTGGGACTACTTACATGTGGCCGAAACTGTGACATTAGTAATATGGCCTCATTGAAAGGAAAAGAAATTAAAAATAACTCTTGGCTGCATTTAAAACCAACCACAAACTTCGCCAATGTTTCAGTTAAAAGAAAAACACATGTCAATTAAAACATTCACTGTTTCGCGATCGAAACTTGACGCAATCGAACTGTTTATACGCAACTGAAATAATGATATTGGCAGTGGTAAAATAAAAACGAGGTAAGAAGGAGTTGTGCTAGTCATTTGAAATTTGTTACTTACATTCAGGTCACACATATCGAGAAAAAGTATACATGAAAGCAAAATGAAACGTTACCATGACATTCATGCCTCTCTAAGTTAATATTTGGTAATACGAGTAGTATAAAATCGGTAAAGAATTTCTAGAGGTTTCTATCGTAACAGTGCGCCACAATTTGATGAAGGATAGTTATAGAATTCGACGAAACAAATCGAAAATAATGAATAGATGTTTTTTGATATCTTGACCTAAAGATGATGTGGTTAAAGCTGATATGAACCCCGGACCAGAAGGGAAATTGGCAGTGCCATAGCTCTTAAATTTGACATATCTGTTTTTAAGGAAACATTTTTGTAGAAAAAAAGTATGTAAAAACAAAAACAGACGTATCTGAGAGGTGATGCGACAAAAAAGTTGCGGTACGGCACAGAATTAATAGTACAGAAATTTAAAAATCCTATTATATAAAACGCTAACGTGGCGTCTGCATGCGTCGTCTATAGCTGCTACACGTATTGGCTACAGAACGGTCACGTGACAGCCGTCACTCGCCAATCAACAGCCACTATATTGCATTCCTTCCTTCATGTCGCATTTTGTTTATTTACTACAGTTAGATGCAGAAACTCGTGTAAGGAGAATGGTGTTCGATTTTTATGTTATATTATTTGTATCAGTTATACGCCAAAATTCATGTAAGGAGAAGGGATTCAATATTTACGCTATTTTATCTGTATCAGTTATAAGCCCTAGGTTAAACCATAACCTAAGATTTTTTCGGCAGACGGTAAGAAACTGTGAAGTGTATTTAAAACTCGGAGAAAGGTAATGATGTATTGGTCAAATAAATAACAGTTATCCGTTTTCGAAATTATAGTCTACGTGATCTTAAGTAAAATGAATTTATTTATGCAAAATCCTAACCAAATACTCTGATAATCTAACCAGAGTAACGTATTCATATAACAAAAGATATCATTAAAAATGAATAATTCGTTTCTTCTTATAAACTTTTCCAGAATAAATTCTTTCTACCATTATATATGATACCATTAGTTTTTTATACATGTGTTAACTATTAAATGAGATTTAATATAAACTTTTGATTAGATTTAAACAGTCAAGGATATGACTATTTACAGTATAAGCGATATGACACTCGGAATACAACAACGATATGACTGCCGCAAAATAGCAGTGAGCAGAGATATTAGAAATACGGAGAGCAGGGAAAAAATTAATGCGAGGCAATTATGTGTCACATAGTTATAATTAGTACGTTCGTTTAAATTTACATATTGCTTTTTATTTATCTACGACAGCTAGATGCAAAAATTCATGTAAGGAGAAGGATATTGTATGTGTACGTTATATTACCTGTATCAATAATGAGTACTATGTTAAAACACAACCTACGATTTTTTTTTTTTTTTTATTTTTTTTTTTATTTTTTATTTTTTTATTTTTTTTTTATTTTTTTTTTGATTTTTTTTTTTTTTGCCGGAGTTAAGAAACGATGAAGTTTATTTAAAACTCAGAGGAAGTTTTCACGGAATGTACGAATCACAAAATATATCATTCAAATAAATGGCTGTTATCCGTTTTTGATATTATACTTCCCGTCATTTAAAGTAAAATAATGTAAATAAATCGGTATTACTGGAGATCGTGATTCTGCCAGGAATTGCTGTGGTAAAATGCAAGAATCCTCTAGAAATATTTTCCGTAGTACATTTAACTGTATTATGCCCGTCCAGGATGTATTACAACCTAATTTCTGCTTGAAAATAATGGTAGTCTACAGGCTGTATTACAACGGAATCCACTGCTTAAAAACAAAATGTCTTGCGATTGACTACAGCATTTGAGAGTAGTAGAAGTTATGATTTTCGAAAGCAATATTAATGGAGGGTTGTGGTTAAGTTGACCAGAAAGCCCACCGACACATTTGATTACAGCGTAATTCGCTCTGAAATGAGTTTTACAAACCAATTAAAGTGCTTTCATATGCGCCAAGTTACTGAAGGTATTAATAAATGAGGGTGAACGTAGTTCGTACCTATCGTGCTGAAGTGTGCCTGGAATAGGAATAAAACTGATATTACATGGATAGCAAGAGTTTCTGGATTCCTAATTTATTTTTCATTTTATTGGTTTTATACATCCGCCCTCATTAATTCAGTTGAAGTTACTACTGTATTGGTGTGTAGAACATTATCAAATCAAGGCCAGTAGCATTATCTAATAACAATCCCGTATAATTAACCAACTGCAAAATAATAATAATAATAAAATGTACTGCCAGAATATGGCGTTCAAACCGTCATTTTTGACGGGCTAGAAGCTAGTCTCTAATGACATTATTCACGTCAAAGATAGTATCTGCATTCTGTAACAACGAATGTAAGAACACTGGCAAGTTTTCAAGATGCAAGCATGCGAACACCTTAGATGTGTTTAATAAAGCATATTCGTTGCTTGATAATAAGTATGCACCTGTCCGTATTTTGAGTTATTTTACATGATTAGTACATATTTTGTGGTTTTTAGTTGTTGTTTTTTTATTTTGATCATTTAAGCCCGCTTGATTTTTCAGCCGCTATGCACTGGTTGTACCAGAAGAAAAATTTCAATTGCTGCCGCAGTTTGATGATGCATTTTTATATAATTCGATGAGACGTTTCCAGATTTTGCTTAGTTCTGGAAATATAGCATCACATAAATTAGGTAGAAATGTGGCCTGTATCAGAAGATAAAATTCCGTGGCACCGCAATTTTACGATGTCTTCTTAAGGCGAGACATTTCGAGATTTCGCTTAGTTCTAGACACATCGTGTGTCAAAGGTTTTGTTAAAATGCGACCAGGCGCAAAACAAAAATTTTCTTTGTTCCATTAATTTGACGATGCATTCTTAAGCAAGAATACGAGAAATTTAATTTTAGAGATACGTTATGTCAAAGGCGATGCGATTGGGATGAAGTGCGACCTGGACAAGAAGTAATTTTTCCCTTTGTGCCATGAATTTAGGAATATTTTGAATTACTATATTTAGTCTAGGTTAGATATCGAAAGATTTTGTTGTTTACTTCGATATTATATTTGGCGTGAATAACATCATTGGAGATGGTTGCTGTTCTGTGCCACATCGTAAACTATCTGTCGCATCAGGTCTAGGGTACGTTTCTTTTTGCTTTTATATACACTTTTTCTAGAAAAGTATGTATTCACAAACGGTTATGGCAAATTATAAAGCTACGGCACTTCGAAGTACCCTTCTGGTCCAGGTAGCATATCAGCCCAACTACGTAATATTTCAACCAATATATCTCGAGAACGAAGCGAGATATGAAAACATTTCATTCTTTACTTTCGCTTTGTTTCGTCGAGTTTTATAAGAATCCATCATCAGATTGTGGCGCCAAGGTAATGCTAAGACTACCAATTTTCACATATCCCAAAGGATACGCGCGCGAAGCAACGGCCAAATGTTAGTCTTAATATATAATAAGTATTATACATGCATACACTACGTAAAATGATAGAGAAATAATATTGTATTTATAATTAGATGATTAATATAACTAATTAAGTGGTACATTCATTTCAGCTTCAATTTCCTCCCACAGTTTCATTTAAACATTGCTATGGTAGTACTGGAGTAATTTTTGATCCCATAAAAGGAATTTTTCTTCAACAAGAACAATCAATTACTCAATACCCATCGAGCGAATCGCTTGTTTGCGCGACCAGATCCAATCTTGGATCTCATCACCATCGCGTAGGTTCGCGCGACTCAAGCGCTCGCAGTGGACCACCACCATCTACATACAGGCCTGGTGGCTACGTCACAAAACCGTTGTGACGTCACATCAGATAGTCAAGACCATTTTGAGGGCAGCCATTTGTTAGCTGTTGCGCATGCGAAGTGTGAGCCGTTTTTTTTTTTCGTAGTTTACTGTTTTCTATGATAGTTATTAGCGAATTGTTATTCTGCAGAAAAGGTTTACACATGTTGCATTCTTTGATGCAATGGAAATTATCCATAGGGACAGAAAACTGGGTTATTTCCATCTCCTAAAGATTGTGCATTACGCCGATGATATATATCTGCAATGCATAGAAACTTTACACCACAGTTTCTTCCAAAGTAAATTTCTTTCTGCTTTAAAAATTACATGTTTCTTTCGTCTTGTATTTTTGTTGTTAATTAACTATAACTTCAGTGGCACGTTTGTTCTATAAACATGAATACACTTCTATAATACTGTTCATTGGTATTAAATTTTAGAAGTTGTTTGACTAGTTCGTTTATGTTTATAATATTCCAAAGTAGTTTACATCGCGATACACGTAGTCACTAGCAACTTATTTACTAAGAATAACCAAATTCCTCGTATTTTATGCTGTAAGAATGTAATTCTGGTCCAGGCTACATTTCTACCTAACCTCTATCTCCACTATTATTGCCTCTGCAAAATCAAACAATACTCACACACCTTCAATGCATCAGAACTATATTTCAAATAGCAGCGACAATTTCAGCAACAGGATTTCTCGTTTGCATAGCATTAGTTATCACAATTTCATTATACATCTTCAGCGTGAAATGCAATAATACTGAAGCAAATGCAATACACATTCACTGTATCATGACGTAAACGTGTTAAAATTTCTGACAGAAATTGAAACAAAACTAAACAAAAGCTACATTTTTAGTCCAGGTTCATTAAAAATCACTGTGCTTGAATATATCGTAGATCTAATTACTTTACTGCTTCCGCTCAGCTTCCGTTTGATCATGATGTATATGTCACCAGCCAAACCCAGTATCAGGCCAAACTAGTTTGACCTGACTAGTTTATCATACGCGTGTCAAGATATACTAGCTTAGCCCAGGACAATCTCGTTTTGCCTAAATACTTTAGGCTTAACTAGTTTGACTTAGGCCGAATTGATTTTGAATTGTTATGACACACCTAAACACATGAAATGCATCGCGAACAACATTCGTTTGATAATAACATTGCCTAAATACAGTTTCATAGTTCGCGTAGCATAAATTATCACAATTAATTTTATCATACACCTTAAGCATGAACTGCAATCGGACTAACGCACGCGCAATATTAGATTAACTGTATCGCGACGTAAATTTGACTCGAAAAATTATAATTTTTAATGTTTTGTTAAAGTCATTTAAGCATTTTGACTACCTACCTCAGTAACAACTATTTAACTTTTTTGTGATGACATAAAAATTATGATCGCGAAGTTATTAATTTCTATTATCAAATATGTCTTACATTTCAGCCGCACTAAGCCCTATTTAATATAGCTACTTATTGCGATTGAGCTAATGTAGTTTTCGATACAATTTGCAGTTTAATTGTAGATCGTGATACCGTCACTACAACTTGTCGGTACAGGTATCATATCAACCTAAACTGTTTTTTCAACTTCCTGACTGTTGTGTTTAGATTGAAATGTTGCCTAGACCAGAATTCACCAGTTTCAACGATTCAAACTAATTGTCTTCAATAGCAATTCAAAATAAGTTCGGCCTAGCCCAAACTAGTTAAGCCCAAAGTTAAGCCTAAAAAATTAAGGCCAAACTAGATTTTCCTTTATAGCGTCATGAAATCAGACCTGCCAAGGTCACGTAGTCTCCACTGCCTCCCCTGCCTGCACCAACCTTCTTGTCCCTTGGTTGGGACGGCGACATTGCCACATTAGCTTTTGCCGGTCGTCCATGCGTATCTTTGCACGCGGTCGTTTTATTTCCTTAATTTAAGGCCTATTCGAGTAATGTTAATGGTGGTGATGTTCAGGAACATAATCATGCAATTAGTGTATTAACAGACAGAAGTAATATTCGCGAACCTGCAGGCCACCTGGGCATTGGAAACCTAATTAAAATCATTGTAGCAGATATTTTAAAGTATTTTTTAAGGAATATTACCAATAACTAATACGAAAAAAATACTTCGATAAATTGCAAACACTGACATGGAGGTATTTGTGGCAGTCATTTCTATGAATAATCGGTCCCTTATATTTGATAAATTAATTTTCGTTTTGTCTTTGCTTTTGAAATTTTCTCGCGAAATTTGTCATGTATGGTCCATTGTGCTGACACCCGTAGGATAAACCAGTTTAGCCGGTAACACACATATGTCTACACTTACCGCTATATGAACTCATCATCATCTTTTTTATTGTTGTATCATAAACTAAGTTTTGTCTTTTTAATTTGATTTGTAAAACAATTAACTATAATTTTCCAATGTTAAAAAACCATTTGCGTTTTCTTTTCTGAAATAAATAGTTGTTTTTGTACACTTTTCGAAATATGGCGCGTACAATTTCCAAAATTGTTATTAGGCGATTTTTGTAAATAATTACAGTTCAAGGATTTAATTTGCCCCCTCGTAAAGAAATCTATTTATTTTTATTATTATTATTCTTTATACAAACGCTTGGAAAATATTTTGGATCTGAAATTTAGATAATAATTGCTAGAGTGGACAAGTCTTACAACCACCTTTCAAACACCTACGTGCAGAAATTATTATTATTTTTTAATGTCTCATCATATACATTAGAGTGAGATAAATTTTGAACAGACATCATCAAAATCATATTTAAAGGCACCGTATGGAAAGTGGAAATAGAATTTCAGTAAATCGAGGGAAGCTGAAGAGATGCGGGTGTGCGCGGATCAAAGCGGCTCGATCATTCCTGTCTCCACTTGGGCCTCTTTCCGCACTTTATCTCAAGGACATGTATTCTGCTGAATCCTCGCTCTCAGCCGCCCGCCTGTGCCTGCGTGAAAGAGATATTACCTGGGGGACAATTTCACAGCCGAAACAGGGATCGCGAAGGATGCCATTATTGTGGATAACAGTTGGATACTTGGCTGGAATGTTGCTAAGTGATGAATAGCCTGCTTTGATTAAGTCGAGCTACTCCTTTTTTTCAAAATTATTCTTACGTGAATTGAAATGTCACAACATCGATTTTGTGTTAGTTTCAGTAAGATAAGCTACTGAAATATGATTAGTAAATATTAGTATTAAAAAAATATAAATACGGTGTTTCTAATTTCGAAAATATTGATCACCAGTTATTCAATAAATGTGTAGGCTCACCGAAACTTCATCTTTGAACTAAACAAGAAACTTTTCTTCTATCTAGTACAAACTATTATTTTGATATCATAAAGTTTGGGTATTTGTTTTAAACTACGGGTTTTCCATGGTTTCCCCAAATCACTCCAGGCGAATGCCGGAATGCTTCCTTCAAAAAGGCCATGGACGAATTCCTTCCCGTTCCTTGTCACCAGTCCCATCCCGCCTCTAATGACCTTAGCCGTCGACGAGGCGTAAAGAAATAAGAAAAAAAAAATTAAACTGTGGGAACTTATTTATAGAAGTATGAACAGTCTTAATTTTTATCGAGACTTAACACGGATTTACTTTTAACTTCCGAAAAATTTTCTGCCTTCTTATACTTGGTACACGACGCATCGTATATTGTACAGGAACGGAGAATGCTTACTATATGCGATAGATTATCATTATCATTATTGAAGTTTTCCATTTTTTTTTGTGGATCGTCTGGCAAATCCTCTTCCAGTGTATGTGCCTATTTAAAAACAAGTTTCGATCTTCTACCGGCTTGCTTGTCCTGTCATAGGGAGGAGTGGATGTGCTGCCATCTGTCCTTGAAACGTGTAACTTGTGTTCTGTGTGATAAGTGTATTTTTGTTTAGGAAATGTGTGGTTTATGAGCTGGAAATTGGGAACTGTCTCAGTATTTGTGTAGGTTATTACGGAAAACCGCCTAGAAACCTCAATCAGATGGTCGCTACACCGAATCCCCCGTTTTGAACTTAGGTCCGTTATACCTCACGGATCCAATCAAGTGACACTTTAACGATAGCAGCCACTCTGGCGGGTGTCTGCAATAGATGACAGTGAAAACTGCATAAGTCTGACGTTACATCGCCCATATTTTGCACAACTGTAATTTTATAAATAGTTTCATCTGTAATGATTATTAATATTATGAATAACTAAATACAAAGAATTTGAGGTCGTGGGGAAAAACGTTATTCAGCGGAGCGTCGCACAGTTACTATTTGCGGTAAAGAATCGTTAGAGCCTTAAGGCAGCGCCTGGCCGAAACGCAAGCAGTTACGACTCCTACTTCACTGTTCATGACGCTGCCAAGCCGCTGCCGCGATGCTTTGTGGCAGTCGGACACAAGGCCATTTCACGGCGCATGCGTACGGCGAGGCGAGCGCGACGGAAATGCGGCACGTTATCCCGTGCTGATAGCGTATGCTTCCGCGACTTCCTTACGCTGTTAAATTCATCTTTGCATAAAACACAAACAGTCAGCTTCAAAATTAACAGCATTCTTGATCAATTTCTTGATTTAATTTCTTTAAATGACATTTAATGAAATTTCTTTTATAATTTTAAAAATCTTTATGATCTTCTTTCACAAAAAAAAGAAAAAAAAAAGCGTTCGATAAAAATAAAAATGTTAACGTATTCCGGAATACGTAGAATGGTTGGCTCTTTGAAAAGGAGGAGCACCTATCCAGTCTGCCTGAGGTACGATGGACGCTTCTTTTTCTTAGAAATCTGCTACATAACAAGTCCTTGGAGCAGGGCCGGCGTTAGGGGGGGTTAAGCGGGGCAAAAGTACCCGGGGACCGGGCCACCAAAGGGGGACCCGCCGGCCTGGGTGCCTTAGTAAATAAAAATCAAACACAAATTTTATAATCTGCACCAAGAATTTTGAACATTTTTGCATTAAAATTTTCTGAGTTTATCAAAAAAAAAAGTGTAAAGTAAAAATATTTTCGGGGGGGGGGGTTGGAAGGAGCCTAAGATCGCTTACCCGGGGCCCTAGAATCCTAGCCCCGGCCCTGCCTTGGAGTACATCTCACACACAAAACAAACTTTACCAGAGTCAAAAGTCAGATTAAGAAGATGTAAAAATACAGACTGAAACCGTAATTGGAATTGGGGACCTTTTGTACGTCAGGTAGCAAACTGCAAATCGTTTGACACCTACAAATAGTTCGATTTCTTCGTATGTGCAACGTTTTATCAGCGATTAAACGCCATACAAAATTCTTATGTTTTTTCGATTTAAAATTTTGACTCTCGTCTACAAAGTGAAGTTAGAAACAAGTTACTGTAAGTTGTCTAGTTCATTTGCCTGGTTAAAGATAGGATCTCTAATAGCAAAGTGACGTTTGATTAGGACCCTGGCAGGCAAAACCAGAAAGTATTACTGACCTAGGATTATTATACACATTTCACTTCAGAAATTATATATCTACAATTATTTTATCTTCATTTTACCTAAATTCAATATATAATTGTTAAAATACTGAATTTTTAATCTACCTTCATTTTTCCTGTCAAGATAGAGCCAAGCAATTATTTATTTAGCTTTTAATTAAAGAAAAATCAACTCACTATAATCTCAATCTCACCGACCACCATTTAACTTCTGAACTGGAACTATAACATAATTGTAACGGGGTCAGCTAAATTAAAAATACATATTTTCGCGAACAGCGGGTTTCCTGAAAACAATCGCAGAAACTGTTAAATAACTACAGGTGAGACAGAAAAAGTACTTGTCAAAAAATTTTCCCCATCAAGTAAATCTACCGATTTTCGTACATTATGAATTCCCTCCTAGTTTCACCTTCTTGGTGAAGAAACGTTTTCACTTGTAATGTTCCGGGTGAAACACATGTGTGCGTGTTTCTTTTCTCGTCGTGAGTGTGTCGGTCCCAGGGGATGTTCCGCTCGTGTTTGGAGAACGCCAGCCCCTGAGTGGGGTCCATTAAATCTGCCTTATGGCATAACAGCCCTGTGACAAGGGCCACGACACAAGATGGAGTGGGGTGCCTGGACTGTTTTCAGTAAACAAATAAAATAAAAAGTAAATCTGTATCCAAGAATAAAGGGTGAGGGGAAGCCAGGGAGTACAGCCAACAGGAAAAATTTGTGTTTTTATTATGAAAAAAAGGGCGGTTTTGTTGCATATCCTGAGCCAACCAGCGAAAAGAGTGTCCCTCCAAATACAGACATTGGCAGACGTCATGAAGAGGAGGCGGAAAGCGACGCTTCGACCGGCAGCACGGAAGAGAGAGGAACTTGTTGGCTACCGACGGAGAGGAGTAGATCGGCAGCCCAGCTGACCACGGGAGAGACAGGAGGGAGGCAGCCGGCCGGTCACATAGAGCTGGTCAACCCACCGACTGCACAACGTAGATTCGCCTGCACGGTAATCACCATTCAGAAAAAGGAACTTTTGCATCAACGTCGTTTTACCCTAGATATCGCCCCGAGACAGACTCTCTTGTTCCACAGAAAAAGTTATGTACCCTTGTGTTTTAAAAAGAAAATTAATTTTTGTAAAATTTTGTCAAGTACACAAATCAAATACATAAGTAAATCGTAAAGTCAGATTGTGAACCTTGTTTTCAATAGATCCCATCCAGTCCTGTAATGTGTCACTTGGCTTGATTAATTCAATAATTCATGTTTCAATAATAATACTTTGAGATCTGGATGTCGCTTCCCTCAGAATAGGGTACACTCCAATCTCTGGCGCCCACCTGATTTGTTTTTATACTTAATATTATTTGGAAATTAACAACTGGTAGCAAACGGCCACAGTGAGGTCAAGAAGTCGCTTTCCTAAGATAGGGAACACTTCACACTTAACATGTGATTACCAGAACCTCAATGCTTAAACACTTGAACAATTATTTCTGTTTTTGTTCCTTTCTATCTTTGTTGGAATTTAATATTATAGTTAGATTCATACTCACAACTCTGAGCGTTTATTATTTCGTGAATCGAAACGGTACTACTGTCCCTAAAGTAAACCCATACATAATTTTCCAACTTAGTGGCTTACTGACAGAGTATGGGACACTTATTTGATAACAGTTTTTTCAATAGGCTAGATGTTGAGTAGGTTACTCATAGTTAGCAATATGAACGATAGTTACGCGAATAATCAGAAGACACACTTCCGCATTAAAAACGCACGTACATTCGACTACACAGTGAAGTTGCAGTCTCCTCTTTCCCAAAGTCACAGGGAGGGCTTAAGCTCATTACCAACGTAGACCCTCATTTTTTGTTTGAAGCAGGACGGACCTGACAGACAATGGGAGGGTAAGACCTCTGTCAAACAAACACCCGCAGTCAGAATGGAGACTTCTGAGACTAAGAGGTTTGTCTTTCATTTGTACTTAGCGTTTGACAAAAATGGGTTCAATTTCTCTGTGGGAACACCTTTGATAACTTTTTAGTTCTAAGACTCAAATGGAGTGACATCAATACCTCTAAATAAGCCGTTTTATGTATTGCAAAATACTGTAAAAAGCTTTGTTAGTTGTTATATCATTTTAGTGGCCATTAGGATTGTTTGATTAAGAAATATTTCAGTTTAGGTGGATTGATGGGGTTGGAAATGGTTCTAATGAAATATAAAAAGTTTATAACCAACCTTCTCAACTTAGATGTTAAGGAAAGATATGATATAACATAAAATGGAGGATTATTTCAAATATATTTCCTGAAAGAACTATTGAAATTATCAATAGTGAGTATTAAAGATGTTCACAAATGAATAAGGTTTCCGAAAATAAAGAATTATTTACCGTCTATAAAGGGTGTTAAAAATGTAAAACATTTTAGGAGATATCATTCATTAAAATAAGACAAAAATGTTTAAAAACATTGCGCATTCTTTCGGAGTTAATAACAGGTCCGCAATGTGACGTTCGTCCACGTCAATGCATGTACCGCTAAGTATAATTTACAATCCAATACAGAGCAATGCAACCATACGAAGATCAGTGGGGTTGTTTCAACAAAGTCATCTATGATGACCACAGTCATGGTTTTTCCCCCTAAAGTGTAATAAATAGTGTCCCCAAAACAAACCCTAACCTGAAAACACTGACAAAACTACCAATAGTAGTGGGGTCAAATTACACAGGCGCTAAGGCACAAAAAAAAAAACCTCAGCCAACCGGCGCACCGGCGTAGGGAATCACGCACCCTATAAAACTGTCTTGGTTGTTCCTGTACTTGATGACATCTGTTGAGGACGTATAGACCAGCCAGCCCTGTCAGTTTCTTACGATGGGCTGAAGCATGCATTGCCGTGGACAAGCGTCACATTGCGGAGCTGTTATTAACTTCGAAAGTATGCGCTTGCGACCCCATGTATATTGAGAATTTTTGTCTTATTTTGATACATACTATCACCTCCTAAAATATTTTACCCTTCTTTTAACACGCTGTATAAATCGTAATGAGATCTTCTATCGTAATTGCTTCAGCTAATTCCAGCACTGGCTACTTAGCGTTACATAAGTATATGATATCTCATGCGAATTTTGTTATCTCCAACGATAAACAGCCAAAGTTATCTGTCACTTTATTGCCAAGTATCGGGGTCTGTGGTACACGACTCGATTGAAGAAGTGCGGCCAATATCGAACTTTTTTGTTGGAAGTTACACCTGGCAATTCGATCTGAATGAGAGGTATTGCGTCTTTAGCCGCCAGCTACTTGTGGACGTCTTGTCAACGTAGCGGCGCGTTGAGTTTCTCGGGGGAGGGAGGATCGATATAAAACTTGCACTGCACCCAGCGTCGTCTTCGTTCCCCATAACCCAGTTACCCAGCGAGTCGAGTTTTGTGCAAACATTTGCTTTGTCTCACATCCTATCTAACTACGGCGTGCAGAAATTTGCTGGCGATTATCTATATCGCTAACATTTCTTCCAGTGTTAGCACCACTCATGAAGAAAACAGAGCAACAGAAAACGCAAATCAATAATCTTAATTTTAATAAATTTTTTTCGATGTAACAAAAAATACTTCTTTAATACTTGGTGAGTTCTAGATGACTTCACATCATCCCCCATCTAAATTGACAGGAATTTTTTTTTTTTTAAACAGCATGAAATTTATTTATGTCATATAACAAACGATAGACTATTATCATCTGGTGCCAGTTAATTTAATAAATTAATTTCAATTTGATTTCTTATATGCTGCAAATAATTAAAGAATATATTTTTTGCTGTGTGTCTGGTGATACTGATCACTTTTCGGTTTGTCTGACCACCAAGCTACTAACATCAAAAAATGAGTTTATAAACCATAGTAGATTTTAAAAAAACCGAACCCCGACTGATAATTGCGCTTGTGTGAAATGTTGCTGAACAGGAAAACAAAGCATTCGAACATTTACGCCTAAAAGCAGAATTTGTCGTTGAAGAACAGCACAAAAATTATTCGCCTTATATTTTCCGTCATTTTATTTATTGTAAGATCATTAACAGTTTAATTCATTTAATATCTAGATTAGTTGTAAACCCTCATAAGAGTATGCAACAAAACAAGTAAGGCAGATTTCATTGAATAAATTAATGGATCTTCTGAAGCTTTCTTTGTCGCAGTAAGGATCTGTTGGAGATATTGAAAAGGGCCAGTGGACATTAGTGTGCCCCTCACTACCATTTATTACTTGTTAAAGTTGTATTTCACTGGTAACTCCGCCAGTCAAACTTTGTAAAAGATATTACTTTAAATTTTATTTGATATATGCAGTTAATTTCACAAAGAGAAAATTTGTGTGATATAAAATAAAGTTAAACAAACTATTTGATTTTAGAAAGTTAACAGTATACAAAAATAGATATGGACAGTGGTCATAAAAAGTACTGTTATAAAGCAAAATCCATTTGTATTTTACATAAACATCTTTACTGAAATGGCCTAGAGAAAGTTTCTTAATTATTTCTTAAATCTTGCTGCATTTGAAGTATTCCAGAAAACTGTTGTAAGTAGGTGTACTATTATTTTATTTTCTTACACCATTCTAAACTAACGTTAAACGCTTGATATCTTTATGAATGACTTCCCTAGGTTTTTTTTATAAAAAAAAGAAAAGTTTAATTCCTAAGTTCGTTAAAAAAATAACAAAACTTACATCTTCCACCATCCCAAGCTGGTGATAAAAATATTTTTCTCTCGTACATGACTTAAAAAAAATCTAAAGTGCTGTAAAAAATAGTCCTGTTATGTGAAAATGTTTTACAACCTAATTTTAAGCCTGACCGAAAAAAACTAATTGCACATGTAGGATAGTGTATTAGTAGCTTAGGAAACTATCAGCTGATATTATTAAAAGACATTGGTGTACGATACTTAAGTTTAAGGGTAATAATAAATTTTCGAATTGAATATAGGTTGCAGCTAGGTTATACCTCTCCTGATATTGCATACTATCAACAAGACAAGCTTCAGGCTCAAGCTGTCTACTGCTGACAAAAATACCTGAAGTTTGGTGCTCATCCGTTACTATCTTATCATTCGGCTTTATATCGCTTTATTCATTCCATTGGTCGATTTTCCCGGTTCCCATTTTTTATCTGGTATTAAATAAGGACATTTAGACAGGTTTCGTACCGTGAAGTTGGGGGAGGAGTTGGTGTAGGTGACGCCGCTGCGCCAGTGGAAGTAGCCGAGGTCCGTGCGCTGCGGCCAGATCTTGCGGCGCCCTCGGAACACGTTGAGCCAGCTCTCCGTGGTGATGCGGTGAGCGTAGTCCACGTAGCCAGACACCTCGTGGCCAGTGCGTTTACGCAGCCGCACAAAGATGATAGTCTGTGTAAAGGCAGACACACCAGAAATAATCTTACTTTAAATAAGCTAATGTTGATGTAAAAAGTCTTTATGTTCGATACCGCAAACAGAGCATGTACAGAATCTCAAACGTCATTCGTTCTAAAAAAATTTCAATAAGTTGTTGCCTGATCAGCAGTACTATGCTGTTGAATGTCGAGACGAAAATCATATTTTCGAAGCCAAAATTTCAAAATTTGAAAGAAACGAAAGTAAAATTCGGCAAACTGAACAGCACATATAATTAAGAGTTTACAAGGGGTCATTAACCCCCGCAGAAGGAGATAAGGCTTGGAAGCAACAAAAATGTATGCCCGCTCTCGACCATGTGAGCACAAGTGCGCTTGGCGCCGATGAAGATGTTCCGGAAGAGACTGTGACATTCATATAAGAATGTGCCGGTCTTCGTGCTACTGCTACAAAATTTCGAGAAGCGACTGACGCGCAGGAACCCGTACAATAATGGGGAGTCTCTCAAGAACGAATAAGAATCAACTTGTAACGTGTGCAATAGATTTAAGTTTGTGAAAAAGTAGATTACTATTGAAAACTCTTAACAAACATTAAAATGTGCCAAGAAATAGAACTATCCATCGTACGGAAGACGAACCACGTGATACGTCGTTGTATACCTCACCCAGCTCAGTATTCACAGAACAAGCAGCTGTCATGCTTAATCATCAAACCCACTTGACAGTGTGGTAAGATTCGTTATAGACTAAAAAAATTAAATTATACCGGCTATGAGAACTGGTCCAATAATTCTTATTCCAAACTCCGATGCGATTAGACTGACTTTCCCCAATATACATCTCCATATTAAGATCCTATAACTTTAGGCTGTAAATGAGCAGATGCAACTTTTACTAGTAATGCCCCTGTGCACTGAGTTTCTCGAATCCTTCAGCTATACGCCATAGATTGGTGTTAACTGACGAACACAAAAAAAACTATAAGTTAATTTCTTTAGTGTAAAAAGGAAAAAAAAAACACCGTTGGCTACCGTATAACTCTATTATTTTTTAATCTGCAATGAATAAAATAGGTAGCAGCAGTTTCGTTCGGCATTTACTTGATAATGATCTGTAACATTTGAATGATAAGATGATCTAGCCGATTCACTGATCTATAATGACAATAATAATCCGTGTGGAGTCGTATTTTAATGCTAATCGTTACAGTATCTGCTTTTCAAGCAGTGTACACGGAAGGGTAGTGGAATTCCGCTCTTCACACAGCGCTGACATTGATACAGGAACTATAGCCAGCTTTGGTATCGTGAATCTCGCAAATTATGTGAGGTTATATTTCCACGGTCTATTGCTTCGACTAATACAGGTAGGACACAAAATTTAATCAAAGGCACCGATACCCGAGGCCGAACTCGCACACCAATCCCTCCAACACTTAGCGACCGTGTTAAACGCGCCAATGATAGAGCCTGCTAATACAGCACTTCGGTCAGGCGAAACGTGTATAATATTCAAACTTCTTTGGGCGAAAAAGTGCAATATATCTCGTCTACAACCAATTAAACATCACTGATGTAAACCCGAGCCTGGTAAATAATCTATAACACTCGGGTCTCGCATACCGAAGGACGCGCATTCTAATCTCCGACCTATCATCCATATTTCAATATTTCAGTTTTTCATGGTTTCTCGAAATCACTACGCGTGAATGCCGAAGTGGCTCCCTCAAAACACCACGACCGAATGCCTTCCCGTTCCTTGCCCGTATCCTATCACGGATCTAATGACTTCGATGCCAGGGAGCAGAAAATCCCAAAGAAAGGAAAAAAAAAACTTATCTGAATCTCAATTTTATCTCGCTTTAATAACTTTAGTCAAAATGGATGACTGCAATTGTTTAGCAACAGACATTTATTCATGAGATGAGCTAAACAGAACAGCACTTAACAAGCTACATATTGTGGAGGGTGAAGGACTAGCAGAGTAGGTGGTTATAGAAGTTTTAGATGTATTTACCCTCACAACAGTCAATCATTAAATAAAAAAAAGCTGGATCCTCCCGAATGTGAGCCGATTTTATCACGATTGTGTGAGGGAATTATGTAACTTCTGAATTATTTGTCTGTGCGTTCAATCGGGAATTGACAGTTTGCAGACCGTCGGGTTACAAAGCACCGACTCACATTTGCGGTTAAAATATGAAATACTACTGAAACAACCTGACGCCAACATCTAATCACCTGTATAGATAGCAGTTATACCGTTTCAAAATTTACATAGATTTGAGCCATCCTGTTCCATCGAAAATTATTTCTACTTATTTATTCTTACGAATTGATAAAAGCGGAAACATAAGTTTGACTAGCTTTAACATTATATCACCCACCACAAACTTGTATCACCTACTTAATCATAGGATTCCAATGATATAATTCGAAACAAAGATTTTGTATTCGGATGAATTTTGTCATCAAATATACTGCAGGTTAAAATTAGGAAAAAAGGGGACATTCGCTTTAATTCGACTGATGTATCAATGTTGGTGGTAGAAAAAGATCTCAATATCGTTTTACGAACCTGGGGGTTTGAGGAGTTCTTAATTTTTGTTATTGCATTTTACGTAAAACTCTGATCGTTTCACGACTACAATCAAATAGACTGCTGTGTCACAGATCCTAACACTCCATTAGTTCGGATTATTTTATCATTTGTTGTACGTCAAGTTATTGAAGACACTTGAACAAGAAATTAAATGATACATTAGAAAACACATAAATGTATTTACTTCATCGACTGCTTTGATCTTAGGTGGATATCGATTCCAAGATTGATTCCATATATCTGCAGAAGGCTCATAAACCAATTGCACATTTAAGCCGAGAGTACTGTAAACTGGAGTTACCTTCGGACTGCAGGGGAAACTTTAGGACACCTGCGTTTTTTAAGCGTTTCATATCTCCCACAGTTGCCAGTTGCAAAGTATTCTATCTTTTTTTTATGGTCATTCGAAGTTTTATTGAGTGCTGTCATCTATCAGCAGTCTTTTGGAACTTCATCCAACAAATTTTCTGAAAGGCAACCATATTTTATTTGACGACGGTTTTCAAAGAGTTCTGTTGTGCTGCAAACTTTCATATCACAAAGAAAACCTACAAGTTGACGTGGAAAAAAAAATAGTCACAACAAAAAGTACATGCCCTAGATACAGATTTAGATAGTAATCAAACAACATAACCTTTAATACCTATAAATATTGGTAACGTTTCCTAAAATCAAGACTTTCGCGGGGCAACTTTGGAACTGTACCAAAGGAATTGAACTAATAATGTACCAGTGGTTTATGAGTCACTTTATAATATTCTAAAATGATGTTTCATGAGCGATATGAAACGTACATTTTTCAGCACCGAACAAAGTTAATTTAAACATGCTAAATGACATTGTTCCCTTACGGCACTTCTAATTTTGAATTTGATGAAATTAGTAGATCAACCAAGAATTTAGTTGAAAACAGCTCTGTATTTGATATGAAATGCTTAGTTATCGTATATGACAGGTCCACAACGTGGTGGATTTGGATAGCTTAATGCTTCGAACAAAATTCTGAAAATTCGAAAAAAATTCTGAATTAAGGAGAATTAGAAATACATACATTGTAGGTCGAGATACGAACATTCTTTCAAATATTCATCCGGTTCAAATCCCCATCCGGCCATCCAGATTTTGGTTTTCCATGGTTTCCCGAAATCACTCTAGACGAATGCCGGAATGGTTCCGTTAAAAGGTCCGAATTCCTGCCTGTTCCTTGTCTTCGGAACTCCCCCCTCTAATGCACTGACAGGTTGTAAAGCTATAAGCACAAAAAATCCTAATTAAATTTAATTCAAGTATATATCACTATTTTGGGGAATGTATTTCATTTCCATCTGTCAGTTTGCTCTCGTTTAAGGCCTGGTAAATTTAGATGACGGTTGGCTTTACAGTTCCCTTAAAATACAATGGCAGGTAAATTATTTTTATACATTGATTAATAATAATCATCTGATAAGCTTTTGAAACCAGAATTTTATCACCAAGTTTATTACAAACCGAAATCAAGATTCTTTATACGTGTGTAATAACAGTATAGTTTTCATTTAATTTGCTTCGGGTGCTTTAATGAGTAGGACATAACGAATTTAGGCGTTGCGAATGTTGAAGGTCATCATGCAGCCTTCGAACCGTCGTAAAATGTGAGCCTGCATGAATTTTGAATATGACTGTAAGGAACAGTGAAGCACTAATAGGCGTTTCGCTTTACAAACAATCCAGATGGTGAAAATTTCAGGGAGCCAGCCAAAATCAGGACAAGGGCTGAGCGTGGAATTGATTGTGAAGAAAATAGGTAATCATAACAAGAATAAACTGTGAAGAAAAATGATAAAACGCTGATGAGTGTAGAGTAACTTTCAGTAGATGAGCAGTGACACATGCTGTGACATGACATGTAGTTATCATAGTTAGTTGCTCTTTATTACCGTGGATGAAGAGTCTATATGGATTGAAATAATAAAGAAACACGAAGCATAAAAGCACAACCTTCAGCAAATTTCAATGGTAAATTCTCAAAAACTTCAAAATATCTACGCCCTCATGGCAAATGTTTCGCAGTGGTAAATCCGTAGTGAACATCGGGGTATTGTGCGGCGGTTACCTTCAGCGTACCCTAAGACTTCATTCTCGTCTTTCGAGCTTTCCGAACAGCAGGAAAAAATAAAAGTGGCCATTAGTCCCCTAACTTTAAAAAGAAATCTGTACAGTCCAGCAGAAGATAATAATTAGACTAAGCAATACGTTCGTGGTAATGCTCTTAATGTAAAAGCTTAGTACATATTTCATATGAAAAGAAAACTTGAGTTGTAAGTAGTGTTATGGCAGTTCATTTCTTCACAGTTGCATAACTAAATAAAAGAAAGCTCATAACCTTGATTTTGTACTGATGTAATACTGAATATGTTTCTTTGCTTGTTATATCAGCGACATCTTGGGCAGAGAATATAACGGAAACACCTACACTGAATGAATATAAATAACTAATAATACCGTCAAAAATTATGGGTTGAATGCATTGTCCTGGCAGTTCATTTCTCCGCAATTAATTAGTTAAAATAATGTTATTAAATATTCCCATAACTATTATTTTGTAATGATGTAATGTTTTACGTATTTCGCCTCAACCTCTTTTCATTACACCTAAATAAATAAATACCTTTATGGTTTGTTTCAATTTTTTTATTTTAAAGGGAAATATTGAACCCGTACGAAAAATAAATAGGTAATCTTAAAAGCCTTTGCATGCTATAATAGCCACATCCGTAGACAATGGATATAACAAAAGCATGTACAGGTACATCTATGGGATAAATAAACAAAAAACAATTAATAATTAACACGTGGATTTAAGTGAAATGTATACTTTTCTTTATGGTTAGTTTGTAATTAATTATATATCGAGACATTTCAAAGAAACAAAAAAAAAGCAATCCAAATTCCGAGGTTGCTATAACAGAGTTATTTATAGAGCGAAAACATTACTGGCCAGCACAGCGTTACGTACACGATAACAGTTTAAACAAGCTGATCATTCAGTTGTATTGATCGTATTTATTTCAGTTTTTCTGAAATGAATAGAAAAACACTGAGTGCCAAGTAGTCTACGTCCTAGCATTCTAGGAAAATTTGTATTGTAATAGGAATGCCGACCACCTATATCACAGTCCAGTACCATTGTCGCTGGTGCTCCTCGAATAGCATCTACAAGCGGCATCTGCCCGCGCCATTAAACCCAGTTGACGAGAATTAATTGGCTCGTCTGCGGCCCCGTCCACCATTAAAATGCATTCGCGTCAACGTCTCCGACGCACTAAACTGCCTCCCGGGGTGAGAAGACCCCTGGGGATTGATACGGGCCCCGCGATCACGTCCGACCGGCATTAATCCCACCTGAACTGCCAGCGTCCAGGCACCTAGAACGGTGGCCATTAAGCACGCGCGTCTAACTGAGTCTAGATTACCTGCTCCACAAACTGTTAAACAATCTACATTATTCAAATCATGTCAAAGTTTCCTATGTTTGATTATTTTTGGGTGCAATATGAATGTTCTTTTTGCAGCCATTTAATATACATATTTTCATTTTCGAAATATTTAAATGTCATCTTTTGGTCAAAAGAAATATTGCAACATCAACTTAACTATACACATTGATAAAAAAACTAAATATTTCAGGTTAGTATTTACAGGAGTTTCTTTATTCATTCTAGCGCAAGAAATAAAGAGCTATCTACGAAAATCTAACAGATTTAAAAAATTTGATTCAGAACCAATTTTACTCTGTAAAAGTAGTTTTTTTTTTTTTAACTGCTTAACGTCTCGTAACAGCGAGCTCTTTAGAGACGGGAAAGTATGGGAGGCAAGGAATGGGAAGGAATTCGGCCATGGCCTTTTGAATGAAGCATCCCGGCATTTGTCTGGAGTGATTTGGGAAACCATCGAAAACCCAAATCTGGATGTCCGGAAGGGGATTCGAACCGCCGTCTTCTGTAAAAGATTATTCTTTTTGGAATATGGTAACTACAGACGATTAAGATGATTCTATATGTTTTACTGAATGGAAGGAGAATCACTAAATTGGCGTATGATTTTCTTTGAAGGTGTTTACACATGCAGCAAATAGAATGTTTGGAAATTGCGTTTATATGTAGTAACTAGCAAGGCACATTATAAAAACTAATAGCGTATCTGAATGATTTGTCAACTAAACACATTTTTATATATATTTTAGTGTTTTGCGATAAATGTCAACAAATAAAATTGCAAACATCTGTTATTTTGATTCCCTAAATTATTTCTGTGTCTGATTTTTCAGCCAAATTTCTCTCTTTTGTTCTCTGACGTTTTCCAGTTATGTTCATTGACTGTTTCAAGAGCGATACTATCTTCTCTTCCGCCGGCCCAGGAAGTATAAAGTCTACAGCGCTGACGTCACAAACGGTCCAAGTCGCTCCCCGGGGATGGGTTATTTTAATTAAATTATCGCACTATATTGTGCTTACAATGGAGAGCAATAGTATAAGTGCTAACATAAGAAATATGCAGAGATAATAGAAATACTGAATATCATGGCAAATAAGATCGTAGAGACTAAATGTCGTTTGAAATACCCATTTTTTCAACACGTATAGTAATGGGTAGTGGAATTGTTTACAATAGCTTGCTATGTCTGCGGTAAAACAAAATTCAGATGTAATGTATATTGATTATGCAACATTCTCTAATGTATTTAAATTGTTTTGGAGAATGTATGTCACGGTGGCGATTTCTCCTCATACCAACTTTCCATCTCATTAAGTTTTTTTTTTTTCAGTTAAGTGCAATTGCGTCAGCTACTTATTTCGCCAATAAATGGCATTTTGTCACTTTTGATTTCAATCGGCTCACTAGATGATAGTTCATTTAGGAATTATGGACTGACAAAAATTAGTATCAATCATTTAGCAACCAACGTCATCTACTAATGAAATAGCCTACATTCAAGACTTATTAATTATCTGCAAATTATTTAGATTTAACTGTTAATATGTTATATGTTCTGACAGAGGCGTTTTTTTTTTTTTTAAGTTAACATTTAACTCAATTATATTTTTGGAGTGTTTTAGTACTAAAGCGTAAAAACATTAGGCCTGTATGTATGTTTATCATCTCGGCAACCTTATTAGGAAGTACATTTCTTTTATTTGCTATATTTATGTTATAGATTTCCCAAGGAGTAGTTATGACGCTTTAGTCATATTTTACGTCTACCGCTTCTCGTCGTGAGCACAAAGTTACTAAATTGAATTTCTCAGCTGCTGTAAAGTGCAATTAAAAGCTACTGGGAGGTAGATCTGCTGTAGACTGGTAGATGTTTGACCACTTGATTTCACCGTATCTGACAGAAAAAAAAATTGAGAGGACACAAACTAGGAGCTGTGTCCATTGTGACGCTATCTGCTGTGACGCCCATTGTGTTATGGTCAGTTCCGTCGGACAAACATGGCGGCCAACAGGCGGCGTAACGGTCTCTCTGGGAGACTATATAGGAACACTACATAACGGGACGCCGACTCCTCGCTCGGCGACAAGTAACGAGTAGTCTAGACGAGACGGCATTGTTTTAAAAAGTTTCTCTAACGGAATTACAATCCTTACCTACGGAGAATTTACTGCAGTGGCTTTTGATGAGATAAGCAAATATCCATTCAGCGTTCCTGATGCTTCACAAGGAGAATTGTCTGTACAAATAGAAATTCAAGCTCATAGATTCATTTAAACACGCATCGTCATATAAGATGCTGTCTGTAATTCACGCATTTAACGGTGCTCTAAAATAGAATTTATTTGCACTGCACGAATCGAGAACTCTATTTGAAGTACCACAGTAAAAGACGAAAAAAAAATTGTATTTTGACTACAACATAATATCTAGTAATGAATAATTGGTCAGGAATGGGTTTAACTGAAAGCTGGGGAACAAATACGAGGACCAAAGAAGCCTGAAAATTAATGAAGAAATTTCGTAATTCTCAGTATCACTTCAGTCAAGATCCACAGCGTTATCTCGAACTTAATTATCAAATACGTGACAGTTAACATATACATTAATGTTAACTCTCATCTCTTCCAAGCTAGCTCCTATCGAAAAGATTCGGTAAAATATATAGGAATGCATTATCCTTTTTTTTTTTTTTTTTTTTTTTTCTGTCGTCAGTCTTTCGACTGGTTTGATGCAATCCTCCATCCTTTCCTATCCTGTCTGTGCTATCCTCTTCATTTCTACATACCCCTTACAACCCACGTCCTCAATTATCTGCTTCATGTATTCTAATCTCTGCCTTCCTCTACAGTTCTTACCTTCAACTGTTCCCTCCACTAACAAATTAAGCAATACAGCATGTCTCAAAATATGACCTACCAGCCTGTCTCTTCATTCTGTAAGCTTCTTCCACAAACTTATTTTCTCACCCATCATTTCCAAAACTCGCTCATTTCTTACTTTGTCTGTCCACTTAATTTTCAGCATTCTTCTGTAGCACCACATTTCAAATGCTTCAATTTATCCTACTGTGACCTTATTCGCTTTATATATGCTGCCTTTCCAACTGGATCGTAATAATATTTTAGTAGACACAATCACTAACCTGAAAGATCACTCTCTCCCCAAATGAATTCTCCAGAAATTGGGATTGTATGTATCTCTTTGACATATACAGTACTTTGCTGAGCCAGTGACACAAAGAGCGCTGCACATGTTTGAACATGGGTCCTTCTCTTTGATGGCGATCCCGTACGTAGCTAAAATTAAAGGTCGCCTCATCCACAGCATTAAAGCAGTTCTTTAAGAATTTCTAGTAAAACTGAGTTCTGCATCATTATCGTCTCCGTAACATTGTTCGTCTGTGGATTCTTATTGTTAAAATCTTTGTTACATTATTAGTTTACTATTTATGCCAAGTTATTCATATAGGTGTTGAAATTGTGTTGAGTTAATTCTTCACAGTATTTCTCTGACTTCATTTCCTTATAAATTAGGAGAAACTTTTGATATTATGTGTTAGCTGAAAATTACTATTGTAGATATTTATTTAACTAACACTTCAAATTGTCTTTCGAATATTTTTGTTAAACGTTTTACTGCCGTTCTGCAGATTCGCAACGTCATACTGAGAAGTATCACAATTTTAATTCCGTATGTCGTTAGCCACTTTTGCACTATTGAGCTTCCGTGCATCAACAATGGAATATAGACTAGAGCGAAATACACAAGCCTGCGTTCAATGTTACGATCCTTTCTTCATGGCCTAGAATGCTTTTTCTATGGAAGGTACCCAATTCCGCATAAATACTCATTTAATCAATTTTTGTTATCATTCCAGAAATCATACTGTTTTTAGAAACTAGACGACCCATGCGAAACTTTCGTGAAAAAAAAAAAAAATCGGTGAAAAGTGAGGTTGAATATGATGACACCAAAGCTGAGTCATTACTCTTCATACTCCTACTTCATTTATCGATTTTGGTTGTATATCCAGGGAGATAAATGGCTAGAGACACAAAAAACACATTTTAGAAAAATTGAAATTTTTGCCCTTTAAGGGTCGAATTACGAAAAATTCCTATCTTAAATTATAATGTTACCACGGCGGAGACCTTAATCTTTAGTATGATACCTCATTTATCTATATCGGTTGGATATCAAGTCAGATAAATGGCACGTGACACAAAAATGCGTTATAGAAGCATTTATACCTTTTCCATTTAAGGGTTGAATTCCAAAAACATTCTTTCTTAAAATATGATGTCACCAAATCTGAGACATTACTCCTCATAATTATACTTGATTTTTCGATTTTGGTTAGATATCCAATGAGATAAATTGCTTAAGACACAAAAAATGAATTTTAGAAAAATTAATATTTTTGACCTTTAAGGATCGAATTACGAAAAACTCCTTTCTTAAAATATAATGTTACCATGGTGGAGACCTTATTATTTAATCTGATACCTCATTTATCTATATCGGTTAGATAATAAGGGAGATAAATCGCTTGTGACACAAAAATGCGTTATAGAAAAATTTAAACTTTTTCCCTTTAATGGTTGAATTCCAAAACAATTATTTCTTAAAATATGATTTCACAAATCTGAGACATTACTCCTTATAATCCTACTTCAATTATCGATTTTGGTTAGATATCCAGGGAGATAAATGGCTCGAGATACAAAAAACGCACTTTAGAAAAATTTACATTTTTCCCCTTTAAGGGTCGAATTACGAAAAATTCCTTTCTTAAAATATATTGTTACCACGACGGAGACCTCAGTCTTTAATATGATGCCTCATTTATCCATATCGGTTAGATATTAAGGGAGATAAATCGCTCGTGACACAATAACGAATTGCAAAAATATTGATCCTTTTGCCCTTTAAGGGTTGAATTCCGAAAAATTTCTGTCTTAATATATGACGTCACTAAAGCGGAAATCTTAATATTTAAAATGATACTTCATTAAACGATTTCAGATCGATATCCAGGGAGATAAATGACTTGTAACACAGAAAACAGCATTTTAGAAATATTGACATTTTTGCCCTTTAAGGGTCGAATTCCGAAAATTCCTTTCTTATAATGTGATGTGCCCAAAGTGGGGACCATAAGCTTTAAAATGACACCTCATTCATTGATTTCGGTTAAGTATGAAGGAAGATACAGGCTTGTGACAAAAAAAATACCTTATAGAAATAATATATATGATTGATGTTCATCTCTTCTGACCAAACTGAGATTGTCTTCCTTTGTTTCTTACCAGTTCCAGGATTGTTAGATATGTCATTCTCATTTGGTAACCTACATGCCGGGGCCCGGCTGTAAAATATCCAGTCTGCAATAAGTATCTACTATATAATTTCGTAGAGTCATCCATTAACTCCCCTCGATAGCTACTGGCTGGAGAATGTTGTCATGTGTCAGCCTTCGTTTGCAAAACAGCGACCAGAGATACCATAAGTAGAAATTCGTGGTCACGTTCACAATTTAACAGATAAGCAACTGCTACCAAATTAATTGCTATAATACATTCATTAAGCTTCATAGTTAAAAAAAAAACTGATAAATTTTGCGGCTGAAAAAACGTTGATCTGCTTTTTAGTAACATGTTGCTAATGAAGGCAACTTGCACAAAATTTTTTTTAAAAAATTAGTTTACTCATAGTCTCTACTGTAACCAATTGTCATTCCGGGTTAGCATAAATTTCAATTTAATTAAAACTGTCACTAATGTTGTTGCTTGACCAAAGTTTATGCATTACAGTTTATTTGCTTTTCAGGTATTTTACTGACCACTTTTGTGGATGGTCTTTATTCATGTTCACTGTACGTGAGTTATCAGGTTATTTTAATTGGTCATCTGACCAAATATGTTACCTAATCAACTATTCTGGCAATCCATTTCTTCCGAGTTGCTCAACTGTTTAATAATATGGAATGTGTATTAAGTTCTATGGCCATTAGATATACTATGACCAATGATTACATTACGAGTGTTTGCCCACTCCCAATAAAAAAACAACGTAATTCTTTCGAAGCAAACAGGAATTTTTAAAATTTTCTAGAGTGAACTTTAAGGGTAAAATAAAAGTCAAGTTTTTGTATTTAAGTAAGTTCGAGTCTATGACCTTTGAAACAATTATACGAGTGCGCTATCGTCCCTGTTCGTGTTTAATACCTACCTCTATTAATGCTTCAGAGTTCTTCAGACTCAAGAGATTTTGTTTATCCTAAAACACAGGTCATGTTTATATTTGGTCAAATCAGATCATCCTGTCAAAATATTTTATCCTCAAAACTGGAACTAATCTGGACCCGTGACGATACGCTAAGAACGGTCACGGGCTTACACTAGTATTTAATATCTCCTCATTGTGCTGTATTGTCTCTTCACAGAGCAAATTAGTAACTTCGGTTCTTAGTATTCATTTCTATTAAGTATTTTTCTGTGCAAACACTTAATTATACGGAATCCAATATGTTGTTGGCTCAAGTTTATCAAATGATCATGGTTTATTCATAATCTTTTTCGCGGGTACAGACAAGCGTACAAGATAAGAGTTCGTGATGTTACTACGCAAGCAATTTTTAACCGTGGTGAATGTTAATGTGTGCGAAAAAATTATTACTCGATTTACCTAGTGACAAAGCTCAGCACCAAATTACCAAACCTCTGACTGAATGGTTTTGCATAGAAATCTCTTTCTGCCTCAGAAGCTCGTACTTCAATTGAAACAGTACGAGGTACATGGAATTATATGCAGTTTCCACCCTGCGTAGCAGTACACTAATTCGTGTGAGAACAAAGTGGTGGTCGTGATTAAAAGACATGGACATCGCACAACGCCCTATTTAGATTTAAATTAACTATGTATTCACATGAGCTATCTACAGCTTCAACCCTTCCTCACTTCCATCTCGCTGTTTCGTGAAGACAAACTGGTTTAATTAACACACATTACTTTTATGATATGTTTCTTACATTTAAAAAGACGATTTATCTGAAGTATGGATGAAATAATGTGCACCTGTGTGGCAAAAGCTGATTTTTTTATATGCTTGTGTTGAATTACAAAGTTAAATTTTAGTATTGTAATAGTAACTATTCCCGTATAAATTTATTTTGTAAGTGCGTATTATCTTGCGACAGTTGCTCATAGTTTGATCAAGAAGACGAAGCAGTAAATTCTTGGGAAAAACATTATTATTCATTAATCATTTATAGATCGTCGTTGGAGGAAATGCGTACAGCTTTGAAGGGACGATTTCAAAAAATTGACGACAACATTTCTTTTACTTATGAAAGCATTGTCATCCCACGAACGAGGCCTCTGATTGATTCGGGGTCCGGTGTCATTAATATCGGGCTACAAACGGGTAATGCGCCAGTAAATTAGTGTCTGGTTTGATGTTTCAAATAAGGAAGTTGATGATAATAACTAAGTCAATTTCATTTTACTTCTTCCTCTTCAGCTTTTACCGCAGTTAAATGTAGTCGTGATCATTCCAAAAGAGCACGAATAATACCGTGCTATGATGAGTGAGAGTAAGTTGCTCACCGCCAGCAGTCCCTCGCGGTTGGCGCGCTCCCTGGCGGCAAGAGCCAGCAGCAGAGGGTCTGTGATCTGCGCGAGGTGGCTGCACATCTTCTGGTCCAGCTTGGCAGGGCATAGCGTCAGTCGCACGGCCTCCAGTCGCTGCACGAACTTCTCCTGCGACAGAGTCTCTCCAGAGCTCCTGCGGGCAACACGGCGACAACGTAAACACAGTTCACGCGTGGAAGATGCAATGAGGGTCAAAGGTCACGTCCTATGTAATAGCCGTCAGTTTTCTAAACAATTCTAAAAGAGTGCCACACCATGGCAGACTTTCTTCCTGTTACACTCCAATTATACTCTTATGGCTATAGTGTCTCTCGAAACTTCGGGGCAAAAATACGGAAAAAATCACGAGTACCATTTCACTCGGGCTGATGAGAGTTTCACTTGCTTAAGCCAGCATTTGTTTAGCAATTTAGCTACCGATAATGCATAAAACACACAAAACCGCAAGGCACTTTCATTCTTATTAACAACTTACTCACTGAGATCTCTGGTGCAATGCACCATAAAAAACTGCTCTATCTTCCTTCCACGTGCAGTCCCAATCTTGTTTAAAACTGAACTTAAAAATTATATATATATATATATATATATATTTGAAGCGCGTTGGATCCTTAATACTAAAAGCAGTTTGTTACAGAATGGTACTAGTAAATGTTTAGGTATTTCTGTTCAAATGATGTGAAGAGATATGAATCAACATAAGTTAATTATTCTCCTTGATTTCGTTTAGCTAATGTTACGTAGTTTCTACAATTTATGTTCTTGATAGTTACTCACAGTTTTGTGTATCCTTCTACTCTACTACCACTCCAAACCAAAATTCAAAAAGCCAGTCCGCGCACTGAACCCTGCAGAAAATATTTTGTCAGTCTTTCTTCAGAGAAAACATTTCAGCACTCATTTTTGAATATCTTCATCTGCGACAGTTGATCAGGCTGTGTAGTTTTTGTTGAATGATTGTTCTTTTAGGCTATCGAATATCTCAATGCCCTGCAAATTCGTAGTTGTATTCATACTGCCTTCACAGCAGATTTCTGTACAAATGCTTTATTTGATTAACTGCATCATCCATTAATTTTACAGTTCTAGATGAATAGTATTTAATTTGTTTATTCCATTACTTCGTTGTATAAATTTGTGGCAGAATATTTTATCCTGTACCTACAGCAGAACAATAAGCAATCAAACAGGATTTTAAATCCTTGATTCTAGCTATAACTACTTCGATGATTTTTCAATATTTTTGGGTTCTTTCCCTGTTGCTGCAAGTATTGTCAGACGTGCCCCTTTGAGATTGGTACCAATTTCATAATCAGAATATGGAGGACTCGGTCGGTATACCATCAGGTCCAGGTGACTTGTGTTCATTAAAAGAATATATTGCTTCAAACATGTTACGCTACTTCTTGGATTTTCTTTTTGTTGCAGAACTCACATTCGTTGACACAGTTTTGTTTGTCTTGCAACTTAGGTACCTGTACAGTTGCAGGCAGTTCGCACATTGAGTAATTCATTTGTAGTTGCGGTGGTAGAACCGCCAATCCTCCTTATTTGTTACAAAGTTGTGTGTAATAATAATTTAGAGTTGTTCCTGATGAATTCTTCAAAGCTATTTTATTTGGTTGGAGAGGGAAATCATAAATCAGGTTGTTGATCATCTGACTGTTTCGATTTCCGATGAAGCCGAGGATCTTTTATTGGAGTTCCTAAGGACTGCTCAGCGTGCTGTCCAGTGAACACACTTCTCGGCTGGAGCGTAGCAGTGGTCCCGCCACCTCAGCTTGAGGGTGGGAATACGGAGCTGTACCTCCGTAAAACTACAGCTCACGGTTCTCTGATCCCAATGCTATATTTATTTTATTTGCATAGTTGTTATGGGTAAATCATTGAATTATTCTCTAGGATGCAATAGAGCCACGTTGAATAAGATTTCTTCCTATCACACTGATGATCGAAATTTCTGCAGCCTCCTGAACCAACGTTTTCCTTTATTAAACAAATTTTATTTAGCGGATGTGATGGTGCAGAGCCTTTTAGCATGCATCTAATTGTATTTTTAAAACATTCAAGTAATAGTGATTAGATAGTGCAGCAACAGCAAATGAACCCAAAAATATTGAAAAATCATCGAATTAGTTAAAGCTAGAATCAAGAATCTAAAATCCTGTTTGATTGCTCATTGTTCTGCTGTGTGAACAGGAAACTTATAGAACGAAGTAATGGGATAGAAACATAATATACTAGTCACATAGAACTGTAAAATTAATAGATGATTCTATTAATCGAAAAATATCGTTTGCACTAAGATATGTATCCAGTATTCCAGTATTAGAAATAGTAGACGTATATCGATTTTCAGTTTGAACTTATAATATTTCACAACCAATTCAATAAAGTAGAAAATTGTTAAGTTTTCCTTTCACTAATCGTTTCTTATCAAGTCTGCATAGTGACGAGCTGTCACACCCGTTGTCTATCCGGAACATTTGACGGTAAGCGACTGCTGGTGTATCGTGGAGCTGAAGCGTAGTCTGTCTGGCTATTTCTGAACTTTTAACAGTAATTCACAATTTCGGTGCCTGGAATGTCATTTAGTCAAATGTTAACAGCCTAGCAGGCTTACTTACAAAAAGATTTTTTTTTTCAGCTAGAATGTAATACAACGGTAGCATAATCCCGTCGCAAGTTTGTAAGTACATTTGCTGCAACTTGGTAACACATTTGGAGAGGATTGTCTGATATGTATGATTGTTATGTCAAGTATAATAAAAGAAAATGTTACATCTAATTTGAGAATTGATTTTTTTCCCGCCGTACTGCTGATAAAAAATTCTTCTGCCATACGCGGAAAGAATTTTTATCGTTACATCCACTGTCGGTTTTCTCTTATGCTGTGATGGCTCAAACCAAAATTTTCACTGAACGATTAATATTCCACTAAAGGACTTGTTTAGCTTGGAAGTACCTTTATGCCTCATCTCGGTATTGGTACGCGTCTGGATTTAATCTTAATTGTTCCCACTAAAAACAGCAATTAACAATGCTAGCATCGGCAAATTGCACAAAGAAGAATACAGTTAGGACCTCCTTAAATGGAAGGAAATAAATTATTACAGTAGCTCTAAAAAAATAAAATAAATTATTCCAGAAATATCCCTAAAATTACTCTCATGTAAGTTTCTCACTGAACTAAAACATAAATACTAACTTAGAATATAGGTCATCAATGTCACCTTAATTGCAATTTTGAATTTTATATAAACTTGAAACTAGAAGCTACTATTCGCATCGCGGTATTGACGACCCAAGAACAAAGGAAAACGCTGTCAGACTATTACTGATAACGGATCAAGTACTACATAATGCTGAAATTAGGTGAAAATTATTGCAATATATCCATAACAATTGAATAGCTCGTAATTAGTAGCAAAAATTCCGTAAACAACTTTTTATCCCACAGAGTCACTGAATTAGATACAGTGAGTTGAACGATCCGGTTTGCAGTTCTCTTGTTTGGGCAAGTAATCACAATCTCATGAACGTGGTGCTTGTTAACCTGTATCCGAGTTCAGCGACGATCCTGGCGGTGACCCAGGAGCGCAGGAAATACAGGTCCTGCTGCGTCACCAGCCAGTTGAGATACTCCTCGTAGTTGTTGAACTGCAGCAGCCATTTGTCCCCCTGCAATTGATTCGCCATCTCTGGAACAATGACGGAGAATCGAAATCATTACTACATGCAGTTCGAAATGAACGTAGGACAGACCAGAAAATAACTGTTTTAAAACTTACGGATGTACTGAATGCTTAGTGACGCACACTGAATAAAAGTTTGTTATTCCAAGTTTTACCATCTAGCGGTATTTTTATATCTTTAAAAACAGACTTTTAGTGCTTTACACCGACTGTGTAACAGTCAGAAAACAGAAAATGTACTCCATAGCGCTAACGATTTAATTAGATTCCAGAATTAAAACGTATCTTTCCGGAACGTTGTTAATACGAAGCCACATAGCTTCAGCGATATTTTTAGCATACTTCCATTCATTTACCAAGTACCGTTATGCTAGAAATGCAACTCAGAACGGTTAGGATCAGAATTCATTAACGAATAACAAAATTCATTAGCTTTACAGTACTGCCAGATCACCATCAATTGCATATCTTTATGAAATCAATTTGTGCTCCCTTATTTCTCAAATATAACGATGAGTTTATTTATCTCATTGTACGAGCCATTCTTGAGGTTGATACTCTATGAGTCAGCAATTATCATTGTAGTTATTGGTAATTTGGAATGTTACAACTACTGTTTCAAATTAACAGTATGATTCGTCTGGGAGGTTAATTGCGCTGAAAGTAAAGCTCAACTATAGGGAATATAGTTATAATTGAATTTAATTTCGGGGGAGCACACGTTCGGGGGCAACATCCCTACACACACATTTTTCCCCATTCTTACTTTTGCCCCTTTCAACCTCAAATTCCATCTGCGTTTTTGGCAAATCATTCATCATTTTTCTTGGGAACTTATTCTAATCCCTAATCACCTTACCTAAGAAAGAAAATGTTCCCCCACCCTTATGTCTGAAATCGTGGGCCAGCTTGTTGTCATGGCCATCTTATCACTTCCATGCACTAATCCTAATTCCCACACACGCTTTCCACGCTTAATTACTGACTGTGGTCTGCAGTAATTTCCAAAAACAAATCTAACAGCCCTTGTTTGCATTCCCATCAACCTCTGTATTTGATAACCAAAATGTGGGTACCATACCAAACCACCATATTCAAGCAATGGTCTGATCAAATTTTTTGTAACCCAATACCCTTACTTATCTAGTACATCCCCTAATCACTCTCTCCAATAAGCGCAGGATTTTGAAACCTTTTCCTGCTACCTGTCCAATGTGTAATGGCCAGTTGTGTTTGTTATCAAATGTTATGCCGGGGTATTTATATTTCAGTTTTTCAACAAGCAAGTCTTTTCCCACCTTATAATAATATTCAAGTTTTGTTATTATCCGTGTACCTAATAAGCTGACTCTTCTTTGTATTTATTTTCATCCCATGTTGACCTACCAAGTTAAATATGCTGTCCACATGACCCTGCAGCTTTTCACAGTCTTATAGTAAACCATCAACACAATCATTCATTAGAATAATTAATACCAATGGTCCCAATACGATCTCCTGTGGCACTCCCATTTTCACTTTCACCTCTTTTAGTACTGGGCAGTTCTATCATTACCATGGCGCCACAATCTGATGATGAATTCTGGTAGAACTCAACGAAACAAATCGAAAATAAAGAATACAAATTTTTGATATCTCGCTTGGTTTTCGAGATATAGCGTGTTAAATATCAATTATATGTTTAGTTCCTTGTGCTTTTGGTGACGCTTCTTCTGGTCCAGGTCGTATTTCAACAGAACAACAACCACAAGGATGAAAATAAAACGTCTATAGTGCATTTACACCTTATAGATATAGTTGTTGTGATGATTTTTTTTGGTGCAGGCCGGATTTCACCCTAACCTACTCACTTTTGAGATAACTAAGCAAGTTATCAAAAAAAATCTTTATTTTTGATTTGTCTCGTCGAGTTACATACGAATTCATCATCAAATATGGTTATGGAGAAATTTTACTTTTGGTCCAGGCCATGGAGGAAGGGTACAGGCCGCATTTCAACCTAACCACGTCAATTTTGAGATACAATACCTCGAGAACTGAGCGAGGAATCAAAAAAATATATATATATTCTTTACTTTTAATTTGTCTCGTCGAGTTACATGAGAAACGATCATCAAATTGCGGCGCCACGATTATAGTAGAATCCCTTGAACCTGATATACTGTATAATATTATTTCTTCTACAAACAACTTAACTTCGGATAGTAAACCATCAACACAATCATTCATTAGAATAATTAATAGCAATAGTCCAATACGCTCTCCTGTGGCACTTCCATTTTTCCTTTCAAATCTTTTAATACTGCATTTCCTACCTTGACTTTTTCTTAAATAGAAATGCTTAAGGAATTTTCATTGATAAATAACAGTTTTTTCTACTGGCTGTACTTTGCACAGCACCCTCGAAAGTAAGCAGTATTGAAAATTAGTTAACATTCTGCCATGATCTAACAAGAATACATTATACCGACGGATCTTTTGAAATAAAACTAATTAATATATATACAAAAAAAGAAAAAAAAACACAGCGTAGTAAAATCTTACCTGCCGATGTTTTTTCAGTTATTTACTGTTAAGCATTTATTTTCAGTTTATCGTCAAATGGTCACTATTTGACCTTTCCTCAGTCACTACAAGCAAATTATTTTGTGAGTGACATCTATTGTTTATCTGCGCATCAGCTTATCTCACTTTCTGCTTGGTACTGTGAGAGCAAACACATCAAGTGGATGAGTGTATTTCACTTCGTTCAAAGTATAACACAAAAAATTTTAAATACTGAGACGTTAATACAATGATGTTACTGTGACCTTATATATCCAGAGATGACGTATGGTACAAATCTCTTTCTTCAGCATCTTTGCTTTACAGAAAAATTTATTCTTCCACATTTTACTTAAATTTTACAACTATTTTGACTTTAAAATAGTTTTGTAGACGTTACGTTTTCTCCTTTTTTTCACCGAGAGTTAAGCTAATGTTTTAATTAAGACGTTGTGTTGAATCAGATACGCTTGTGAGGAAATGACACGAATTTATTTTTGCAGCCACATGTTGATTTTAAAGAATTAAATTTGTTTAAGTTGGCGCAGAGCATGGAGGTTTCCTTCCTCAATGGCGCAGAGTAATGTATATTAGCATTAGAATATTTTTAGTTTAAAAATTCATCTATGGCTATAAAAAAAAGCGTTCTTAAAACTATAAATGTGGGGCATTGTACAGTACCTCACGGTAGCGAAACTTACACTGGAATTGCCAGAAAGAAACAGAACTGAGGGACTTGAAATGTGAATTTATAAAAGGAAGTTGAATATTATTTGGACTTAAAAAATTTCAAACAAATATTTTCTGGAAACCATACATCAACAAACAACATTATAGCAGGGTCTTGCAAAAATAAATTGTACGAATGAAGGATCATTTTTAATTTTGGCCAGTTTTTTGGTAGAAGGAAAGAACGGTAGGTCAAGGAGAAAATTAGAGTATTTAAAACAGATAATTTATGATATGTACTGTAACGATTCTGTGAAAATTAAGAGCAGGGAATATAGTGGATGTGTAAGTAAGTCCAATTTAGAAACCGGTCAAACAAGTCATCGCTATGTTACTGTGAACAAAACAATACTAATCCAGTCATTCTAATCATGTACAACAGTGGTTCCCAATTAGTGGTACGCGTACCTCCAGGGGTACGTGGGGTTGCTCCCGGGGGTACGCGAGGTTCTCTCTTGACTGAGGTATTCAGTAAGACATTTGAAAAATAAAAATAAAAAACAATTACGCAAACATTACTACCGCCAAAATATATTTTAAGACAGTCAAACGGTGGGTGTGTGAAATACATTTCTGCAATGCTGTGGCTGTGCGAAGCACTAGACTGGAATGAACGCAGAGGCAAATGTAGCTATAAGGGGTTCAGCTCTTTTTTGAAGTGGTACTCGGGAAAAACTATTTGGGAACCACTGATGTACAACATTGGTAGTGGCATGCTGTTAGAACGTGTAGGTGATAAGCTACCAAACCTAAATGTAATTGTAAGTACACTACAATACCTATACATAAATGTAATTATAATAACATTATAAAACCTATCTGTACAAAAATTATAAACTGGAAACATATTACAGAAATATTTGGATGGCAGAGAATACCTCGACGAGAGAAGAAACATGTCGAAAAAAAATCCAACAACAGTTTCGTTTGCGTATTCCTTAAATAATAATTCATTATTTTACCAAACAACTGCAGAAGAAATGACCTAAAATAATTACGGATTAGTACTAACTTATCAAATTTTTGCTATCTTTAATGCATGTTGATAATACAATGAGATTTTATTCAGTTTTTTGTAATGATATTTGTTGTTTGTGACTTTACAGCCATTATCGTAACCATGATATCTTGTACTAACAAGTTATATATAAAATCGAATTAAAATAAAATATTCATTTATATGGGGCACAATGTGTTCCTTGAGCTAATACAATTTCTTTTCTTATCCTACAGGTGAATTATAATTGTCTTCGTAGTGCCTTTAACACTTGTGTCGTCTTACTATCTAGGACGAGTTCAACATTAGGTATTGTTTCTTTACAGAAATTTCATTATTGATTTATAGACCATTACACCTTCCAATGCCAAGAGATGGGCAAGTGCATCCCAATCCCAGAAGCCCATGGATGAACTGCATAGACTCACCATCTATTCTTGCAATCAAAAAAAAAAAAAAAAGTAACTTTGGCTGATTTTTAGTATTTAGCATTAGTGAGGACTAAACAAACGGAGAGAAGCATTTTTGTTGATGAAAGTGGTTATTGTGTTGCAGTCGACGCAGTGCTCCCAGAAGACATGCCTGGGCAGCGTGATGTCCCTGCCTGGACGCAGCAGCAACACGCCCAGGTCCACCGAGGAACTCCTGAGGCACGCGAAGGACTTCCTCGACCAGTACTTCACATCTATTCGTAGGCAAGTGAAAACAAAAGGCTTTGGGTAAAGGAAACCATCAAGAATGAATTCGTGAATATAGAATTATCTATACTCGCCCAGGTGATAATATCAGCTACTTCTGTACACAATTTTGTTGTTACGTTTACTACTTAATCTACAACCTCAAAATTTTACAGACCTCTGATTTCTTTTATTTTTTTAATTCCTTCTTTATACACTTTCATAGTCCCCTCTAATTACTGTGGAATTTATATTCTCAGTAATCCTAAATTTCAATCAATTAGTTATTTTTGCGTTTGTATCACCAACACATCTTAAATTACCAGGACTTATGAACAATCGCAATACGTATTGGATGAAGATTATTTTGAGTTTATGAAAAAGTGGGATCCAACAAAAGGAATTATAATATGATTAATGTCATAAGGTCGAATCTAGAAAATCTTATATATTTATAAAAATAGACTTGTGTTTCCCTATATTTCACTTTTCAGCCATCACTACCTAGCGCAGAACACTGGCGTTTGTGTGTGGTAGTAGCATGGAATTTCCCATCGTGCACAACGTTGGCCGAATTCAGGAAGCTGTAGGGGTGTGTGAGATATGGTAGTTGAAAGTAGTCGATCTGGGACATTATCATATTTCGACCAAGACATGTTTGTCTATATATTTCTTCTTGCTGCCACAACTACAAAGGGCAGACCACTGGTGTCTGTGTGTGGTAGTAGCATAGTGGTTGCATGTCGGTAGTTATGGGGATATGGGAGATATGGAGGTTGAAAATTGTCAACCTGGGACATATTTCTTCCAAAGACGTGTGTGTCCCTATTTTTCACTTTTCAGTCAAAACTGCGTACCGCAGAACACTAGTGATTTTGTATGGCAATAGCATGGAGTCATATGCCGTGCACAACGTTGGCCGAATGTCGGTAGCTTTGGGGGTATGGGAGAAATGGTGGTTGAAAGTGGTCGAACAGGGATATTTTCTTATTTCGACATTTGAGTCCGTATATTGCACTTTGCTGCCACAATTACAGAGCGCAAGCTACTGGTGTTTGTGGGTGACCTCAATTCTCCCATTGTGCACTACGGTGGTTAGATGTCGGTAGCTGTGGACGTGTGGTAGATATTATTGTTAAAAATGATCAACCCAAAACATTTTTCTATTTCTGCCAATGACATGTATGTCTCTATATTTCTCCTGGAAGCCAGAACCACCAAGTACAAAGCACTGGAGTTTGTGTGTGGTAATAGCCTGGAGTCTTCCATCGTGCACTAGGTGATTGCATGTCGGTAGTTGTTTGGGTATGGTAGATATGATGATGTCGATCTGATATCAAAATGAACATGTGTGTTCCTATATTTAATTTTGCATCAAAACTACTTAGCGCAGTCCACTGTTGTTTGAGTGTGGTAGTAGCCTCGAATCTCCCAACATCAGTGCTGGTTGCATGTCGGTAGCTGTTGGGACTTGAGAGATATGGTGGTTGATTGTCTGTAGCTACCAATAAAATTTCTTTACAAACTCGAACGAAGTCGTGGCACCAGATATTTGTAGACTTGGAAAAAAACCTTTCCTAAAGCTTACTTACAAATTATTTTAGTTAAAGTACTGACATAATGTAACAAACAATCAGCTGACTGCAATAAATCACAGGTTTCTTATATGTTTTTAATATAATTATTGTATCTTGGAATTTTTAAGACATTGTTCCGTTAAACATTATGAACTTTTTTTTTTTTTTTTTTTTTTTTTTTTTTTTTTTTTTTTTTTTTTTTTTTTTTTTTTTTGTAAATTACACGCTGGAATTATTTTTAGGTTTCTGAAAACATTCTCCCTATTTCTTCGCGAATATCTCATCCGCATCTTCTCTAATTGTTGTTGTAGGGAATAATTTCGCAACTATCTAAGTTTTTTAATTCGAAAACTCGAGCTTCCATCAGGAGCTTTCCGAAAATATCTGGATTCTACTTCAATCTTATAGAAATTTGACATAATTTTGAGTATTATTTTAGTTTATTTTTCACCTAAAGATTTCAGAGGATCTGCGTTTTTTGGCTCGAAATCTTTCAAAGCCTTGTCAAAATCTGATCCGTTATGTCATTTAAACCAAAATTTTTCTATTTTTCCATCACTCTACTATTCAGTTTGCCTGATTACGGTTTCTTCAATTTGTCTACTATTCTTTCGGAACTACAGAAACTTTTTCCATTAGTACCATTGGCGTTAAGAAACCTTATTTTTATTTCCCAGAAGTTCTGTTTCGTATATGTAAAATAAATTTTACGTGCAATGACTTCTTTTATTACCTCTTCACTTGCGCTTTACTTCACTTTTCTACAGTAATGTTTATTTTCGTGAATTGGTGTTAACTTTATTTGAAAACATCAGTGCTGTTGCTTTCATTTCTTCTCTGATCAATCGATTTCATTATTTCGCCTATAGTAAGATGACTTTAGTTATTCTTTTACAATGTTCTATCAGACGATTCAAATTAGTTTCCTTATATTTTCTTTTTTTGACCTTCTGCAATCTTTCTGTGTATTTTATAATCTTTAAGTTCTACATTCCCACGTGTAGAATGAATTTCATAACAATTTTTGGTGGCTCCATCGTACGAAGATACAAATACACTTCTGGAAGTCATTTTAAAGTGAAATTGTTGGATACATTTCGCAAGTTTTTATTTGTGTCCCTAATGCTTAGGTATCCCGTTGCCTCCTGAACCCCTTTACATTAGTCATTTTTGATTCATATTCTTTAGAGTCCATTTAAAATGCAACGAGAGGAGAGTCTCAGTGACTCCGCCGCCTTCTGACGGTTGATAGGAAGCTATAGGCAGAGAGTAGATGACTGCTTGTGATAGAGTCATTCATTAAACAAAGTACTTTTCTTTCTTTTTTTTCCGCACGAAGCAGAGCTTTCTAGCATACTGAGAATCGTAATAATGTTCCAACTCTTTCCAGTTGTAGTGCCAGTAACTTGTGCGCAAAGTAACAATATACAATTATTGAGGCAAACTGAAACCTTTTTTCCTGGTATTAAGTTATAGATAGAGTGCCAAGATAAGGATAAAATTAGTGTAAAATGGTTATAACGAATCTGAAGACGGTCACACTACGTACCATTCTACAACTGTACCGATCATTCCATAACGCGCGAAGGCTTTTTGCAGAAAATTTATTTTTGTGTTGTAATGTATTGTTTACCCTTAGTCGTTCCATCTACTGTACTACATGATTGTTATTCATGTAACTTTTACGGTAAAGTCAGATATATCCTACTATTTTCCACCAAAATCTGTTTATTTATGGAAATAAGCCATGGAATGATATGTCATTAAAATAAGTGTTTTTCACCTTGAAGATAACTCTCACTAACAACTTTTCTCTAATATTCCTTTTTATAAAAAGTAATATTAGTCATTAAGGACGTAAAGTGATGCCGACAATTAGAATTCTCTATAACAGAGACTACAGAGCACACATATTTACTTTTCACGCTAGTGAATTGAAACTAAATTAGAAGCCAGCAGTGTTTAAAATGAAATCACATTTCGAACAGAAAGAAAGAAAGAAAGAAAATAACTCAGTAAGCAATTAGTCCTGAGAAATGTCGTGGTGCTAAAATAAGAAGCTTCGTAAATCGCTGTTCTTAAATATTTTAGCACGTTGATCTTGTTCAAATATTTACAACCGAATTGCAGAAAAGTGTTCACATCTTATGAACAGGGAATGGAACTGGTAATTTACAGGCGACACGCTTAATCAATATGTAATCCAGCCATTTCCAGAATAAGAGGTTTTATTGGAACTGATTCATTGTTCCGAGAAAATAAATCCCTTTATGTGGAGAACCACTTATTTAAAGATTTGGGGTTTTCCAATGAAGGGAATATAATTAATAATCCCTAGAAGAAATTAAAGACTTACACTGTCAGAAAGTGTTGTAAAAGCACTTTTCCAAACTCTTATCAATTACGTTCTACTCGGTGGAGAAGTGATGTACAAGTAGCTGCATGGAAGCAGAGGTCAATGTTTTCTTGAGTGGAATTTTCTTTAAATCAAAAACTAACACGAATTTATAATGAAACATACAGTAAGGTTTAGTATATTGGCCTTTCGTATAGCTTAGTATAAATGTTTCGCTATCAATTTTCCTATATTATTTCGTCGTTGACATTATTTAGGTTGCCAGGAATTCTGAGACATAACGTTAACTTTATGTGTTACTTAAAGATCAAGTGGTTCATCAGATCTAAGGATAAGTAAATCGTATTACATTTTTATTTTTAGAGTCAGTTTTATTTAAAAATTTGAAACCCGGCTTTCAAGTAAAATCCGTGCTAATCATATAAGGAACAAGAACTACACTACAGTTGTAGATTACTTCGCAGGGTGATAAGTTTTATGCTATTTAAATTAATTTACTTTAATCGTACATTTACCGAAACGACTCGTCCTTTGCAAATATAATTATGTCATTGTCATTATGTTAGTTCGATCACGGTCCATTTCGAATTCATGGATTGCTGAGCGAAGGAAATTGAACGGGGACCTTGGTTTCTCCCGGAGTGTCCGATTCCCCAGAGGAACTTACCTTAAGTTGCTGGTCGGCAGTTTCTTCAGACTTACGTGGTAAAATAATCCCGGCCTTGTGCGGCACTCTTTGTTCAGCTTCAGTTTTCAGTTCTTCATCAAATAACACGTATAGTCACTTCCCGAAATGCAATTTTACGCAATTTGCAAAACACAATTTTCAAAGATCACAGAAGAATTTACTGGCCATCAGTATATTATCATATCGAGCCTGTTTTTCATTCTTTTAGTTGGATGGTGTTAAAATAAATGGTTAGCATTGTAGCACGTATTTTATGTCACATTAACACAGTAAATTGCCGTTTACTCAAACGGTTATCAAATATTGCTGGTGCGTGTAATATAAAAAGAAAGGCATCTTAATGAGATCAGAAATGTGTCATGGTATGATGTATACTTCTTTGGAGATTTAAATTAAGGACGTAATGAAACTAAGCTTAAGTTGTGTGGTTGTTAGGTAAACAGCTAAATCTCCGGGTTGGCATTCGAAAGGACCCAGGTTTGATTCTCGGTTCAGCCACCCAGATTTCGGTTTTACATGGTTTCCCGAAATTATCCTAGGGGAATGGACCAATGGTTCTTTCATTCTTATTCATTGCCCACAACACTCTCCTTGCCCTATAGATGTCGTCCAAAAGGCATAAAAATCAAATAAAGATAATTTATCCAGTTATCAGTTTGATGCACATGTTACTTAAAAGCATATTTACTAACTTATTAATAAATATTGATGTTATTAACTTTAAATAAATTATCTACTTTACTAGATCCCAGGAATATTTATAAAAATACGTGTATTTTATTTTATTCTGTTTTATTCTACTTTGCTAATGACAAACTGCAGCAGCTTAATTCTTTTTTCGAAATATTTATACGTGTATATGTGAGTTTAGAAATAATGAAATATATATATTATTCAGTAAAGTAATGAATAGTACGTGAAACGCTACTTCTAAAATAAAGTAAAATTCAAATCCCATTAGAAACAATGAACGTGCTTTGACTATGGTGATGGATCTAGAATATTTCGCGTTTTTACTGTAAAAGGTCTCGTAAGCTTGACCTGATCTGGCTGAAATACCTGCTTTAACTATGTTTCACCCGACGGGTTTGCTCTGAAAAATTTGAAGCAAATGTATTGAGTCTGAAGGGATTTCAGTAAACCTAGATATTTCACACTGGCAGATTATTACACTTTATAGAAAAGGTTCAAAGATCATTACTGTTTAGCCCGATTTGAATGAAATATGAACGTGACCTTTATTTCACCCTAAGGGTTTTCTCAGAAAAATTTAGAGAGTTTGGTCTGAAAGGATTTAGAATGTGTGACGACAGAGATTTCGCACGGACAGAGACTATACTCCTTATAGGAAATGGTGAACCCTTTGACCCGATGCAGCTAAAATAGGTACTTGATCTGTATGTAACCCAAGCGGCTCACTCCGCAATATTCGAAAATTTGAATGGTGTTAGAATGCGTACAGGCAGACATGCTCGGACAGACGAGGCCTACAATTACAGTAAAAATATCAAAGGTCGTGATCGCTTGATCCGGTCTGACTGAAATACGAACTTGTAATTTAACATAACTCTGCAACATTTCAAGCATTTCTGTTTTGTTTGAAGGGCGTTAGAATGCGTAGGTACAGAAACATCAATAGATTTGCGGCTTCCGTGCTGAACAGTTCTTGCAGACCACGACGTTCTTGGAAGGGAAAACGACCATAGGAATTGCATAATCCTCCCTCCCCCCCTCCCTTTCCCCGCCCAATCATCCTCACTTACCAGAAGAAAAAGTTTATTTCGGTTCCATCTCACATTTAATTTTACACATGTCACAGTTGTCTCCTATGAAATATGTTGCGTCAGTTACAAAATAATTAATTTAATCGTATAATTTGTTTGTAAAACAAAACGTGATACAAGATTTTCTTAAGTAAATCTACTTGAATCACGTTGTAAATTTAATTAATAGAGAAAGATTCACAAAACTAGGTTAAATCAAATGATATTAAAAAAAAAAAAAAAAATCAGCTGGAACTCTCTAGCGTAAGTAGGAACATAAACTTATAATGTTGGAAGATTAGCCAGTATCTCAGATAAAAATGATTATTAAGTCGTTTCTCTTTCGGCGGAAAATACTTGAAGTTATAACCTCAAACTGAATTGTTTTGCCGGTGTTACGTCATCTGTAGCGCAGCGTCAGTGCTGTTTACCAAACGCAAGTGTATAGCGCCGGCCGCTTCAGCTGTTGCCAAATGACCTTCAAGCGACACGAAAATAAGTAGTGAACAGGATTGCTTGATGTTGCAGGGAACGTTAAAAAGCCTAATTGTCAAACTACTTGTGGACAAAAAAATTACATAATCTGTTCTAAAAATACGACAAATGCCGTTCAGTTCAGATAAATAAAGGACAACAATTGTTACAAAAACAGTTCATATTTACAACACTAATGAAAGCAGATGTGCTGAGTTAAGTATGTCTGGTAAAAATTCGTAAGACAATGAACCAAGCAGGTCTCCTCTACATATGAGTCATTCTGTTCAATCTACAGTAAAACGCTTTATTTTGCTAACACGTCCACTACTAAATGCAATTTTAGGTAGGAGTATTTACGATAGGTCAATGTTGTTCTTTTAAATATATTTATTTACATCTAGGCTTCCTTTTATCTTCTTTGGAATTATTTTACGATTTACGTTGATATAAATTAACAGTTTTTACTATCTTAAAAACTAGTTTGGTTTGGCATATTGTTCAGTGTTTACGCTATTTACGTTCAGGAACGCAGTAAATGGCAGTGAAAGGTGAAAATGTTTGCTGACGAAATCTTACAAGATTCAACGAATTCTAATTTTACTGCTTGTTCAGTCCATCTTACCACGTTATTATCAAGCCACATTATCTACTTGACTAAATCTTTATCAACAGCTTAATGGTTGAGGATGCTAGACCTAATTTTGAGTGCCCCTTCTTTTGCTCGTTAGGACCTGATTAGTCAAGCAGCTTAGTGTGAATCATATGAACAGGAAAATGGTGGGGGGGTCTGGAAGCCCCACAATGGCTACAACCACACTAGTTAGGTGAGGAGCATTTTACCCCAGGATAGGAATTTTCATGTTGCCATCCTTTTCGAAATCCTTATCTTGCGTTCAGGATGATAGGTATTACGTATTTTCGTTTGCAAAATGTGTTGTTTACGTGACAGAGATTGGGGACAGTCCCAGAAGTTACTTACAATACATGATTTTGGAGTTATAGTAGTGATATCCAAAGCGGTTTTGTCCATGATTTTCCAAAACAGATCTTAGAAAATGTATAATAGCCACTAAGAAGGGAAAGGGTTCAAAACCCTTCACCTGTAGAAAAGAGTGGTGAGAGGATGCACTATAGAAATAAGGTAATTGGGGTACAAAGCTTTTTTTTTTTGTAACTGCTTTACGTCTCTTTTTAACATCGAGGTCTGTAGAGACGGGAAAGGATGGGGAGGGGCAAGGATGAGGGCAAGGAATGGGAAGGAATTCGGCCATGGCCTTTTTGAAGGAAGCATCCCGGCATTTTCCTGGAGTGATTTGGGGAAACCATGGAAAACCCAAATCTGGATGCCCGGACGGGGATTCGAACCGCCGTCCTCCCGAATACGAGGCGATAAAACTTTGGTCAGACCACTGCTGGAATATGGCGGTGTAGTATGGGCACCACATTTTGGGTATCAAATACAGGAGTTGGTGGGGGTGCAGAGAAAAGCTGCCAGATTTGTCTTTGGAAATTACTGCTAAACACAATCGCTAACTAATATGGTAAAGGAGCTGGAATGGGATTCATTGGAGGATAGATGGAGGGTGAAGAGAGTCATGGGAGTGTACAGGGGCTATATTGGTGATGAAGCACGGAAAGATATTGGTGGTAAAATTAAGAGAGGTGCATAGAAGGGTTTCAGTCATAAGGGTGTGGGAAAATTTTCTATCGTAGGAAAGCATGTAATGGGTTGGAATAAATTGCCAAGAGAATTGATGAATAATTTACCAAAAACACTGAAAGAATTTGATGTAAAAATTAGTTGAGGGTAAAAGTAGGTTGGAAGAGGAAAGGAGAAAGATGGGTGTATAGGCAGATTGCCACAAGAGCTTGCGCTCCATCACAATTTTATCAATTAAGATTATTATAAGATCATTGTTTTAGGCCACCGAGCATAGTAGATTAGCAATTAAAGCTCTAGCCTCACATCCGGAGGACGACGGTTCGTATCCCCGTCCGAGCATCCAGATTCTGTTTTTCCATGGTTTCCACAAATCAATCCAGGTGAATGCCGGGACGCTTCGGCGATTTCCTTCTAACGTCATCTCCCGCTTTCACGATACCAAACTCTGAAAAGCTAGCTACAGATAAGCCATATGTACCGACGACTATTACTGGTGTCGGAGATTATTAAGTTCTACTTCTCTATTTTATTTATTTAATTTATTTATTAGTGGTGAGAGAAAATTTTCGAATGAGATGGAATTTAGCCCGGCTTTCTCTAGGAGTGATTTTGAAAAACTATGGAAAGCCGAAAGCTGGATGGCAGGACGATGATTTAAATCACGACCTGTCGAATACATAGCCCGAATGTAACCGCTCCCTCACCGGGCTCGGTATATCGTATGTATCTTGGCATTCGGGAGGAAGGCGATTCAAATCCCCGTCCAGGCAACCAGATTTGGGTTTTCCATGGTTTCCCCAAATCACTTCAGGCGAATGCCGGGATGCTTCGTTCAAAAGGCCGTGGCCGAATTCCTTCCAGTTCCTCGTCTCCAGTCCTTTCCCACCTCTAATGACCTCAACGTCGACGAGGCGTAAAGCAATAAGTAAAAAACAAAAAATAATGTATCGTGGTCCAGTGCTTACTTTAATTTCTGTGTCCAGAAACGCACTAAACATCTTCCTCCAACTTTCAGCATCGTCCTGCGAAGAACAAATTAAGTCCTCTTGATTTTCAGGTGAGTCTAAAAAGATATCTTCTCGTTCTAGTATTCAGCGGCTTTCACAGTCCTTTCCTGTGGTAAGATTAAATTCTGCTGATTTACAGGCTCGTCTAATAGTGGAGAGAGGAGTAGGTGATCTTGTGTCTGCATTGTTCCACATTAGCATGTTTCGTCCTCTGTATAGCCACATTTCTTAAGGTTGCTTTTGCATTTAGAGATTCCTGCCCTGGGGTGATTAAGTGCCCTCCATGTGGTATACCTTAAATTATTTTTGCCAGGTGGTCCAGTGAACCACATACTTAATATTAATAAACCTGCAGTTTCTTCTGTACTATTAAGATATTATATGTGATGAACGGCCGTATAGTGTTCATGTGTCTTTATACGTAGCCCCTACTTATCGGGGCGCTTATAAGCATTTTTTCCTTAACTTTTTTTTTTTTCTGGCCTGAATGATAGGATTGAGGTAGATTAAAAATCATGTGACACAAAATGGTGGCCGTCACTACCGCTTTAACGCCCCACCTTTCCACATTCACTGCATATGACCGAGCTTGGTGGATGAGAGGTAACGATATGGCATCGCGTTCGGGTGGACGCGGTTTCGAATCTCCGTCCGGCCATCTAGCCTTGGGTTTTCCATGGTTTCCCCAAATCACTCCAGACGAATGCTAGGATGAGTCCTGTAAAAAAGCAATGACCGAATTTCTTCCTGTTCCTAGCCCCCACTCATCCCCCGCCTCTAATAAATTCGACGTAGACGAGGTGTTAAGCCCAAATTAAAAAAAAAAAAAGGTCTGCATATACATTGTTGCCCGTTTGAACCGCTTAATTACGTGTAATTTAATTAATCATCCAACGAGGTTAGTTCTACTTAACGATAATATTTATGATCGATTCCCAAATAGTGTAGATGTTAATGCTTTACTGAATACAACTGCATTTAGCTGTGAACGCATTTAGCTGCGAGCATAACGTATTTCACAATGTACCGTTACGTTTATCTTCATGCCATCTGTATAGATATTCCTAAAATCTATTATGGGCAACAACGGAATGCGTGTTCGTCGGGTTCTTATTTAGCTGTACGTTTCATCACATGCCTGGCTGTGGGCGATATTAGTTTCGTAACATCACATTCCATCGTCTGAGTCCAAAGCAAACATAATGGGATGAATGTTCATTTCGTAGCATATCAGAATGTGTATTCGTTTTCTCACATGACATTCCTTCTGTGAACTGAAACAATCATAATGGAATGCGTGCCGGGCAGTATGCTTAGGTTACGTCACGGCATACAATCAGACTCGGACAAATCGGCCAACTACTGTTATGTTTGTAACTTTTCACAAAATGGGAGCAAATGCCAGCATAACTTCAATTGCTTTGTTAATTATTGTTATTTGTTGGTACAGCCGCACGATGTTAACAGCAGTTACTGTGAATGATAATTTTAAGTGTCACAGTACTTGGTCAGTTATAACTGTTATTTTTACAAATTACCTCCGCCTTTTATCCCAGGTTTTTTACGCATTAGGTAGTGGGCACGCTTCCTAGGTCGTAATTTGACAAACTCCTTTTTTTTACCCATCAGAGAATAGTGAGGTTGTGTTCGGGGCCTATCTATTTTCTACATTAATTCCTTTCCGTGTTGATACTAATTGTTGAAACATCTGTACTCTTCACCAGATTTGCCATCTCTGACTTTCACATTATCAAATCTAAAGTAAATTATGACTGGAAAATGTTTTTAATCAAATGGAGAGATGACAGCAGCCGTTGATGGGTTTTTCAGATGTTCCAGAATCGGATTTTGGATATCAAATATATTAATTGGAGAAACGTTGGACAAAGCACAGTGAACTAAACTGAAAGTAAGCGGAAATATAAATGCATTTTTAAACTAAAATCTCATTCTGTTACCTCAATGCCGAGAACTTTTCGCCCTGTCCTCGTGCAAAGAGAAATTTAGTTCGTCATTTCATTTTAATCTGAGTTTGCTGTAATAGTTTACCTTGCTACTGAACTTTAATTTTACTGCGAATTACATTAGAAGATGGATGAAATTAATCTGTGATAGAATGATAAAATTTATGGATGCTGTATCCTGTCTACATTCATTACGTAATAAAGATCACCATTTTTGGCATGTTCCGAATTGGGCAGATTTTTATCGATCGTAATAAGAATAACAATATTAAAAATTATTTAGGTGGGGAAAATTAGGAAACTACGTAGGAAACTGTTAGTTGGATAAATTTTTAGTTTATTTTTAAATAATTAAGTTTAGTTACAACTACCGTTTATATTGATATACAAAATTATTTCAGATCAGATTAAAACTATCATTCTGAGGAGAATGCACAAAGGGGCTAAAAGCCCCCCCCCCCCCCCCCGGATTAATTTCCATGGTAACGCTTTAGGCCAGATATTGAACGATTCTGATAGGACCATTTTGTAGAAATTGTCTTCGTGATTAATTTTTTCTATTAACTTGAGAATACTCTTGAATTTAACGAGTGCTGAATAAAAGCTCCCCATCGACAGTAGTGTTTTGTCCGTTTTCCGTGTTGTATTACTTCTTCCATCTGCACGCTACAATCAAACTCTAATCCGCCGTTGAGGTTTGTCTAATCTCTGAACCACTCAGGGCACTTGTCGGTGGAACCGCAACACTTGTCTGCGCGCCGGAAGCCTCTCTGCTCTGTTTGCTCGAAATCCCGATCGGCACGGCGCCTCGTATTAATGAGTGGCTGGTTATCGGCGGATTACGATCCCCTAATGCAATCGACCGCCCCCACACTGAATACAATTGGCTGTAGGTCGCGGCTTGTCTCTCAGAGTTTCCGTGGTGAGGGTTGTGCCAGAAGGTACCTCAGTGCACCATGTCTAACGGTAGTATCTGCGTATAGCTACGATTTTCTTTCTAAATTGACTAAAGTTTTTGGGAACAATCAGCATACCTACCTCCATTTTGACAGCATCAGTTATTGTAGTAACACTGTTACACGTACCCAAAGTGGTCAGCAAGGTTTCTTCCAAGTTATCTTTTTCAAACACTTCTTCCCTGCAATCTCTTTCTTCCATTCCTTTTTAACAACTTGTTAAAATCTTTGCCTTATCTTACTTTTTGGATCGATTTTTTCACTAGTCGCAAATTTTGATGCATTGATGTTGGAAATCATATACATTATTTGTTTAATGTGTGTTTTTTGTCACAAATCATTATCTCCCTTCCTAACCTAAATAGATAAATAAGGCATCATTTTAAAGACTAAGGTATCCACTTTGAACAAATAATATTTTAAGAAAGCAATTTTTCCAAATTCGACCCTTAAAGGGTAAAAATGTCAATATTTCTAAAATGATATTTTTTTGTGTCACGAGCCATTTAACTCCCTGTCTACCTAAACGAAACCTATAAATGAAGTATCATTTAAAGATCATGATCTCTGCTTTGGTGACATCGTACATTAAGAAAGGAATTTTTCTGAATTCGATGCTTGAAGGGCAAAAGTATCAATATTTCTACAACGCGTTTTTATGTCACGAGCAATTTACATCCATTGATACCTAACCAAAAGAGATAAATGGGGTATCATTTTAACGACTAAGGTCTCCGCTTTGGTTAAGACCGGAATTTTTAGGTAATTTGACCCTTAAAGGGCAAAAGTATCATTATTTCCATAACCTTTTTTTTATCACGAGCCATTTATCTCCCTTAAAATCTATCATTTCAAAGATTAAGGTCTCCGCTTTCATAATATCCTGTGAAAGAAATTTTTTTTGGAATTTGACTCTTGAAGGACAAATGTAATAACTGTGAAAGTCGTGTGTATCAGACAGTTCAGAGCCAAGTTGCTAGATAGTAGCAGCACGTATAAACTGCTTCTCTGGTGCCGACTTTTGTTACTTATCTACTGCACTGAACAAATAATCAATTGATTCAAATAGGTGGTTGTTCGTTCATCCTATTACAAACCACCAACCTTACCATTCATCGTATACGCAATATTTTCGCACGGGCCCTATAGTTTTTACTATAAAAATCATATTGTTTTTACCGGATCCAGAATATTAATTTAAGGTTCCATCCCTCATCTCACTTCGTCATTTATAATTATATTTCTTTTGGATTCTCTTTCAATTCTTAATTCGTTGTTTCAGTTCTTTTATCTTTTCTTTAATCCATCTTCCAGATTCGTAGTTTATGATATTTGGAAATATTGATTTAAAAACAGACCGCTCAATTATTTTTGTAATTCTAAAGTATACAGTCCGGTTGCCATGTTGCTCTCTTTTCACACACTGCTTTTCTCTGTGTGTGTGTTTAGCTACATCCGTTATTTGACGGAGGTCTCCTGGGTATTTCTGTTCTGTTGTTATTAATTTTTTTTTTTTTGTTCTCACTTATTTTCACGTTATCTGTATTTCAGACTTCCAGGATGTCCAGTTGCAATGTTTTTTATTACATTTTGAATTTTAAAAACAGAATCTTTCTTATTATAAGCTGGTTTGTAACTTTCATGTAATAGCAGTGATTTCTACAACCGGTGACGGACTGCACAATAGGTTTTCATTTGTCTGATAAACGTAAATCGGCATGGAAATACGCACAGGCCGCACGGTGGAGATAAATCTATTTAAAATTAGTTACGCTCTCGAAGAAAATACACTCCTGGAAATTGAAATAAGAACACCGTGAATTCATTGTCCCAGGAATGGGAAACTTTATATACACATTCCTGGGGTCAGATACAACACATGATCACACACAGAACCATAGGCACATAGACACAGGCAACAGAGCATGCACAACGTCGGCACTAGTACCGTGTATATCCTCCTTTCGCAGCAATGCAGGCTGCAATTCTCCCATGGAGACGATCGTAGAGGTGCTGGATGTAGTCCTGTGGAACGGCATGCCAAGCCATTTCCACCTGGCGCCTCAGCTGGACCAGCGTTCGTGCTGGACGTGCAGACCGCGTGAGACGACGTTTCATCCAGTCCTAAACATGCTCAATGTGGGACAGATCCGGAGATCTCGCTGACCAGGGTAGTTGACTTACACCTTCTAGAGCACGTTGGGTGGCACGGGATACATGTGGACGAGCACTGTCCTGTTGGAACAGCATGTTCCCTTGCCGGTCTAGGAATGGTAGAACGATGGGTTCGATGACGGTTTGAATGTACCGTGCACTGTTCAGTGTCCCCTCGACGATCACCAGAGGTGTACGGCCAGTGTAGGAGATCGCTCCCCACACCATGATGCCGTGTGTTGGCCCTGTGTGCCTCGGTCGTATGCAGTCCTGTTTGTGGCGCTCACCTTCACGGCGCCAAACACGCATACGACCATCATTGGCACCAAGGCAGAAGTGACTCTCATCACTGAAGACGACACGTCTCCATTCGTCCCTCCATACACGCCTGTCGCGACACCACTGGAGGCGGGCTGCACGATGTTGGGGCGTGAGCGGAAGACGACCTAACGGTGCGCGGGACCGTAGCCCAGCTTCATAGAGACGGTTGCGAATGGTCCTCTCTGATACCCCAGGAGCAACAGTGTCCCTAATTTGCCGGGAAGTGGCGGTGCGGTCCCCTACGGCACTGCGTAGGATGCGACGGTCTTGGCGTGCGTCCGTGCGTCGCTGCTGTCCGGACCTAGGTCGACGGGCACATGCACCTTCCGCCGACCACTGGCGACAACATCGATGTACTGTGGAGACCTCGCGCCCCACATGTTGAGCAATTCGGCCGTACGTCCACCCGGTCTCCCGCATGCCCACTATACGCCCTCGCTCAAAGTCCGTCAACTGCACATACGGTTCACGTACACGCTGTCGCGGCATGCTACCAGTGTTAAAGTCTGAGATGGCGCTCCGTATGCCACGGCAAACTGGCTGACACTGAGTGCGGCGGTGCCCAACCGCTGCGCAGCTAGCGCCCTTCGACGGCCAACACTGCTGTTCCTGGTGTGTCCGTTGTGCCGTGCGTTTGATCATTGCTTGTGCAGCCCTCTCGTAGTGTCCGGAGCAAGTATGGTGGGTCTTACACACCGGCGTCAATGTGTTCTTATTTCAATTTCCAGTAGTGTATTTCGGTTCAGCTTCTGATTTTTGGGAGTTAATTTTTAATTTGATTTCACCAGAGTGGTTTAACTGCCTACACAATATTTGTCTCTTGTTTATTAACTATTTGCTTAATTTGTTCTTATTTTTGCATTTACAGATTTTCAGTATTAAAAACCACAGCATCACATTTTACCACAGCCTGTAATAAGTGCACCAATATTATGTGCATCAAATAGTAATTAAATGAAATGTTATCATTATTTAATTCCAGTTAAGACTATAAAAATGGTCAATTCATCTTCTGCAATTTATTTTCATAAATATAAATTAATGAATCTATAAACGATTTTCAATGGCCCAAGAAGGGGAGGTCTTTAATTTTGTAAATTTGTTCTGAAAAACAATATTCACAATAAAATGCTTGATTAGTTGTTTTAGCAAACACATAGTCATTAACGAATACCTCAATAAAAGAAAATTTGCATATGTAAACTGATTTTCATAATATCAATAACAAAAGCTTCAGTTTCACAACAAAAGTATACATTGTTATCACATTAAGTGTTGCGAGTTCCACGTCTCGTAACCCAATGTAAATACGAAGTTGTGTATCTTTCCAAGATAAAAAGCTAAATTCTAGTTTATCACTAACTGATTAAATAGACGATGTTCTGTATTTATCCTTCTTTTAAGAAAATAAGCTTGACACAATAAGGTCCATCTGGTTTCATACTCTGTCGTGTGAAGTACTCAACGGCCGTTCTCGTCTAAATAACACGTCGTCTTCCACTATCGGAGTGGTTAGCTTACAACTGGCTGCTCGTTTCCAGGATAATTAGTAGCGCACTTTTGGGCGACCAATGCAGGTTAGCTCACATATAGGTGAACCTCCTAGGTTAGCTCACAATTATCAATTCTTTAAGCTTTTTGTGCACTATTTATTTTATTTAGCTAGAAGGAAGAGAATTACACTATTTTGTAACAGCTCGAAACGAAAAGCACTGCAGAAGCCCCATGCTGCCGGTAGTCCGTTAACCCTCCGTAATTGAAAGAGAGATCAGGTTTTCGTTCCTCAATGTTGAGTCCACCCCTCTCTGTGGCCAGTCACCATTCGCAGAGGACAGCTGTGCGGTGCGATACAGGTTAACAGCTGTGCAGCCTCTAGCGGCCTACATCCAGATAATCCCCACGGCAGTTAAAAGGGAACTGTCAGCCACCACTGGAAATGAGGCTGCCGTTCCCTGTTCGCTGTTGTCTGCTTAATCTCCCGTTTTTAATTAGAGAAAAGTTACTTTTTTAATTGCAACTGTATGCCTTCGAATACAGCCTTAGAGGATCCCTCGGATCATAACTCCCAGAGATGCCTACGTAAATGTTAAAGTGAGTAATAGGAAGGCCCATAAAGAACGTCTCTTAAAGAACCCACTGGAAAGCTTACGCCTTCGCAGTTAGAATCTCAAGTTGTCTCCTGCACTAATTTCCTTTTTGTTACTGCAAAAATATTAAAGTGACTAGCGAAATCGCATTATAATATGAATATCTTTTGCAGCCTGTTTCCTATCACGATAAGACTATTTCATTCTGTGTCGATGCTAATAAAACGCTCTCCCTTAAATGTTTGATGACTTGTAAGTTCCTGGTAACAGCCATAATTTCGTCAACGGTTGCAGAAGATTTCATTCTCTTAAAGCAACTGAAAATTTATGTGATTGTGACGTAAATTAACTTAGCTTCGAAGCTTAAGGTCCGGAACAGTCCCCCCCCCTTTTTCGGGGCGCAACCAGTTGCTATCCAATGAGTACCTAGCACGAAATTTCTAGGAGACAGGGAAAACGACAGGAACATGCCGCTGACAACGTCGCCATAATGTCAACTACATCCGCGAATACGCCTTAAGGCTCCATGTGAGAATAACGAAACACGTTCTTGTAAATTAGCGCAGAATTAGCTGTTCATTATTGCAACTATTTAGTTGTTACGTACTTGTTTATTTGTATTTTTTATCCCTCTTTCTTTGGTCACAAGAAAAACAATGCGTGGAAACAGTTATTTAACAAAATGTTTAACACAATATTGTGGTGTCTAGACCTTTTTACGTATAAAGAAATCATTAAACAAATTAATTGTGCAAATTAAACGAATATTTCACTTTTTCTCGAGTATTTTGTCTTTCAACAACTTTCTAAAGAGTATGGTCGTTTAGAAGAAGAAATGTGTCTCTTTGTATTAAGGGAGCGTCCATAAACTACGTGGCTCTGTCTGTCTGGAGTTCCGAGCCAGGGCACACAGCTTTCCATTCATATTATTTGTCACAGCTTAGACTGACAAGAGAAAACAATACAAAATGTCTTCTGGAATCAATAGGGGGGAAAGCTACTTGCTACGTGGGACGGGGAGGCCAAAATGGAGCTACGTGGTTTATGGACGCTCCATAATGAGGATTTCTAAGTTATAGCGTACGCTTTCTTGTTCTGGAAAAGAAAAAAACGGATGATTTTAATCCTTGAATGAGAGCAAAAGAGGCGATTGGAAACCCAATTACCATCTCACTAAGGCATACTTATTCTTTAGACTTGTGTTCTGGAAAATTAGGACAGCAAAATTATGGTACGCTACACCTTGTAAAATGGGTGTCTACTTCTACTAAATTTCTTCCTGAGAATGGTCACACGCGAAACCTTGTTCACGGGTTTTAATTTTTGATGGACGACACAAAGTACAGCCAATTCTATTATACCACGGCCACACTTTTTCTCTCTATCCTGTCTTGCGAGAAATACGTAACTATCCCTTCAATGCACGTGAAAATGTTGCAGACGTCGTCCTAACTAGCAGGCAAATAAGGCAAATTTATTTTACCATGAATTAAATTGAATTACTGTGTCATTAGTAGGAAATATGATAAGCGGATGGACAGAAATAGAAATGTAGGCTATCAGTAATTGCAACATAGTTTCTTTTATAAACTTAAGTAGATTACTACATTAATATCTGGATATCATAGCAATAAAACAAACTCGCCAAGTCTGAGAAACAGCTTTATACCACCGAAAATCTGTTTTAAAAATTTCTACCTGTATTCCAAAAAGCAGTGAGAGTTACGAAACCTCTTAAGAAAATTACTTCAGTAAAGGAAAAACCATCAGTTGAGGAAGGAGAAAATAACTAAATTCAACAAGGAAGACGGGAAGGAATTTCAAACCCGCTTATTGCAGCCGACAGACAGTCCGTTTATACTTGATACCTTTAAAATTTTGATCATCTTTTCCATTGAACATTATCGAAGGCTGTTTCAAGGTCCACAAATGCCATTAATGTAATGCTGTTTCTTTGAAACGTCCTTTCAGTACTAATCTTAGAGCGAGAATTGCTTATCTTGTACCCTGATTTCTTCTAAGCCTAAATTGATTTCCACGTAATATGTTTTCCACTTTCCTTTTGTATTCTTCTATATATAGTGTTGGAAAGAAGATGGCAGATGCAGATAACAGTTTAAGCTAACTATAGTAGACTAGAATAATGAAGAAGGAAAACTTCTAAATGAATAGTGTGACTGTTTTAATAGATAGTGGCAGCCGAGCCTCTTGCAGTTAGAGAGCTGATAAAGAATATTGACGAAGATATCAGCCGCTTGTTTGATCGATCAAAGGTCAAGTTGTATTCAGCTTGAGTCAAGTAATCCCTATTCATAGAAAAGATCAGAAAAAACCATTACGTGGCCACAAAATAAACTTTGGATTGAACAGTTAAGAACGCGACTTACATTTGATAACAGCAATCGAGATCTGAAACTGAAATTTTGATTGATAAGAGAGCGATATATATTAGTGCGGCAGCAGCCGTGAGTCAGAAAGTGAAATTTGGATTTGTTGTAACCCTAGAGTTATTATTAGTGAAGAAATAATTACTTCTCAAGTATAAAAGGAGGAAGACGAGCCTGCACATTACAAAACACCGGGAAGTAAAACGCTGACAGGCAGCTGAATTTGCGCCTTGATCGATCTAAAATGGTGATCGCTTCAACAGGGTACGGGATTGGTCGAAACTGCCCCAGTGGGAGGTTGGTGTTTAAAACCTCTTTGAAAGATCTCTCAAGCTCGAAGCAAGCTCTACACAGAAGAAGCATCCACTGTGCATCTGAGTCGACCCGAGAGGTCATTATCGCTGTGGCCGCACTCATCGGCAGCAGTCAACAGGCAACACGATCTAATAAGCAAGTGAGATCCACTGGGGGACATGGTCGAATATGGATCTTAGAGGGGAAAGGCTACGTTGTTCACCCACAACCGGCAAACTCGCTTGTCGCTAGAAATAGGGTCCTATTCAGAAAATTGCTTGGTAACAAAGCGCCAGTTCAAATATTCTTGCCAACACACGTTACACACAGACATCCACCAGCATACGCAAACCCTCATTCTTCCAGTAACTCACAGGCACCAAACCACACACATTCAGACATCACACAAACACTCACAGACTCCGTCACCTACAGGCCTTCCAATTCTCTCTCTCACACACACAGACACAGCCACCAACATGCAGTCCAACATTTTAACATTAGCGCAGACTCTCATACACATATATTCTCACGCCAATTTACACAGAAACCTCACCACCGCCCATATTTACCAACTAATTTACATAGTTTCCTACACACACACACTTTCAGACATTATCACACACTTTCAGACATTATCACACACTTTCAGACATTATCACACACATCACCCATCAATATATGTCAGCGTTACTCAGCAAACCCACTATAGTCAGACATTCAGCAGCGTACCTCAACAGTTCTCAGAAAGATAACAACTAAAGCGCAAACATACACACTAACTCAATCAATAACACACGTTCAGACATCACACTGTAATGGTAATCTGTGTTTAGAAAGAGGGGGTGGAGGAAACCATCACTACTTTAGGTTATCGAGATGAATATTAATTTTTTTTATCTGGTTAACCAGAATCTCGAAATGCTGTAAATTACAGGTTAATAAAATATTAAATTTATTGGGTCTTATGGCTTTTACATTGTTGGGTATATTTAAATTTAATATTAAACATAATACAATGCAAAGCAAGCAAACAATACCCAGACCTTACAATTTGCCTGATAGATGCAAACATCAAATGAAATTAAATATCTCAAGATTTCAAGAATGAATGTGAAACATCGTGGCATCGCAGGCCAGCAAATAGACGTTAAACACAATATAAAAATTCCCAGGGCGCCAATTAAAATGAAAATAACATTATTTGAGTCAAGTGAACAAAAGATTTGAAGGTTCAAATTTTAGATGAAAATGAAATGCCAGCTAGCTAAGGAACATTTTAAAGTTAAAGCAGAGATCCTACTCCCAGGAGTCGCTTACGGGTCGGTAAAGCCTCTTTAGAAACCATGGAACCTCGACCTGGCGTCGGAGTACATTACCATGTTGTCGTTTTAGCCGCGTGATGATCGCGGCATGATATGCCACCGTCGGCTAGCGACCTCACAGATTGCTCATCCGTGCGGGTGCGTGTATCTAACTCAGCGAGACGGTACACTCTGCGTCGACCCACGTCTGAACAGCAAGTCGACCAGACAGCAAGTCGGATCGGGCCACGTCCGATCAGCAAGTAGCAGCGAGTCGTATCGGACCACGTACGATCTGTAAGACGTCCAGGCAGCAAGTCCTCGTTATAGTGTGCTTCTTGTCGCCCAGCAAAGCAAGCTCCCTTCTCCCCAATACAGCTCTCGCGTGACATGGAAAAGAAGCTTTGCTTTAACATTTGTCCACCCCGTAGCGATACACGATTGGTGAATCAGCGTACGGAAAAACCACGTGAGTGGCCAAGCGCCGATTATTTGCCGGTTGTTTACCGCGCAGCTCCGCTGACCTTGCATCCCCTAGCGTCCTACCCGAGAGTACGTTTCCCTTGCTCCGGCTAACGGGATGTTTCCGCTCTCCACTGAATTCTGCTATTGTGTCGCACGCGACTGAGTGTCGCCAGGCACGGCTTTGTCTGCTATTTGAATGTTCAAAACTTTCCACTAAACGTTAGCGTTTTTCACCGTTTGCTCCTTTATATTATCAATTTTGCATTAATAAAAATACAATAACAACTTGACCGCCCGGGCTTATCATAAATAAACTATCTATGATTTGAATAGCCCTAATACATTTACATTTAATAAATATTTATATTTAATCTGAATAATTTTAATATTAATCTGAATAATAAATATGAATATATCAGGTCGCAGCCTATATATTCATTGGAAGATGACACTGTCATACTAAACAGATAACAGATATTAACTCACTCACTGTTCTCAATCCCTCACAAACTATGGATTCTTTCTAACTGACATAAACACAACACTCAAACATATACCATCACAGTCACCTTATACAAGTACTAACACTCTATCCGGCAACATCCAGACACACTATCGTCCACAAAGCCTACTACACACAACACATATTCCACAAATCACACAGACATCCATCAACATACTTCAAAGCTCATTGAAATCATCTCACAAACAAGGAAACAATCTCTAAAGTGAATACAAACATCGCAAACTGTGTCTACTACAGAGTCTATTTCAGTCAGTTGCACACAGATACAACCCAGCACCACGCAAAACGTTTTCTGAAGTTTAAAATGTTTTCGGGCCTTACATCAGGGAAGTACGTCATTTTTAAGCTACGTTTCGAAATATTTCTCCGATTTCATCTTCTGGCGAAGTGTCGAGCTCCCAGAAAGACCGGGCAACGGCTGCCGGTGACATCACGGTCACGTGCACCGATCACCTGTTGGTTTAGTTAGTGGTGGTGATGTGGGGCGAGTTGGGCAGTGGAGCGTGATGCGTGGTGGGGTACATGGGGTGGAAGGAATTGGCTGGAGGTCAGAATTTATTCTGCGACAATTTAGATGCTCGTGTCATTGCCTTCTTAAATGACAGATAACAGTTTAGTTGATACCATGCGTATCAATTTAGTGTGTCTTCAGCGTGACTGTCCCTGTATCCATTTTGCGTGGACTGATATTTTATGCGCTAGGCACGGCCCATTGGGGTTCATAACACTGAACTGCGCTGAGCAGGCTGATGATAGCTGTGCGCCCTGAGACATTGTTCGGTGTGGGTTGGTTTCCTATACATTCTGAGGCATAGTGTGTCATCTGAATTCCTTCCGATTAAAATATACAGTAATGGCAGTCAACCCTCCTGTTACATGTCCATCGTAAATTTTATGCTTTCATTTATTCCATTCAGATGTTTAAGGAACTCTTCTAATTTTTCTCTACCTTGCGATCACGTATCAATTCATTTGGCCATCGTGTTTTTGGATATTGTAAATTTGACAACACATGTAGGGGAGCGTGCATAAACAACGCAGCTGCATTTTGGCCTCCAGTCAACCCCCCTCCCCCCCACGTAGCCCTACGTGGTTTTGCCTCTAATGTTCTGGCTGATCAGTGTATTTCCAGCAGAATTTACCATTCCATCGTGAAGATTTTTCCCTGCAGCCAAATTCGTATCTTCCCGTTTCTATTCTCGTTACTTTATTCGCCATAACAGGTGATTAGAAGCGTTGTTAACAACCGGTGCTGGGCATATTTTTCCCATCTCTCAAAAAATACTAATGGAATGCTCTGTACAATTCGACTTGGTCTGACGATTAGTCAAGCGATTGAGATAACGTAACTAGTCGGGCTGCATGTGACTCTATTGATACACTCTGTTAATAGTGTATTTCCTTTAGTGAAGCTTATTTATTAGCTAGCCAAGCTCAGAAGGTTTCCCCCAACGTCTTCTAAATTACCAGTTTTCAAGAATTGCTTTTACCCTAATATAGCAGTCAAAGTATTTTAAATAGGTTTTTGGGTAATGTTCCCCTCGTACGTTATTATTTTGTAACGGCAGGTCGATTGATACGTTAACTGTGGTTGACGAGCTCTATACTTCTGTCCTATTACTATTAATAGCCATTACGTCGTTGTAAATTTCTTGCGATCTATCTGCAACTTGAAATGCCAAGCTATTGTGATCTTCATGTAACGTTATACATTACCTGTTTGATTCCGTGACTGCTGTGGTGGACTATCAATTCTTGTTTTGCCCTGCCACTCCCAAGAGGAACATTAATACGAGGGTACAACTGTAGCGGTAGAACACTCCAGTATGGTATACAAAATATCTACATTTATTAACAACAGTACATAATAACCTTATTACAACCAGGTCGGTTATTCTTGCGGCTAATGTTAGAGCTTGACTTCCTGTGCGATACTATCATTTTCAACCACCCCCATTTAGCTATCGGCGTATAAGGAAGTTCCTTCCCACCTGTATTTATTGTGATGACGCCATATCCTGTTCGCCGAGGCTGCTGACGGAGTCGCCGTCTTCTGCCGCGCGTCCGCTGCTTGGAGTCCGCGCCGGCCACGCCGCTGCTGCTGCGGCCCAGTTCCACCCATGGAGGAAGGAATAATATGGAGACGACGCAAGAGACCTTTGCCACGCATGGGAGTGAAGCAGGCCGGCGGAGGAGTGGCGGGCATGGCCGGAGTGGTGGGGGCTTGACCGCTTCCCAACAAACACGGGGAATATGTACAAACACCTCAAGGGGACTCTAGGATAAACGTGACGCCGCAATCTGATGATGGATTATTATGTAACTCGATGAGACAAATAAAAAATGAAGAATAAAATTTTTTGTTATCCTACTTAGTTTTCGAGATATTCTGTCTCAAATGTGAAATGGTTTTGGTTGAAATTCAGAAGAAAAAATTATTCAAAGTCAAATTTTATGATAAATTTTTATTTAAAAAGACGAGACAAATAAAAAATAAAGAGTAAAATTTTTCGATATTTCACCTAGTTCTCGAGATATACTGTCTCAAAAGTGAGGTGTCTTGAGTTGAAATGCAGAAGAAAAATTTCGCAAAAGTCAAATTTAATGATGGATTCTTATGTAACACGACGAAAAAAACTCGATAATAAGGAATAAATGTTTTCGATATCTTGCTTAGTTTGGGGGATATACAACATCCAAATTGAGGGGTTTAGGTTTGGATGCAGGCTGGACCAAAAATTAATTCTGTCAAAGCCACAATGATTACATGGTTGACATGCAGAATGGATATTTCAGTTTTATTACTACCACTTGTGGTTAGTCTGAAATGTGTCCTAGACCAGAAAAAAAGTAAGAGGACCCACTCTAGGGATGAGCAACCCAGACATTTTGTAGGCTGGTACCAGAAATAAAATGTTTATTCAGTCACCTTAATGAACATTCTCTTGATCAAGATGTGTTGTCTAATTTCACAGCCCTACTTATTAGGACAATTGTAAAAAAATTATCTCTCAGTTAGATTTAGATACGGGGGGGGGGGGGGGGGAGAATGTTGTACAAAAAAAAAGAGACTAAATTAGAAACACATTCCCCAAATTGATTTTGTTCAAAGGCCAATAACTTCTTTATTTATGAAGCCCATTTTTATTTCTGCATGAACCTGTTTCGACATAAATAGATGAGAAAGATTTCAAAATCGGTAAAAATAGGTATAGACGTATTTACAAACAGAAACAAGTCTTATATGAAGCTTTAAAAATAACCTAAGTCAATGGCCTGAAATAGCTATTTAAAAAATTAATAAAACTCACAGCTTCTCACATAACAGTTAATTTCATCATCCATTGTCAGTATAATCAGCAACGTGACGAAAGAAATCGTAATAGTAAATTCACTGAATCGCGAAGTAAAACACGCCCCTTTAAACCTCATTTTAAACACTCGTTAAAAAATAATGCTAGTCTATTATGTGCAAAATAGCAAGTTTGCTGATTTTCTACACTACACCAAGAAAAATTTGAGAACAAAGTCATCCCATTGAGAGCTATGACTAAATATTTATAGACGTGCTGCAAAGTTTGCGGTGTCTACCGCTCACTTCAACAACGATAATTACAATTCAACTTACTTATGAAATGATATTCCAGGTTCTTTCCTGTCTAGCCTATTTGTGCAACCGTACGCAACACAAGCTGGCATTTTTAAACACTTATACACAATACTAAATGAAATAATCACTGCATCTACCACAATGTGAACACCTTAATTGTTGGGAAGAGCCATATGGTCGCTGCCGGTGCTGCCACCATGCGGGAGAGTTTAGTGCTTGCTTCACCGATTTAACGTCACTTCTCCTCCATATAATTCCTTCCTCCATGGTTCCACCCTGCCAGCAGTGTTGCCACCTTACGAAAACAAAAGTCGCTAGACCGAGTCTCAAAACTCACTAGATTGCGGGATATTTAGAACTAAAAGATTCGCTAGAAATCGCTAATTTTTTTTATCTGCTTTACGTCTCTTTAACGACGAGGTCTTTAGAGACGGGAAAGGATGGGGGGGCAAGGAATGGGAAGGATTTCGGCCATGGCCTTTTGAAGGAAGTATCCCGGCATTTGCCTGGAGTGATTCGGGAAACCATGGAAAACCCAAATCTGGATGCCCGGACAGGGATTCGAACCGCCGTCCTCCCGAATGCGAGGCCAGAACGCTAGCCGTTACACCACCACGCTCGGTAAAATCGCTAAATAAAATAAAGAAAAGTTGTAAGGTAAGTAATATATAAACATCATAATAATTAGTATTTTAATTAAATTAAACATAACATTCTATTAAAAATCATCAAATTTCTTCAATCGGTATTTCTACTACATCATCTCGGTGTATCGTTGGAGTTGCAGAACTTGCAGATATGGAAGGATGAGATGAATCGTCAGTCTTAGATTTGAAAGTGTATTTAGCATCTTTAAAAATTGCAGCAATCACATCAGTCTGAAGGTTTTTCACAATTTTAACCGATTCCTTATAAAAAGAATTAGCTATTTACGGCTTTCTTGTTTGTCAAATTGTTCTTAAGAATGTCCATTGTACTGAAAATCCTTTCTACTGCGGCATTCGAGTGAGAAAGTGATAGGATATGGATAAATCAGATAACTCCAAAAAGGTATTTATTCCAGCAGCATCCTTGTACTGGGTAGGCCATATTCCGTTTTCAATATAGTGTGTACGCCATTATTTATGCGAGGCATAGCAGAGGCATTACTTACCGCAATACCAATAAAGATTTTCGAAACTCTGCAAGGTTGAATATCACTAAAAATCGCCAAATATTTTTTTAACGATAAAATATTTAAAAATATCGCTGTCGAGCTTCAAAATTCACTAAATCTAGCGACAAAATCGCTAAGGTGGCAACATTGCCTGCAGGCAGCCCCTCCTCGCTCTGTGCAGTCCGGTTTTGATTACTCCCCCCATTACATTGTACCTAGTGGGGAGATTTATTAGCCAACCACGGAGCCCGTTGTTGCGGTTATCCCTAGCAGAATGACGTCGTGATTTTCAAACAATTGCTGATTCTGCTGACCCTCTCTGCAGGTCACCGCCTCCTGAGTATAAGGATTCCTCGTGCTGCAACTGTTTACCTTTGTTGTCGCATCTGACCTAGCTTGCTGTAGTGCTTTGTTAAATCTTATATATCCTCATAATTCTCTAAAAAAACCTTGGGCCACCACACTGCCTTATCTGTGCAGTGATCACACATGCCTTATCTATGTACGCTGCATGATTCTTGATTTGTGCGATCCTTGTGTTTGCGGATGAATGATGTCTTCTGGTCTCGCTTCCATCTGCATAAATCTTTCCTCTTGCTCTTTCTACAGTTCGTCCACGTTTCTTTGCGCTTCTTCAAGCCTTTCATTTAAGCCGTCAGGCGATTTGGTTATACTTGCACTATCATGTGGTTTTCTCTCTTCATCTAAATTTCTTATGGTACCATGGTTTAAAAGCTCATAAAATTTTCATCCTCAGCCATATTTGGGTTTATATTTATGGATGACTTGACCTAGTGGCACCACGTCGTTTGTTCTGCTGTGCGCTCATATCATCGCGTCGTGTCCCGTCACAATTAGCATCTTCTTATATGGAGATGGTTCAGTCAATTGGGATTGTGAAGCTATGTATTGGCTGCCTACATTACTCTTCAATTGTGACATTTAAAGCTTGATCATCTTCCCCCTTCCATTTGTGTTGCACGAGATGTCTTCAGTTCTTCAATGATGCCTTAATTGTGCGACACATTTTTAACATTGGATTACACCCCCGCCATTGAATGTGCTACGTCTATCACTATTATATTAATTAATCGAGTAGTAAATAAGCTATTACAGTGGTTCACTGTTGCCCTATTTCCACTTTGTTATTGCACAGGCCCATTGTTATATCCTCAGGAAATGAAACTCCGGCAACCTGTAAAAAAAAAAAAAAAAAAAAAAAAAAAAGTGCTTAGAGTCTTTATTTTTATCTGTTAAATCTTTTATAATGATTTAATTGAATATTTATTTAATTGTGAAAGAGGTGTTAATTTATAAAACATTGAAGTGATTCCTACGTGCAAACATTCACTTGTGCAAAATACTGTGCTCGGTAAACCTATGAAGCACATTACCGTGTAATTTCAGCAGTAGGCGTCATCTACATAGTGTCTCAGCAGATGTCATCAGCTCACACAACCTTACGTAAGCTCAGCAATTGACTCCCTCTGACATCAAGCGAATTCTGCCTGATTACAATTGTTCAGAACTTGATGTCGGATAGTATGACATGCGCCGTGATCAAGCGTGGTGGGTGAGCGGTTAACGCTCTGGCTTCGCATTCGGGAGGACACCGGTTTGAATCTCCGTACGGGCATCCAGATTTGGATTTTCCAAGGTTCCTCCAAATCACTCCAGGCGAATGCCGGCATGCTTCCTTCAAAAGGTCTCGTCCCCAGTCCCATCTCTCCTCTAATGACCTCAACGACGCATAAATCAACAAAAAAAAACCGACCACGCGCTATGATGGCTCAGACTGTAAGAACACGTCTCTTGAGTTAGTAGATACCTTCTCATTTATCTCTCCTTCCAGTGTTCTCTCGTCTCACCAATGACAACATCTGCCGGGTCCCTCATGTGGAAAGAAATTCAGAAAAGCAAGTCACAAGTTTTAAAATAAGATTTTTATTTGGCAACACCCTCGCTCACTCATCCCCGTCACCACAGTGTACTGATAGGTTGCCTGGAGATTGGAAAATCTTGATCGGGTTGGATGGTGAGATTATCAAGAACTTTCGTCCATACTCTGTCTTTCCCGCAAATTTTACAGCCTCTCTCCCCTTGCTAGCAGAAAGTCCGCGTTAATACCCTGCTCGACGACTGACTATACGGTCGTAAATTCTCACGAATTTGCGTTTCCATTTCGACATAACAGTCACAGAGAAAGGGGAGTGTTTATAGCTACTCTCTCGGTTCACTCGCGACAACTTTTGTCTGTGTGGGGTCGACCCGTTGTTCGAAGGTACGCGTCCCTGGACCACCGCTTTCCCAAAGAGTGTGTAATGCCGCATGGAGTCTCCAAGTCGCGACGGTCAGCACTCGCTGACGTTCGCACGTAAAAACAAAACTTATAACATTACAATTAATGCGCTGTTTATTGATTGTATGAGCTCGGTCTCAGTTTAAACCTTTCGTAAAAAGATGTTTCTTAAATGCAACTGAAAAAAAAGATTAATATATCGAGGATGGTGGTGTAACGGTTAGCGTTCTGGCCTCGCATTCAGGAGGACGTTGGTTCGAATCCCCATCCAGGCACTCAGATTTGGGTTTTCCGTGGTTTCCCAAATTCCTCCAGGCAAATGTCGGGATGCTTCATTCAAAAGGCCATGGTCGAATTCCTTCCCATTCGTTGCCCCCCATCCTTTCCCGTCTCTAAAGACCTCGCTGTTAAGAGACCTTAAGCAGTTTAAAAAAAACAAAAAAACATTAATAAAGTAAAGCGTTTTATCCTTGGAAAATAATCAACTGGCCAAAATTTTCAGCCCAATATCAGCTCAAGCACTGAACAAACAACACACATACAGATTAGAAACGATGCATTTAAGACTTCAACATTTCAGTCGAGAGGCAACAATATACGTAATTTAGAAACTAAAGTGATACATATAAATCATCAAATTTCTTAGAAAACATAGTTCTTAAAAGATCAACAAAGACAATCATAGAAAATTATTAATTTTCTTGATCTACCATTCATAATTTTCCGAGACTCACATTCAAAAGTTGTGGTGACTATTTTGGGTGACCAAGAAACTTGCCGATCAAAGTATATAGGGCGCCAAATTCCAAAATACCTCTCCATTGATTTAAAATTTATTGTGTTTATTATTTGTGACACATAACATCTCTTTTTGTGGCATGAGGAATAAATAAATGAGAGTTCACAATTAATGGTTTTATTTCACATAAAATGAATCTTTTGACATTAATAAGCAAAATAAAAGGTTTTTATGATTTTATTACACATAAAACATAAGATTTAACTGACTTGTTTGGTATGGAGCTCATGACTGTTTCAGGGATGCTATGTAGAGGCGGAAGTGTTGTAAACGACACATACAGCATGTGTTTGTTTTCACGCATCTGGCAGCTGTATTATTGTTAAGAACGCTGGTAGTTCATTATACACAGTCATACGTTGCACTGTTACTGTCTAGTAGGGTTACCATTCTAAGTATTTTGTATCTAAATGTAGATATTTTGTCCTTTACACAGAAAATATCGTAATATAATGAAAATCTTTAAATTTAGATAATTCTTTATTAACTTTTCCCTATATTTAAGTACTGATAAATAAATTTTAGATATATAATATCTCCTTCCAATTGTAAATAATTATTGCTAGTGAAAGGAGGCAACACTGCACTTTGAGAAAGAAAAGCCAGTTCTTTATAGCTCGTGCGTGAGTAAATTGCATCTCTTATTGGTACTGTTTTGTTGTACTTCAAAAGTATTGTGGTTTTTCATATACTAAAAATTACGATTTTAATACCTGCAATGTCGGCTACCAATGCTAAGAAGAAATGTAGACAATATTCACGCGAGTATTTGAAATATGGCTTAATGCCATCGTTTGCTAATGAAACTATTCTTTTGTACTTGTTACGTGAAAAACATTCTGCAATGATGTTATAAGCAGGCGATAATGAAGGAACACTTGGAAAGCATCCATTCTTATAAGAAACCAAAGATTATGAGTATTTAAAAATGCTAAAAGAGATATTGAGGCTAGTACTGGTAGTGAAGACATCCTACAGTATCTCTCCTAATATAGCAAAGAAAGGCAAACTGTATTGTTGAAGTGATTATTTTACCAACTTTAAAAGTTGTAATTAAAAGTGTTATGAAGAAGGACTCTCAGCTAATTTTAAAATGCATACCATTATGTGCAAATATTGTACCAGCCATGTATTGAGCAAATGGCCGATTATATGGAAAAAAACTTTGATCTCTGAGCTCCAGCATTGTAAGCAGGGGCGGATCTAGGATTTTGTTTTGGGGGGGGGGGGGCCGGGGAGGGGGTCTTGAGCGGTCTTTGGTTTTGGGGGGGGGGCTTGGCTTGAGTGACTTTTGGTTCAGAGGGCTTGACTTCAGTGGATTTTGGTTTTTTTTTGGGGGGGGGTGCCTTGAGTCGACCATGGGATAGTGTAACAGCCCTTATACCTGAATTTTGAATAGTATTGTACTGTATGAAGTATTTGTAGTGAGCTAAAGTTTGCTTGAATATGATCTGGTATGTTTGTTTTGTAATTTCTTGTAAATCAGTGTATATAGACTTTGTTTTATGTAAGAAAATTATTTAAAGGCCATGTAATATGTTTAAGAACCGAATGGTGCAAGAGAATTTCTTAAATGTTTGTAATTCCATGTATTAATGTAAGTTACGATGTCTACAGGAAAATTTTCTACAGTTTGAAAGGATTTCTGTAAATAATTTTGTATTTAAGTATCTCTAATTACCATTTCTGATCATTTTGTAATGTTGTTAAGTAATTTTGTATTAATTCCGATTGTTTTTAATATGTTTGATTGTTTGAGTGATTGTTAATGATCGAGAAATATCGGGCGGATGCCTTTGAAGAATTCTCGTAATTTCGATAGAGACTAGATAAACAGATCGGCTGGACAGAGCAGTTAGTTTACGTCGTTCATTCAGTATTCAGTGTTACAGAGAGTTTCATTCATTCATCCAGTTAGTTTTCCAAGTTGAGTTCACAGAGATTATCTTTGCAACTGTTCAGAAATGCATCTCTGTATTGTATCTATGCATGTGAATATCGCTGACTTTGTTGTTTTTTTTTTTTTTTACATGTTTATTATCCGATCAGCAAATTTAGCTTTACAGGATAAAGTTGTCTTTTATAAATCATAGCATTCTTATTGACATGGTTGAGGTCAGCCCATTAGAGCCCCTCAGTAACTACATAAAAGTGATACAGTAAATATTTTGCTACATAGTAAAAATAGTCTCAACAGTATGAAAATAGTAATAAGAACAGTTATTAGTATTAAACATATATGTATGTAGAACAATATACAGTTGTAATGAAGTTGATTTAAGATAACTACACTTTTGTTCATGAAATACATATAGTTTTTATTTTATTTTATTTTCAACGCTGAGGATAATCTTGTTTCACAATATATGGTTTACTGGTTTATTTCGTCTTCAAAGTCACTGTTCGATAGATAAATGTCTTGAGGAAGGTGTTTTTTTTAAGTCTAGTTTGACCTGTTCTTTTTCCTAGTTCATAAAACCGAGCACCAGGTACTGAATTAATTCGTTTTATCAATTTTTTAGTTTGTTGCCTTATGAATTCATTGAAGTAAGAAATATTTAATTCACGGTGCAGCTGACTGTTGCGTACGTACCATGGTGCGTTCACGGCTAATCGAAGAACCTTATTTTGGAATATTTGCACTCTTTGTAACTTGCTACGACTAGCACATCCCCATATTGGACATGCGTATGTTATGAGCGGTCGTAATATCATTTTGTAGATTAATAGGCAGCATTCTGTTTTTAATGATGATTTCCTATTTAATACTAGGTATAGTTTGTACAATCTGGCATAGGCTTGGTTTATTTTATTATTAATGTGTGTGTTCCACGTTAACCGCCTGTCAAGATCGACACCGAGGTACTTAATTGATTGGTCAGGTGGGTTCCATGCAATGTTATTTCCCATAATGTTTATCTCTGGCGGGTTTAGTGGGCGTCTCAGTGTAAAAATTTTGGCTTGACATTTGCCGGGGTTTAGAGATATTCGCCAGTGATTTAACCATTCGGTTAGTTGTGCAATTGCATCCTGTAGGTAATTGCGTGCGTCGTAGATATCGTTGTGTGAAGTGTATACTACTGTGTCATCAGCATACGTTGCAGTCGAGGTATTTGTGAAAGTTGGAATGTCCGACGTGTATATGTTGAATAGGGTGGGCCCTGAAACAGATCCTTGTGGGACTCCTGCTGTTACTGGTCGTGTTGAGGATATTTTTGTGCCCACTAGTACACTGAAGGTTCGGTTCTGTAGAAAGCTTTCTAAGATTTTGTACAAATATAGAGGCATTCCTGTATTTTTGAGTTTATATAGAAGTCCACTATGCCATACTTTGTCAAATGCCTGGGCAACATCCAGAAAAGCAGCCAGGGTGTGATGTTTAAGTTCAAAGCCCCTTGTGACGTGTTCAACCAGGCGTAGTATTTGGTGTGAGGTTGAGTGCATCGGGCGAAATCCAAATTGATGTGGTGGGATGGTTCCGGTAGCATCAAGGAAGGAAGTTAACCGCGTCCGTATTATCTTTTCCAGTAATTTTGATAAGGTTGGGAGTAAGCTTATAGATCTATAGCTAGAAGGTAGGGAAGCTGGTTTATTAGGTTTATTGAAAACTATGATATTAGCATGTTTCCACGCTATTGGAAAATATCCAGTACAGAGAATGCTGTTAAAGAGTGCTGTGAGATAACTTATTGCCTTAGGGGGTAACGACTTCGGCGCTATGTTGGGTATATTATCATGACCTGGCGATTTTCTTACGGGCAAATTTTTAATTATTTGTCGCAGTTCTCTTGGGGTAGTGAATTTGACATAATTCTCCGCTCCAATGGTCATATGCTGATTGGAATCTTCGACTGTTTTGTTGAACTCATGATCTACTATAGGATTCGGTTTGAAGACGTTTTCAAAATGATCTGCTAAAATTTCGCACTTCTCTGAATCACTAGATATGTATTTGTCGTTCAATTTTAAGGGCGGTAAGACAGTGGGTTCCCTGAGAATTCATTTCGTAGTTTTCCATAGCGATCTATCACCAGGATCTAATTTTGATATGTTTCGTAGCGAAATGAGTCGAGTTCTAGTTTGACCTGTCTAATTAATTGGTTTAGGAGTCTGCGAAGGTGCGGGAGTCGCTGCCTTTGCCAGTGTCTGTGGTTTTGGTTTTTGTAGTTGATCAAGTCAATGATTCTTTGCGGTATTCTTTCATGGAGTGACTTAAACATTCTTGTTTGAGGCTTCTTGATTGATAGTTCTACCGCTTGGTGAATAGCAGTTGTTAGATGTTGTACACCTTCATCAATGCTGTCTTTAGTGTCTTGCCTAGAGAATGGTAATAGTATCTGATTGAGATTAAGTTCGAATAAATTCCAATTTACCTGCCCGGGTAGTATCTTTTTTAAATAACTGTGAACGTTTTCGCGGCGGCAGCACTGTAGAAAACACTCTCGGGATTCTAGCCGCGTCCAAATAAAAGTCGACTGGCGACGTTTCGAGAGCCGGCACTGCTCCCATTGTCAAGCCCTGCTTAACAGGGTCAGGGCTTGACAATGGGAGCAGTGCCGGCTCTCGAAACGTCGCCAGTCGACTTTTATTTGACGCGGCTAGAATCCCGAGAGTGTTATCTACAGTATCTTTTTTGTTTGTTCTATTGTTTTGGGGCTTGTACCAAATTTTGCTAAAACCGGAAGATGATCTGAATCTAGCTCAGAAATTGCTTCCATATATATTGGTAGTGGTGTGTTTTTTGCTAGGGCAATATCAAGTATGTCAGGCACAACATTTCTATTATTAGAAAAGTAAGTTGGCCCGTGTGGTGCGACTATATGCAGACCAAGGTTATCTGCAGCGTCGAACAGTTTCCTGCCGTTTGGTGTTGTTGCCCGACATCCCCAAGCTAAATGCTTACTGTTGAGGTCCCCCATTAATATGATAGACTGGTTATGATCAAATATTGGCACGAGTTGTTGTTGCGTAAGCATCCGATTTGGTTGTTTATAAGCGGCAATGTGTTGTTATTTCGGAGTTAGTTTTAGTTTGTATTCGAATTCCGACAGTTTCGAGATCATTGGCGGGCATATAAATCGAGTAATGACTAATGCGGTTTTTAATTAGTATAGCTACACCGCCGGAGGCTATAGGTGCGTCACGATCTGTTCTGTATATTTTATATCCAGTGATTTTGAAAGTATCATTAGAGGTAAGATGTGTCTCGGTTATACAAGCAATATCAACATTGTGGCGACTCATAAATTCTGCAAGTGTAGATTTTTTATCCGTACCCCGTTTGCATTCCAGTTTAGGAGGGTTAATTGAGAGACATTGACAGTATTATTTGCCATTTTGGAGGAAACTGGCTACTGATGACATAATAATCTCCTTTATCATGGAGAGAAAAGCAGAGATTAATCCAGAGACTAGTTCATGAATTAATTTGGTCCAGGTGGTACCTTGCTCGGTGTTGTGCTCGTTTTGTTGTATGTTTGTGTCGTAAGGTGATGCGTTGCGGTTTCCTTGTAGTATGTTGCTGTAAGAGGGACGAAGTTATTTTACTGAATATGCTGTGAATTTGTTTTATCTTTGTTTTGCGTTATTTGGTCAGCTGTGTGTTTAGGATGTCGTAGAGGGGATAGAATTGTTGGTAAGGACGGGAATCCCGGAGAGGCCAGATTTTGCGGTGTGTGCATATCAGTCAGCTGTCTATCTGAGTTAAGCTTGTTTTGGTGTAAAGGTTTCTTGAAACTTTTAAGTTAATTTCTTCATAATATTTACATCCCTTAAAGTTTGCTGGATGTTCCCCACCGCAGTTAACACATACTGGTTTTGCTGTACGCGGGTGATTGCATGAGGAGTAATGGTGTTTCCCATCACAGCGGGCACATCGAGGGTCAAGTTTACAATAGTTTTTTGTGTGCCCATAGAACTGGCAATTTGTACACTGAGGAATATCTTTTGACTTTCTACGTGGTTCTACTTTAACAACGCAGTGGAACAGTCTATCTAATTCGAAGATATTGGCACAATCGCGATTTTCTTCAAGCTCAACTGCGCAGAGTGGCATAGGGTTCTTATCTTTATTTAGAAGTCTTGTTACTTTGTTCACTGGGAACTTAAGTCTGATTAGTTCTTCTTTTATTTCGTTATCTGTTAGTGAGTATGGTAAATTACGCACAATTACTGATAGATGTTTGGAGTCTGGGGCACGAAAAGTGTGGTATTTCTGTTTAATGGTATCAAAATGTTTTGTTAGCGTTCTAAAATCCTGAATAGAGGTTGTATTTATTTTAATCACTTTTCCTTTTAGTTCGGTTGAAAAGTCATTACTTAGCAAATTTTTGAGATCTGGAGTAAGTCTTTGATGATTGTTTACGTCGTGTAGAATAATTGGTGGTGTTTTAACTACTTCTGTGATTTCGGTTGTCTCTTCTACAGGTTCTTCGCAATGCAAGATTTGGAATCTGTTTTGCGTCGGTATATCAATAACGTATCTCATTTCTGGTGGTCCATTATCAGGAGATAAGGCCTTTGGAGGTTGTTGCAAGTTATTTTCACTATTTGTGCACGGGCGCTTTTGACCGGTTCTTTTTTGATCGTTAATAACATCCATGGGCGACATGACACTGCTTGTATTATTTGGGCACTGGGGAGGCTGAAGCATATTGGCGCTTGCGTTAAACTGTACATACATTTGGTTCAGCAATGCGTTGGGCGTCGTGGGATGTTGTGTGTCACCATCGGTTGTGAGGATTGAGTTGATGCTGTTGATATTGAAGCATCTGCTGCTGTTGCTGCTGCTGGTGGTGGTATAAATGTTGTTGCTGGTGGAGATGGAGCTGCTGGGCTGATTGTTGTTGCTGCTGTTGAAGATCATGCTGCAGGTAGGCTGTGACCTGCTGGTGATGGGCTGTTTGACATGGCTGCTGCTCTGGAACTGCTGATGTAGATGGGTGGGCTGCGTTGTCTTCGGAAATCATCTCGTTGGTGATATCGGATGAATTTACGGCACTTATATCAGAGTTCTCGCTGATCATTGAGTTGCGAATGGCCGAAGCCAAGTCCGTGTTTATAGACATCACAAGCAACCGGTCGCTCAGAACGTTCGGTTGTAGTTTTCCACCGATGGGCCACTAAACAGTTTGTGGGGTCACATCGGTAGAAGGTTTGGTAGCTTACGTTAAACGATATAATATATTTACACTTATTGTTCAAAGTAATTCGCGAACACGTTGCGTCAGTAGAACTTTCCGATAGCGATACGAGCACTGTAGTGGAGGAAGTACACGACCGTTCTCGTCCGCTGCTCACACTGCAACATCTTGTTGCACCCCTTCTAGCAGTGTTAATGGGTGAGCGCATCCTACGGTAGTTCTATATAGAGGTACCGTAAGTGGAGTTTACAGAATTGTAGGAGGAAAAACAACACGTAGTTGTTAGCCAAGCGACGATGGGCCGCATATCGTTTAAAGATAAAAGAATATATATATCTTGCAATTGACACGTAACCTCCGTTACACCTTCGCATTAAAGGTGTGGAAGCAGAGGCAGGATTTCATGCGGAATTTCCGCACTTGCGGATTTGGAGCTCCGTTACATCCCTATCTCAAGCACTATTACAACGCGGCCTGCAAAAGAGAATTGTATTCTCGATGTCCCTTCAATTGTTTGCCGTTGATGCCTTCACATTTATGATGTCAACTGCAGTTTCGTTGCGATCGGGAGCATGGAGCGAGGGGGGGGGGGGGGAGCTAACTAGTGCTAAATTTAGAAATTACAAACATTTATTTCGTGCCATGTGAATTTTTTAATAATTGATCTCAAGAGTTATTTGTAATTTGTTTTAATAGAGTAATACGTTAATAGTATAACGAGTGATTTTATGATTTATCTGTTCCAGAGAAACAAGACAGATGTAGGCTAACTCATTTAGTACAAGGTATACAAATTTTTTGCGGTGTGCAATATAGACGCAAAGAAATGACCTATTAATAACGGAAATAATTCAACTAAAGATCTATTTTAAACACGTAACAGTTTCAGATGTCTATTTCCCAAACAAATTTGTGCCAAATATTTGAGAAAGTTGACATTTTATTTAATTTATTTTTTAAACGCCTTTAAAAACGAATAAATCGTATCTTTGTTGCAGGTTACGTTGAGTTTCAAGAATTTTGTGCGACAGCGATGTTTCCCACTTTGCGATCCTTGGTAAATCCCTCGAGAGGCTCGGAATAAAGTGATAACAACCAAAGATATAAACCGTTGGCCGTTATGGGAAGTTTTCGTTTATCTGTTCCCTGAGGTGTCGTACGCAGGACTCGAGGGAAACTTTAAAGAGGGCTGCTTGAATATTCATTTATGTATATGAATGAAAAGTGAACAGAAGAGCTGCCACGGCAGCTTCAGGTTGCAAATGTCTCGCAGTCAACACCGACGCATTTACGGCGGCATTAACTGTAGTGTGACACACAGGAGGCTTCGCCTTCAACACTGTCACTGCCGGGAAACCGACAGACGACTGTTGCAAATCTTTAACTGTTACTAAAGCTTTTCATTTTTTAATTTTTTTTATTGATTTTTGAACAGACCGATTACTGAATCGAGGGCCTGTTTTAAACACGCACACACACACACACACACACACACACACACACACACATACACACACACACACACATTAGGGCAATTAGCATTGTTTTCTGAAAACTGTTATTCAGCAAAACATTTGAAATAGAGAAGTTTCCAGTTTATTTATATGAATGTGATTTCTGCCTCTTTTTGTAAAGAAAGTGGACAATTAAATTATACTTACGTTTTCAATGTATTTGTAATTTATCTCGATGTACGATATGACGGGGAAAACAATTTATCAATTGCTATAATTTCACTTTCTTCTTATAAAATTATATAAAGTTCCGTGATATTGGTACCAAATTTTAATCTCAACATTTCTAGAGATCTCAACGTTTTTGGATTTGTTTTCAACTGTGTTTAATAGCATAAAATGTTTCCGAAGATAATAAGCAGAATTACAATAAAGTCTTTTCTTCAGGAAATATATATAAATCTGGAGAATGAATTTCTAAATTTAAAAGAACTTTTCAAGATGTGGGCTTCCAGCACATAATATGTGCCCAGCTCACGTGCGATTCTCGACATACAAGGAGAATTCATTTAGTGCAGTAACAACGTTTTCAAACTTTTAGTTCATCGATGTAAATTCTTGGGACCTATTCAGAAATCACGGAATTATGCGATCGCTACATTTACTGTTATTTCTTACAAATAAGAAACATTTTGTCACTGATCATTAGATTTCGGTGGAAATTTTAAGTTGCTTGGTCACCTGAAACAGTTAAGACTTTAGGTTGATGTATTCACTAATGTGCTCAATAATTTCTAGTGAGATGATATTAATGTGAAAATACAATGATTACATTGGTCTGCATGAAAATTGGTCTTGACAGCATTTCCTCTGATTCTTGTGTAAAATGACCTCCTGAATCCGAATATGACCTCCGTTTTCCCCATCAGCCAAAGTTTTCGGGGGACTCGCACCCACCAATTATTATCAATTTTCGATAATTTGAAGTGATGAAAAGGATTATTTTAGCCTTTACATTTCTTCTGTTGAGCTAGAGCGTTGCAAAGTTCTAAAATATTACATCTGTGTCAAAGAGGTAAATGTGGAGGGGCGGTTACCCCCTTAAATTGTAAAAGAATCATTAAAAATGATCGATTGTTTCCGTTTTTATCGCATTTTTTTCACTTATTGTCTAAATATTGCTTCCCCCCTCATCCTTCGCCAAATATCCAAAAATATATATAGCAACAATAAAAAAAAGTATATAACAAGAGTTCGCGCCTATAGGTATTCATAGAAATTTTCATGCTTTTTTTTCTCCCTTTCTTTTCTGTTAACCCTATGATCAAAAGAGTTGGCTTTAATCAGAGAGCACTCCATCTTCTCTGTGACGTAACAGCATATCAAGGTCTCTTACGATTGGCAGTTTGGCAGCAGACTTTGAGTAGAAATATATATATATATATAAATATATCGTTCGTTTTTATCCTCGGTAAACGACTAGTGATCGTAGAATCAACTTGTCGGTGTTCATTTTGTGTTTTTCAGGCTGTTTAAATTGTGTAAAACAGAATTTATTTTAATTTGCCAATGGCTATGAGTTACCATCAGTCCCGGTTGCATAAGCTGTGGATATGAAGGAGACGTATGACAAAATTAGCAGAATCCTGACATAAATGTTGTTGGTCCATTCGCGGGCCCGCTATAAGGCTTCACAAAATACTGCTGCTTCCTTTGTAAACGGGCCAGCAGAGCACGAGACTAACATTAAACCGTGCTGAACAGGCCTCTGCGAGAAAGTCTTACTCCAGGACAGAAAAATGTCGCCCACGGTACTCTGGTTTCGAAGGAAAATATTTACTTGCCGCTTTTGCACCTCAAACTCTGATTGTTCAAACAGTTTGTCGAAGCAAAGGAGAAGACAGGTGATGCATTTCAATTTTCGAAAACTAAATGTCCTCGTCTTAGTAAGAGTAAGATCAACGTTTCTTGAACACCTGAAAAAAAACCAAAAAAAAAAAAAACCGAGCTTGGCTTGCATTCTAAAATGTGTGTGAGAACCTTTTGTGTAACAACAAAAGCGATGATTATGTCGGTCATGTCGAGGAATTGCTGTCAGTGCACGAGGACATGGGGTGTAACATGTTTTATAAAGTGCATTTCCTTCATATTCACACCTGGATTTCTCAAGGATTTAAGAGGAAATTCGGATTAACACCGGACTCGGTTCCATCAAGACATCACTAGTTCGAGTGAAGATTTTCAGGGAAGTGGAACGCGGGCATGTTGGCAGAGTACTGCTTGTTTCTACTAATAGACACTTCTACCTCGCGGTACAAAAGGATATCAACACCAAATGAAGATACCAATATTATTTATATATACATTATTCTTTAAATTCATTATTTTATATGTACATTTATTATTTTACAAGAAAAAATGTAAAACGTAAAATAATCCTTTTCATGCCTCCAAATAATCTGAAATTTATAAGAGTGGGGTGGGCCTACCCAGAAAACTGTTGGCGATGGGGGGAGACGGAGGTCATATTCGGATTCACTAGGTCATTTTACGTATGAAGCAGGAGGAATGGTGTCAGCGCTCGAAGAAAATTTTTCTTTCGCATACTAGTGCTATTACCTCCATTTTGGTGTTCCCAAATGTTACATCTAGATGCCGAAATATAACCTCTCTTTTATGGTTTTCGCCTCGTAGATGTCGAGGTCATTAAAGAACTGTGTGGCCGGACGAGGATTGGAACCCACGTCCTCCCGAATGCGAGGCTATAGCGTTACCACTCATCTACCACGATCGGTAAGGATAGGTTACTTTGGATCGATGTTGTAAATCTATTACACTTGTTTGTTTCTGTTACGAATACAGAGTAGTCGAGAATTAAGTGAGAAAACTACAAAATATTGTTAGAATTGTTGTGTTCCGAGCGAAATTACTCAATTAATATATAATATCATAAAAAGTGAAAATGTTTTGAAGGAAAACGAAGAAAGAGACGAAAGAAAGTTAGTTAAAATCACATTTCTTTGGTTTTAGTATATTTTATTCATTCCAGAGTAAATGGAAAAATGTTAAACGTAGTGGAAGTACCAACCGCGTACAAATTTCACATCATAGAACAAAACAGAACAATTCTATCCGATTAATTAGTTGACTGCAAAACAAGATGGTCAGTATATCAATTAAATCTCACTATTTTCCTTCATCCTTGAGAATACCGATTTTTGATAGAAGAGGAACTACTCTACCAAGAGACAAATGAATTTAACTTTACTTTTATTAATTCGGTGAACAGCGAACAATATTCTTCAAAGATTTAGAAAAAAAATCAACTATATATAAGTAGTAGCATAATTAGTCCACAAATTTGTAACTGATTACGGCGGTCAAATATTCGACTGGGTTTTAGACTTTCTGAAGGGTAGAACATACACAGTGTGTAGTTCTAGACGGTGAGCGTTCATCACTTACCGAAGTGAGGTCCTGGGTTCCTCAGAGAAGTATTATAGGGCATCTGTTGTTTCTCATGTACGTTAATGATTTATGCGACAAAATAAGGGGGAAGAAAAATCAATTTTCCGATCATGTTATTATTTATCGTGAAACCAAAACCCAGGACGACTGCGCTTTTTACAAGACGATATTAAGAAAATATTGTGTGGTATAAAGACTGGCAGTTGGAGTTAAACGCTGTTAAGTGGCAAGTCATGCGTGTTAGTAAAAAGGTGACACCATTTAGCTCTGAATATACAATTAATGGCACTCCTTAGAACGATAGATTCCACTAAATACATAGGGGTAATAATTCGTAATAACTTGTCGTGGAATGGGTATTTGAGAAGTTAATTGGGAAAGCAAGTCGAATGCTACGAGGTCATAATTTAAAACAGTGCACACCGGAAGTTAAATCGATTGCATACAAGTCACTAGTGCATCCTCACTTAGAATATTGTTGTTCTGTATGGGGTCCCATCAAAAGGGGTTATGGAGGCTTTGGAGAAGATCCAAGAAGAGCCGCCCGATTCATGACAGGTATATATAGTTGGAGGGAAAGCGTAAGTGCGATGTTGAAGGAGTTAATTGGGAAGACCTGGAACACCGAAGAA